>OU342741.1:494513172-494647704 GCA_910589775.1 Avena eriantha | reverse complement strand
AGGACTATTGAGGAATGGCCTCAAACTTGGCACAATGTCTCACAATGACACACCACACACTTATATCACTTCAATGAACAATGATTGCGTGCTTGGGCATGCCTTTGGCACGGTAGACAGCTAAAATATAGGGTTTTGGGGGTGTTTTGGGCAAGTACGGACGAATCGTCAGGCCAAGTGTTCAAGGAATGTGCTCTCCTTTTGAAACATTACTCCACCATTGCCTCAAAAACACTCACATACCTTTTTTACAAACAAGATGGTGGCTTGGCCATGCACTTCCCACACTGGCCAGCTTCGGTCTAGGGTAGTAGGGTGCAACGCGTCTACCAGTCGGGGATAGCGGCCAAGACTATTGAGGAATGGCCTCAAACTTGGCACAATGGCTCACAATGGACACATCACATACATATATCACTTCGGTGAGCAGTGATGGCACGCTTGGGCATACCTTTGGCATAGTAGAAGGCTAAAATCTAGGGTTTTAGGGGTGTTTTGGACAAATACGGATGAATCGTGAGGCCAAGTGTTCAAGAAATGTGCTCTCCTTTTGCACACTGCTCCACCATGCCCTCACAAACACTCAAATCCCTTGTTTACAAACAAGATGGTGCTTGGCCATGCACTTCCCACACTGGCCAGCTTTGGTCTAGGGTAGTAGGGTGTAACGCGTCTACCCGTGGGGATAGCGGCAGGACTATTGAGGAATGGCCTAAAACTTGGCACAATGGCTCAGAATGTCACACCATCCACTTATGTAACTTCAATGAGCAGTGATGGCATGCTTGGGCATGCCTTCTGCACGGTAGACGGCTAAAATCTAGGGTTTTAAAGGGTGTTTTCGACAAGTACGGACGAATCATTAGGCCAAGTGTTCAAGGAATGTGCTCTCCTTTTGCACATTGCTCCACCATGCCCTCAAAAACACTCACATCCCTAGTTTTACAAACAAGATGGTGCTTGGCCATGCACTTACTACACTGGCTAGCTTCGGTCTAGAGTAGTAGGGTGTAACGCGTCTACCCGTCGGGATAGCAACAGGACTATTGTGGAATGGCCTCAAACTTGGCACAATGGCTCACAATGCCACACCACACACTTATATAACTTCAATGAGCAGTGATTGCATGCTTGGGCATGCCTTCGGCACGGTAGATGGCTAAAATCTAGGGTTTTTAGGGGTGTTTTGGACAGGTACGGACGAATCGTCAGGCCAGTGTTCAAGGAATGTGCTTTCCATTTGCACAATGCTCCAAAATGCCCTCAAAAACACTCACATCCCTTGTTTTAAGAAAAAGATGGTGCTTGGCCATGCACTTCCCACACTGGCCAACTTCGGTCTAGGGTTGTAGGGTGTAAGGCGTCTACCCGTCGGGATAGAAGCAGGACTATTGAGAAATTATCTCAACCTTGGCACAATGGCTCACAATGACACACCACACACTTATATCACTTCAGTGAGCAGTGCTGGTATGCTTGGGCATGCCTTCGGCATGGTAGACGGCTAAAATCTTGGGTTGTAGGGGTGTTTTGGACAAGTACGGACGAATCGTCAGGCCAAGTGTTCAAGGAATGTGCTCTCCTTTTGCAAATTGCTCCAACATGCCCTCACAAACACTCACACCCCTTGTTTTAAAACAAGCTGGTGCTTGGCCATGCACTTCCCACACTGGCCATCTTCGGTCTAGGGTAGTAGGGTTGTAACGCGTCTACCCGTCAGGATAGCGGCAGGACTATTGAGAAATGATCTCAAACTTGGCACAATGGCTCACAATGACACACCACACACTTATATCACTTCAGTGAGCAGTGATGGTATGCTTGGGCATGCCTTCGGCCTGGTAGACGGCTAAAATCTAGGGTTTTTAGGGGTGTTTTGGACAAGTACGGACGAATCGTCAGGCCAATTGTTCAAGGAATGTGCTCTCCTTTTGCACATTTCTCCACCATGCCCTCACAAACACTCACATCCCTTGTTTTACAAACAAGATGGTGCTTGGCCATGTGATGTCTACCCTGCAATCAAGATACAAGAAGTCTCTTGTGTCCCCAACACACCCCATACACTTGTCAGGTGTATATGTGCACTAGTTCGGTGAAGAGATAGTGAAATAAAAGTGGTATAGATAATTATAAGTGGTAACGGTGATAGAAGATAGCTTGATGGCATGGAAAAGACTAAAGGAAAACTGAAATAAAGATGGAACCAAGCAAACATGTAATAAATCTAGTAGCAAACGGTCTTTCAATGCTTAGAAACAAGGCCTAGGGATCATACTTTCACTAGTGAACACTCTCATATAAATATATTAGCTTCATGATACTACTCTTAACTACTCTTCGGTTGGACACTCTAATCAACGGTAGAGCTATAACAACACACCTCAAAGTTCATCTTTCCCATCTAGAAAACCCCACACTGTCACCTTGAGTACTAGATGAGTCCAACAAACACCACAATTTCATAAAGACATCCAACTCAAAATATAACTCATAACAAATATTTGTAATCTCTAGCCTAAGTGCCACCATGGTGTGCACACTGTCAACTTCACACACATGGGGAGAGCAGAGATCTATTAAAGCACTTGAGTAGCAAGGTAGATCTATAGATTACAAGATCACGATCACAATATGATCATGCATAGAGAGAGAGATGAACACATAGCTACCGGTAGAACCCTTAGCCTCGAGAGAGAACTATGCATAGAGAGAGAGATGAACAGATAGCTACCGGTAGAACCCTTTGCCTCGAGAGAGAACTACTCCCTCCTCATCATGGGAATCAGCAATGCTGATGGAGATGGTGGTGGAGATCGATGGAGATGGCTCCGGGGGCACTTCCTCGTCCCGGCAGGGGTGCCGGAATAGAGACTTTATGTCCCCCAAATCTCCCCTTCGGTGGCGGCGGCGCTGCTGAACTTTTCGTTGCTGGAGGCTTGACGATTTAGGGTTTTGCATCCGGAGGCATCTTATAGGCGAAAGGGCAAAGTCGGTGGAGGCCGGAGGGGCCCACACCACCTGGTGGTGCGGCCAAGGGGGACCTGCGCCACCCTATGGTGTGGCTGCCCCCTGGCCTCTATCTGTCTCGTCTTCTGGCTCCGTGTTCCCCCCGGTGAAATATTGAATTTGGCTTTTGTCCCGTCCAATTCCGTGAATATTCATTTTCTGACTTTCCTGGAACAAAAAACAGCAGAAAACAGACAACTGGCATTGTGGCATCTTGTTAATAGGTTAGTCCAAGAAATCATATGAAATGTACTCCAAAGTGTGGACAAAACACAAGAAAGTAGATAAAACCAAGCATGGAACATCAAAAATTATAGATACATTTGCAATGTATCAACATCCCCAAGCTTAACTCCTGCTCGTCCTCGAGTAGGTAAGTGATAAAAAGAAAGAATAATTTTTGAGGTGACATGCACCATCATAAACTTGATCAAAGTATTTGTAAAACATTGAAAAGTTGGGATCAAAGTACTTCAATCATAACATGAAAGACAAAGTTCTAGCAATAAGAAAAAGAAACTATGTTGCAACATGAGAAGGCACAAACAAAAGATTCATGAATAACAATGCTTTGCAAGACATTTGTTTGTTTCACATAAAGAAAACATAGCATAATAGTATTCAGCTTGTCCCTCATAGAGTAGCAAACATAAATGCATAGGACACCTTAAAAGTTCATAAGAGTGACTAGATACAAATAGTTTAGAACAAGCAATATCAAGGTATGCATCAATCAACTAGTCTTGGGAATGCACATAGAACTAAGAATGGCCACTATGCTCTCAAAGTAAGTGCATAAAGATAGAAGGTGGAGACTTAATATAATGGTGGAAGAAAGGCCTTCATAGAAGGAAGTAGGGATTCAAGTCTCATAAAGACCTTCCAAAAATTATGGTACTTTTTAGCTTTGAGCTCTCATTGCCCCTATCATAAGCATCTTGAAGTTATTAAGGTTAAAGTGAACAAACTATGAAGTATATGCTTGACAAAGTATAAGTTGGAAATCGCATGTACCTTGAATACGAGGGCCGCTCCTCATGCTACTCAAGTTTAGTCACCGGTAAGTTCTTGTCATCGTAAGTACATGTGTATCATAGAGAACCGCCAACGAGGTACCCCTTGCCCGATGATATGGAAGAATCCCCATATCAAAATGACAAGGGAAGCAGACAACGAGCATCTCAGCAATCTTCTTATTTACCATGGGAATATGGTTCTTTTTTCTCTCTTTCCTATTTTCATAATCTCTTTTTTTTCTCTTTTTCTCAATATGGTACTCTTTTTTTATAAGATTAATGCTTCATAGACAGCTCATTATGGTTACGCTGCAGGTTTCCACCATGTCAGCATGGATTAGACCAGCGGCCCAGGCGTTTCTCTAACACATATACATAACTCCATGGACTTACAAGCTCTCCTTTCATTTCACACCGACGACATCCATTGACAAAAGAGCATGATATCAACTAGGTACAAGTACCAAGTGCAATGTTGAAAGCGTTCCCCATGACAACATGGTTCTGCTAATTCCCAAAAAATAAGTGCAAGCATATACAACATAGATGACACAATGGTTCAAGTTTATTAAGGGCAAGAAAAGTAAAGTGTGCCATCAAGTTCGTGAGAGCTTTAATCACTAGTTTTCTCATAACAATTTTAATTCGGAAGGTAGATAAAAACTTGAATATACTTGGAATAGCAAATGCTAATAGGTAGGTATGGTGGACTCTTTGGAATAACTTGGTTTTAGGGAGTTGGATGCATGAGTGGAACTCATACTTGGTTGTGGAGGCTAGCAAAAGACTGGGAGCGACAAACTAAGAGAGCAATAATGGCCATAATCATGCAGAGCGGCAAAACATCATTGATCAAAGCATAAAGTGATACTACAAGTTGAAAAATAATGGATCATAAAGGCTATGGTGACTTGAGATAGTCATAACATGGTGTGAGCATGTGCCAAGTCAACCCAAATAAAGCAGCAAAGGAGAATACCACTATACTATGCTTTAATATGCTAAAACAACGCATGATTCATCCAAGGCACATTAAGCAATCTCATTTTTTTATAACAAGTCATACTACAACAAATAATACTAAGCATAAAGCCAAAACAATATCAAGCATGGCATGACAAAGCATGGGCCACAGTAAAAAACAAGCTCTCTTTACCACTTAAGCATGAACTTTCCTACTCTTTTCCAATCCAAACCAAACTATTTGAAAACCAATGTATGAAAGAGGGGGCCCAACCAATTTATTCAAGCAAACTAAGAAAACCAAGCAAACGAAACGAAAAAGAAGATCCTCCAAGAACAACACAACTGTGCATGAAACAATAAAAATAAAGTGTTTGGAAGAAACCTGGGATTTTTATTGATGAAGAGGGGGATGCCTAGGGAATCCCCAAGATTTGATGCTTGTACTTCTTGGATATTTCTTGGGGTTACACGCGTGACATCCCCAAGCTTGAGCTTTAGTCCATTCTTCATCTCATTACTCATTCCTTCCATACACCTGAAACTTTTCCTTCACACAATCTTTATTAGCAATATTAGTACACTCAGGATAATAAGTCTTTAGGTTCAGTTTTAACACCAATAAAACTTCCATTAAGACACAAGCTACTGTATCACTTCACTCAAAAAGCTCAATTCCCCAAAGGAACTCAAAAAGGAACGAACAAGAAGCAAATGTAAATAATGGCAGAAATCTGTCAAAACAGACAAGCAGGTAAAGACGAATTTTTTCGAAGAACTTATGTTGCTCAAATCAAAAAGTGTTGAACTAACGAAACTTAGATACCAACCTGGGGCAGAAGCACAAAAATTCACGCCTCAAGAGGACGTACAGAGAGTTTACACGAATTTTTATGGTGAAGCACAGAAATCTGTTTCGGGACAGCAACTTTACCAATCATTACTTCTCTCTCATTAGAGGTTACTCTTGGCACAAAAAGCAAATAAAAAGGATAAGGAGCGGTTATTACAGAAGTAATAACTTCAAAGACTCATCTAAAACTTTTGGGTTATCTCCCAATAAGTACTTTTATTTAACGCCTTTAAGTTAGGCATGATAGTTTGAGAAGATGCTCACATAGGAAATATGAATTGAAGTAAAAGAGAGCATCAAGAAGCAAATTCAAAACACATTTAAGTCTAACCCACTTCCTATGCATAGGAATCTTGTAAAGAAACAAGTCATGAAAGCACAAAGCGACAAGCATAGGAAAGCAAAACAAGTGCAACTTCAAGACTTTCAACATAAAGAGGGGATACTTAATATTATTGGCATGCATAAAACCATGTTTCCCTCTCTCATAATAACTTTCACTACCATCATGAATAAAACTAAAAATATAACTATCACATAAAACATTCTTATCATGAGCCACATGCATAAGAGAATTAGTACTCCCCACATAAACGTAGTCATTCTTATTAATTGTAGTGGGAGCAAATTCAAAAAAATAGCTATCATTATTATTTTCATCACCATAATCATCAAATATAGGAGGCATATTGTAATCATAATTAATTTCCTCCTCAATAGTAGGTGGACTGAAAATATCATAATCATCATTGCAATCATCATAAGCAATAGAATAGTTATCTTCCCAAGTGTGTTCATTTGTAAACATATCATCATTGGAAGGATCATGGATAACACTAATAGTATAGCAATTATTAATATGATCATTTTCAGAATTGGTATCGAAGAGATTTTCAATATCAAAACTAGTGTGCTTTTCCCAATCATGATCACTACTATAGGTAACTGGCATAGGAACATCATCAAGTTCAGACTCATCAAAAACTATAATAGGAGCAACATGCTTAGGGGAAAATAATGTTTCCTCTCTCCTTTTACTCCTCCTTTTCTTCTTTTTCTTCTTCTCTTTAGGAGGGAGAGGCTTGAAAGGAAGCTTCTCCATATACCCTGGTTCATTGTTAGAGAAAATAGAAGAAACTTCTTCTTCAATTTGATTATTCTCACAAGGTCTATGTATTCCACAAAAATTAACATGCTTATAAGAAGTAGTACTTTTAGAGGTTTGAGCATGTTTATTGCTATCATTAATAACAATTTCATTTTCCATGCAAGTGTCTTTATAAGGCTCATGATACATGTCCCATTTTTCTTTCGGAACATTAATATGAGAAGCAAATGTTCTATAACAATCAACAAGAATTTGTGGATCAAGACCATATTTAGCACTAAGCTCTTGAAAATCAATAGTTCAGCAAAAGACTTAATGCAGTCATACTCATAGTTTATACCTGGTTCTTTACCTTTGTTGTTATCCCAATCTTCGTTATTGCTTTGAATTGTTTCAAGAAGATCCCACTTAGCTTTGACCTACTTACTTGTGAAGGATCCCTCTAAACAAGTATCTAGATAGTCCTTGTAATGTCCTGAAAGCCTTGCATAGAAATTATTAATAACAATATTACTAGGGAGCTCATGAATGGGACATTTGAGAATTAGTGACTTCAATCTCCCCCATGCTTGGGCAATACTTTCTCCATCATGTGGATGAAAACTATAAATGTAATTCCTATCTTTATGAATTTCATGATGAGGATAAAAATTAGAGTAAAAGAGAGATTCAAGTTCCTTCCGCTCCAAATGATGAGGATCATCTAGTAGCTCATACCACTCCCTTGATTTGCCCTTAAGTGAAATAGGGAATAGCTTCCTCTTAACTTGGTTCATTGAAATACCTGCACACTTGAAGAACTCGCATAATTCATGTATAAAGAGCAAATGATCACCAGCATGGACAGTTCCATCTCCAAAATAGCAGTTATTCATAATACGTTCAACAATTTTTATAGGTATTTTAAAAGGGATGCTTTCAGTATGTGGATTTGAAATATCACAAGTATCATTAGAATTACCACATATGGGAGATAAAGTATCATCAGAGCAAATTTTCTTATTTAAAGCTGGGGAACTAAAAAGATCATTTTCATAAAAACCAACTTCCCCAAGCTTAGACGTTTCCATAGCATTAGTAACAAAGGTGTTCAAAAGATTCATACTAATAACACTTCTATAAGCATGCAAAGAAAGTTCCATGGGTTTTTTAATTTTCTTTTTAGAAAATTCAATTTCTATCTTAGGAAAAATACTAAAAAGCTCTCTAATTTTTTTTGTTTTCCATTAAGCCTAACTAGTGAAAACAAGAAACAAAAAGACAAAATTGCAGAATCTAATGGAAATAACTTCGAGCACTCACACCGAAGGATGTGAGTACCTTTTACCTTACCTCCCCGGCAATGGCGCTAGAAAATAGCTTGATGTCTATGCACTTCTATTCTTGTAGACAGTTGTTGGGCCTCCAAGTGTAGAGGTTTGTAGAATAGCAGCAAGTTTTCCCTTAAGTGGATCACCCAAGGTTTATCGAACTCAGGGAGGAAGTGGTCAAAGGTATCCCCTCTCAAGAAACCCTGCAATCAAGATACAAGAAGTCTCTTGTGTCCCCAACGCACCCAATACACTTGTCAGGTGTATAGGTGCACTAGTTCGGCGAGGAGATAGTGAAATACAAGTGGTATTAGGGATATTATAACCGGGCCAAAGAGGAGGTCTGTCACGAACTCAGTATTTTTGACCGTCCGATCATGCCATAAAACTCTTTCTAGCCGTTGGATGCGTTTCACTTCCCGCATGGGCCATACATCCCTGAGGGACGCTTCTCTGCAGCTCAAAAGGGTTGCTTGTGGTTCATTGGGTCGCGATCACTTGTTAGAGCCCATATATTAGCTACTGGATCCCAGGGGATGGAAACCGGATCACTTGATGCAACTCGATGCAACTACCAAACGAGAAAAAAAGGATTGCGGTCTTGGGACCGACTCTATTCGGTAGGGGAGAAGGCGGCCGACATGGCCGGCCGATCCGATCGACAATTTGCGATGCGGGCGAGGAGGACGACCCACGCGATGCGGGCGGGGCACCTGAAGAGGAAGCAGCTACGCCTACGCACTGTCAGTATTGAAGATGATTCGCCGACGTTGAAGAGTTCCGTTTCTCAAATCCATTAATTGTGTGAAGTGTGTCACTCTCGCCGGTGGAGGTATGTTACTACGTCACCGCCTACACACATCTTAAGTCTTCCCCAGTCGCCATTGCTTCCCTAGATTTCCCTTCTATCTTCAACTTAGTCCCAATTTTCACCCCGTACAATTCCATCCAGCATGTTACACTGGTGATTCTAATTTGTTCAGATTCCTTCTAATTGATGATGTTTTCTCGCTCTCAATTTTCAGCAGGTGCTAAGTGTTGGATATTAGCTCTGGTCCAATTGTTCGGGGAATTCTACCCAATACACTTGTCAGGTGTATAGGTGCACTAGTTTGGCGAAGAGATAGTGAAATACAAGTGGCATAGATAATTATAAGTGGTAACGGTGATAGAAGATAGCTTGATGGCGTGGAAAAGACTAAAGGAAAACTTAAATAAAGATGGAAGCAAGCAAACATGTAACAGATCTAGTAGCAAACGGTCTTTCAATGCTTAGAAACAAGGACTATGGATCATATTTTCACTAGTGAACACTCTCATATGAATATATTCTCTTCATGATACTACTCTTAACTACTCTCCGGTTGGACACTCTAATCAATGGTAGGGCTATAACAGCACACCTCAAAGTTCATCTTTCCCATCTAGAAACCCCCACACTATCACCTTGAGTACTAGATGAGTCCAACAAACACCACAATTTCATAAAGACATCCAACTTCAAATATAACTCATAACAAGTATTTGTAATCTCTAGCCTAAGTGCCACCATGGTGTGCACACTGTCAACTTCACACACATGGGAGAGCAGAGATCTATTAAAGCACTTGAGTAGCAAGGTAGATCTACAGATTACAAGATCATGATCAAAATATGATCATGCATAGAGAGAGAGATGAACACATAGCTACCGGTAGAACCCTTAGCCTTGAGAGAGAACTACTCCCTCCTCATCATGGGAATCAGCAACGGTGATGGAGATGGTGGTGGAGATCGATGGAGATGGCTCCGGGGGCACTTCCTCGTCCCGGCAGGGTGCCGGAACAGAGACTTTCTGTCCCCCAAATCTCCCCTTCGGTGGCGGCGGCGCTGCGGAACTTTTCGTGGCTGGAGGCTTGACGATTTAGGGTTTTTTCATCGGGAGGCATCTTATAGGCGAAAGGGTAAGGTTGGTGGAGGCCGGAGGGGCCCACACCACCTGGTGGCGCGGCCAAGGGGGAACCGCGCCACCCAATGGTGTGGCTGGCCCCTGGCCCCTCTCCGTCTCGTCTTCTGGCTCCGTGTTCCCCCCGGTGAAATATTGACTTTGGCTTTTGCCCCATCCAATTCCGAGAATATTCATTTTCTGACTTTCATCGAACCAAAAACAGCAGAAAACAGGCAACGGACACTATGGCATCTTGTTAATAGGATAGTCCAAGAAATCATATAAAAAGTACTCCAAAGTGTGGACAAAACACAAGAAAGTAGATAAAACCAAGTAGGGAACATCGAAAATTATAGATTCATTTGCAATGTATCACCATGCACTTCCCACAATGGCCAGCTTCGGTCTAGGGTAGTAGGGTGTAACGCGTCTATCTGTCGAGGTAGCGGCAGGACTATTGAGGAATGGCCTCAAACTTGGAAAAATGGCTCACAATGACACACCACACACTTATATCACTTCAATGAGCAGTGATGGCATGCTTGGGCATGCCTTTGGCACGGTAGACGGCTAAAATCTAGGGTTTTAGCGGTGTTTTGGACAAGTACGGACGAATCGTCAGGCCAAGTGTTCAAGGAATGTGATATCCTTTTGCACATTGCTCCAACATGCCCTCACCAACACTCACATCCCTTGTTTTACAAACAAGATGGTGCTTGGCCATGCACTTCCCACACTAGCCAGCTTCAGTCAAGGGTAGTAGGGTGTAACGTGTCTACCCGTCGGGATAGTGGCAGGACTATTGAGGAATGGCCTCAAACTTGGCACAATGGCTCACAATGACACACCACACACTTATATCACTTCAATGAGCAGTGATTGCATGCTTGGGCATGCCTTCGGCACGGTAGACGGCTAAAATATAGGGTTTTAGGGGTGTTTTGGACAAGTACGGACGAATCGTCAAGCCAAGTATTTAACGAATGTGCTCTCCTTTTGCACATTACTCCACCATGCCCTCACAAACACTCACATCCCTTGTTTTACAAACAAGATGGTCCTTGGCCAAGCACTTCCCACACTAGCCAGCTTCGGTCTAGGGTAGTAGGGTGTAACGCGTCTACCCGTTAGGATAGCGGCAGGACTATTGAGGAATTGCCTCAAACTTGGCACAATCGCTCATAATGACACACCACACACTTATATCACTTCAGTGAGCAGTGATGGCATGCTTGGGCATGCCTTCGTCACGGTAGCCGACTAAGATCTAGGGTTTTAGGGGTGTTTTGGACAAGTACGGACGAATCGTCATGCGAAATGTTCAAGGAATGTGCTCTCCTTTTGCACATTGCTCCACCATGCCCTCACAAACACTCACATCCCTTGTTTTACAAACAAGATGGTGCTTGGCCATGCACTTCCCACACTGGCCAGCTTTGGTCTAGGGTAGTAGGGTGTAATGCGTCTACCCGTCAGGATAGCGGCAGGACTATTGAGGAATGGCCTAAAACTTGGCACAATGGCTCACAATGGCACACCAGACACTTATATAGTTTCAATGAGCAGTGATGGCATGCTTGGGGATGCCTTCGGCACGGTAGACGGCTAATATCTAGGGTTTTAGGGGTGTTTTGGACAAGTACAGACGAATCATTAGGCCAAGCGTTCAAGGAATGTGCTCTCCTTTTGCACATTTCTCCACCATGCCCTCACAAACACCCACATCCCTTGTTTTACAAACAATATGGTGCTTGGTGATGCACTTCCTATACTGGCCAGCTTCGGTCTAGAGTAGTAGGGTGTAACGCGTCTACCTGTCGGGATAGCGGCGGGACTATTGTGGAATGGCCTCAAACTTGGCACAATGGCTCACAATGCCACACCACACACTTATATAACTTCAATGAGCAGTGATTGCATGCTTGGGCATGCCTTCGGCATGGTAGACGGCTAAAATCTAGGGTTTTAGGGGTGTTTTGGACAAGTACGGATGAATCGTCAGGCCAAGTGTTCAAGGAATGTGCTCTCCTTTTGCACATTGCTCCACAATGCCCTCACAAACACTCACATACCTTGTTTTACAAACAACATGGTGCTTGGACATGCACTTCCCACACTGGCCAACTTCGGTCTAGGGTAGTTGGGTGTAACGCGTCTACCCGTCGGGATAGCGGCAGGACTATTGTGGAATGGCCTCTAATGTCTACGCACTTTTATTCTTGTAGACAGTTGTTGGGCCTCCAAGTGCAGAGGTTTGCAGAACAGCAGCAAGTTTTCACTTAAGTGGATTACCCAAGGTTTATTGAACTCAGGGAGTTAGTGGTCAAAGGTATCCCCTCTCAAGCAACCCTGCAATCAAGATACAAGAAGTCTCTTGTGTCCCCAACACACCCAATACACTTGTCAGGTGTATAGGTGCACTAGTTCAGCGAAGAGATAGTCAAATACAAGTGGTATGAATATAAGACAATGGTGCTAGAAAATAGCTTGATTGCGTGGAAGAGACTAAAGGTAAACTGAAATAAAGATGAAAGCAAGCAAACATGTAACAGATCTAATTGCAAACGGTGTTTCAATGCTTAGAAACAAGGCCTAGGGATCATACTTTCACTAGTGAACACTCTCATATAAATATATTCTTCTTTATGATAATACGCTGAACTACTCTCCGGTTGGACACTCTAATTTGTTGGTAGGGCTATAACAGCACACCTCAAAGTAAGCCTTTCCCATCTAGAAAACCCCACACTTTCACCTTGAGCACTAGATGGTTCCAACAAACACCACAATTTCATAAAGACATCCAACTCCAAATATAACTCATCACAAGTATTTATAATCTCTAGCCTAAGTGCCACCATGGTGTGCATGCTGTCACTTTCACACACATGGGGAGAGCAGAGATCTATTAAAGCACTTGAGTGGCAAGGTAGATCTATAGATTACAAGCTCATGATCTCAATAAGATCATGCATAGAGAGAGAGATGAACACATAGCTACCGATAGAACCCTTAGCCTCGAGGAAGAACTACTCCCTCCTCATCATGGGAATCAGCAATGGTGATGGAGATGGTGGTGGAGATCGATGGAGATGGCTCTGGGGGCACTTCCCCGTCCCGGCAGGGTGCCGGAACAGAGACTTTCTGTCCCCCCAATCTCCCCTTCGGTGGCGGCGGCGCTGCGGAACTTTTCGTGGATTTCTGATTGACTATCTCGGGTTTTTGCCTCGGGAGGACTTTATAGGCGAAGGAGGCAAAGTCGGTGGCTGGCCAGGGGGCCCACACCATGCCCTGGCGCAGCCTGGCCTGGCCCGCGCCATGGGGTGGTGTGGCCACCCTGTGGCCCCTCTCCGACTCTCCTTCTGGCTCCGTGAGTCTTCTGGGAAAATAGTAACTTTGGCTTTTGTCCCGTCCAATTCCGAGAATATTCATTTTCTGACTTCCTGGAACCAAAAACAGCATAAAACAGGCAACTAGCACTGTGGCATCTTGTTAATAGGTTAGTCCAAGAAATCATATGAAAAGTACTCCAAACATGGAACAAAACACAAGAAAGTAGATAAAACGAAGCATGGCACATCAAAAATTATAGATACATTTGCAATGTATCAACATCCCCAAGCTTAACTCCTGCTCGTCCTTGAGTAGGTAAGTGATAAAAAGAAAGAATAATTTTTGAGGTGACATGCACCATCAAAGACTTGATCAAAGTATTTGTAAAATATTCAAAGCTAGGATCATAGTACTTCAATCATAACATGAAAGACAAAGTTCTAGCAATAAGACAAAGAAACTATGATGCAACATGAAAAGGCACAAACAAAAGATTCATGAATAACAATGCTTTGCAAGACGTTTGTTTGTTTCACATAAAGAAACCATAGCATAATAGTATTCAGCTTGTCCCTCATAGAGTAGCAAATGTAAATGCATAGGACACCTTCAAAGTTCATAAGAGTGACTAGATACAAATAGTTTAAAATAGGCAATATCAAGGTATGCATCAATCAACAAGTCTTGGGACAATGCACATAGAACTAAGAATGGCCACTATGCTCTCAAAGTAGGTGCATAAAGATAGAAGGTGGAGACTCAATATAATGGTGGAAGAAAAGCCTTCATAGAAGGAAGCAGAGATTCAAGTTTCATCAAGAGCTTCCAAAAATTATGGTACTTGTAGCTTTCAGCTCTCATTGCCCCTATCATAAGCATCTTGATGTGATTAAGGTTAAGGTGAACAAACTATGGTGTACATGCTTGACGAAGTATAAGTTAGAAATCTCATGTCCCTTGAATACGAGGGTCGCTCCTCATGCTACTCAAGTTTAGTCACCGGTAAGTTCTTGTCATTATAAGTACATGTGTATCATAGAGAACCGCCAACGGGGTACCCCTTGCCTGATGATACGGAAGAATCCCCATATCAAAATGACAAGGCAAGCAGACAACGAGCATCTCAGCAATCTTCTTATTTACCATGGGAATATGGTGATTTTTCTCTCTTTCCTCTTTTCATAATCTCTTCTTTTTTCTTTTCTTTTTTTCTCAATATAGGACTCTTTTTTTTATAAGAAGAATGCTTCATAGACAGCTCATTATGGTTACGCTGCAGGTTTCCACCATGTCAGCATGGATTAGACCAGCGGCCCAGGCATTTCTCTAACACATTACATAACTCCATGGACTTACAAGCTCCCCTTTCATTTCACACCGACGACATCCATAGACAAAAGAGCATGATATCAACTAGGTACAAAGTACCCGTGCAATGTTGAAAGCGTTCCCCATGACAGCATGGTTCTGCTAATCCCCAACAAATAAGTGCAAGCATATACAACATAGATGACACAATGGTTCAAGTTTATTAAGGGCAAGAAAGTAAAGTGTGCCATCAAGTTTGTGAGAGCATTAATCACTAGTTTTCCCATAACAAGTTTAATTTGGAAGGTAAACAAAAGCATGAATAGACTTGGAGCATAAGATAGTAGGTAGGTATGGTGGACTCTTTGGAATAACTTGGTTTAGGGAGTTGGATGCATGAGTGGAACTCATACTTGGTTGTGGAGGCTAGCAAAAGACCGGGAGCGACAAACTAAGAGAGCAATAATGGCCATAATCATGCAGAGCGACAAAACATCATTGATCAAAGCATAAAGTGATTCTACAAGTTGAAAACCAAAGGATCATATAGGCTATGGTGACTTGAGATAGTCGTAACATGGTGTGAGCATGTGCCAAGTCAACCCAAATAAAGCATCAAACGAGAATACCACTATACTATGCTTTAATATGCTAAAAAACGCATGATTCATCCAAGACACATTAAGCAATCCCAATTGTTTATAACAAGTCATGCTACAGCAAAGAATACTAAGCATAAAGCCAAAACAACATGAAGCATGGCATGACAAAGCATAGGCCACAGTCAAAAACAAGCTCTCTTTACCACTTAAGCATGAAATTTCCTACTCTTTTCCAAACCAAACCAAAATATTTGAAAACCAATGTATGAAAGAGGGGGTCCAACCAATTTATTCAGAAAACTAAGAAAACCAAGCATACGAAAAACCAAAATGAAAACGAAAAAGGAGACGCTCCAAGAACAACACAATTGTGCATGAAACAATAAAAATGAAGCGTTTGGAAGAAACCTAGGATTTTTATTGATGAAGAAGAGGGATGCCTTGGGCATCCCCAAGCTTTGACGCTTGTACTTCTTGGATATTTCTTGGAGTGACACGCGTGGCATCCCCAAGCTTGAGCTTTATTCCCTCCTTCATCTCATTACTCATTCCTTCCATACACCTGAATTGTTTCCTTCATACAAAACTTCACACAATCTTTATTAGCAACATTAGTGCACTCAAGATAATAAGTCTTAAGGTTTATTTATAACACCAAATAAACTTCCATTAGAACACTAGCTACTGAAGCACTTCCCTCACAAAGCTCAATTCCCCAAAAGAACTCAAAAAGGAACCAACAAGAAGCAAATGCAAATAATGGCAGAAATCTGTCAAAACAGACCAGCAGGTAAAGACGAAGTTTTTCAAAGACCTTTTGTTGCTCAAATCAAAAAGTGTTGAACTAACGAAAGTTAGATAACAACCTGGGGCCGACGCACAAAAATTCACGCCTCAAAAAGACGTACAGAGATTTTACACGAATGTTTACGGTGAAGCACAGAAATTTGTTTTGGGACAGCAACTTTCCCAATCATTACTTCTCTCTCATTACAGGTTACTCTTGGCACAAAAAGCAAATAAAAAGGATAAGGAGCGGTTATTACATAGGTAATAACTTCAAGACTCATCTAAAACTTTTCGTTATATCCCAATAAGTATTTTTCTTCAACGCCTTTAAGTTAGGCATGATAGTTTGAGAAGATGCTCACATAAGAAATATGAATTGAAGTAAAAGACAGCATCAAGAAGCAAATTCAAAACACATTTAAGTCTAACCCACTTTCTATGCATAGGAATCTTGTAAAGAAACAAGTCATTAAAGTATAAAGCAACAAGCATAGGAAAGCAAAACAAGTGCAACTTTAAGACTTTCAACATAAAGAGGGGAAACTTAATATTATTGAGATGCATAAAACCATGTTTCCCTCTCTCATAATAACTTGCAGTAGCATCATGAATGAAATTAACAATATAACTATGACATAAAACATTCTTATCATGAGCCACATGCATAAAACAATTAATACTCCCCCCTATAAGCATATTCATTCTTATTAATCATAGTGGGAGCAAATTCAACAAAATAGCTATCATTATTATTCTCATCACCATAATCATCAAATATAGGAGGCATATTTTAGTCATAATTAATTTTCTCCTCAATAGTAAGTGGACTGAAAATATCATATGCATCATTGTAATCATCTTATATTGGAGGTTTCGTATCATCATAAGCAATAGAATAGCCATATTCCAAAGCTGGGGAACTAAAAAGATCATTTTCATAAAAACTAGCTTCCCCAAGCTTAGAATTTTCCATAGCATTAGCAATAATGGTGTCCAATGAATTCATACTAACAACATTGCTATTAGCATGCAAATAAAGTTCCATAGGTTTTTAAATTTTCTCTTCAAACAATTCATGTCCTAACTCAAGATAAATACTATAAAGCTCTCTAATTTTGTTGTTGTTTTCCATTAAGGCTAACTAGTGAAAACAAGAAACAAAAATACAAAATTGCAGAACCTAAAGGAAATAACTTTGAGCACTCACACCGGAGGATGTGAGTACCTTTTACCTTACCTCCCCGGCAACGGCGCCAGAAAATAGGCATTTGCCGTGGGAGGTTCTTTTTCTTTAATCCTCCGATGTGAATACCTTTTACCTTACCTCCCCGGCAACGGCGCCAGAAAATAGCTTGATGTCTACGCACTTCTATTCTTGTAGAAAGTTGTTGGGCCTCCAAGTGCAGAGGTTTGCAGAACAGCAGCAAGTTTTCCCTTAAGTGGATCACCCAAGGTATATCGAACTCAGGGAGGAAGTGGTCAAAGGTATCCCCTCTCAAGCAACCCTACAATCAAGATACAAGAAGTCTCTTGTGTCCCCAACACACCCAATACACTTGTCAGGTGTATAGGTGCACTAGTTCAGCGAAGAGATAGTCAAATACAAGTGGTATGAATATAAGACAATGGTGCTAGAAAATAGCTTGATGGCATGGAAGAGACTAAAGGCAAACTGAAATAAAGATGGAAGCAAGCAAACATGTAACAGATCTAATTGTAAACGGTGTTTCAATTCTTAGAAACAAGGCCTAGGGATCATACTTTCACTAGTGAACACTCTCATATAAATATATTCTTCTTTATGATACTACGCTGAACTACTCTCCGGTTGGACACTCTAATCGTTGGTAGGGCTATAACAGCACACCTCAAAGTAATCCTTTCCCATCTAGAAAACCCCACACTATCACCTTGAGCACTAGATGGTTCCAACAAACACCACAATTTCATAAAGATATCCAACTCCAAATATAACTCATAAAAAGTATTTGTAATCTCTAGCCTAAGTGCCACCATGGTGTGCACGCTGTCACTTTCACACACATGGGGAGAGCAGAGATCTATTAAAGCACTTGAGTAGCAAGGTAGATCTATAGATTACAAGCTCATGATCTCAGTAAGATCATGCATAAAGAGAGAGATGAACACATAGCTACCGGTAGAACCCTTAGCCTTGAGGAAGAA
The DNA here is from genome assembly GCA_910589775.1 of Avena eriantha. Lineage (NCBI taxonomy): Eukaryota > Viridiplantae > Streptophyta > Magnoliopsida > Poales > Poaceae > Avena > Avena eriantha. The sequence continues at coordinate 494,629,302 of OU342741.1, read as the reverse complement.
CTACTCCCTCCTCATCATGGGAATCAGTAATGGTGATGGAGATGGTGGTGGAGATCGATGGAGATGGCTCTAGGGGCACTTCCCCATCCTAGCAGGGTGCCGGAATAGAGACTTTCTGGCCCCTGAATCTCCCCTTCAGTGGCGGCGGTGCTGTGGAACTTTTCGTGGATTTCTAATTGACTATCTAGGGTTTTTGCCTCGGGAGGACTTTATACGCGAAGGAGGCAAGGTCGGTGGCTGGCCAGGGGGCCACGCCATGGGGTGGTGTGGCCACCCTGTGGCCCCTCTTCGACTCTCCTTCTAGATCCGTGAGTCTTCCGGGAAAATAGTAACATTGGCTTTTATCCCGTCCAATTCCGAGAATATTCATTTTCTGACTTCCTGGAACCAAAAACAGCAGAAAACAAGCAACTGGCACTGTGGCATCTTTTTAATAGGTTAGTCCAAGAAATCATATGAAAAGTACTCCAAAGTTGGAACAAAACACAAGAAAGTAGATAAAACCAAGCATGGAATATCAAAAATTATAGATACATTTGCAATGTATCAGCCTCAAACTTGGCACAATGGCTCACAATGACATAGCACACACTTATATCACTTCAATGAGTAGTAGTTGCATGCTTGGGCATGCTTTCGGCACGGTAGACGGCTAAAATCTAGGGTTTTAGGGGTGTTTTGGACAAGTACGGACGAATCGTCAGGCCAAGTGTTCAAGGAATGTCCTCTCCTTTTGCACGTTGCTCCACCATGCCCTCACAAACACTCATATCCCTTGTTTTACAAACAAGATGGTGCTTGGCCATGCACTTCCTACACTGGCCAGCTTCGGTCTAGAGTAGTAGGGTGTAACGCGTCTACCCGTCGAGATAGCGGCAGGACTATTGTGGAATGGCCTCAAACTTGGCACAATGGCTCACAATTCCACACCACACACTTATATCACTTCAATGAGCAGTGATTGCATGCTTGGGCATGCCTTCGGGATGGTAGACGGCTAAAATCTAGGGTTTTAGGGGTGTTTTGGACAAGTACGGACGAATCATCAGGCCAAGTGTTCAAGGAATGTGCTCTAGTTTTGCACATTTCTCCACCATGCCCTCACAAACACTCACATCCCTTGTTTTACAAACAAGATTGTGCTTGGCCATGCACTTCCCACACTGGCCAACTTCGGTCTAGGGTAGTAGGGTGTAAGGCGTCTACCCGTCGGGATAGCGGCATGACTATTGAGAAATGATCTCAAACTTGGAACAATGGCTCAAAATGACACACCACACACTTATATCACGACAGTGAGTAGTGATGCTATGCTTGGGCATGCCTTCGGCACGGTAGACGGCTAAAATCTAGGGTTTTAGGGGTGTTTTGGACAAGTACGGATGAATCGTCAGGCCAAGTGTTCAAGGAATGTGCTCCCCTTTTGCACATTGCTCCACCATGCCCTCACAAAAACTCACATCCCTTGTTTTACAAACAAGATGGTTCTTGGCCATGCACTTCCTACACTGGCCAGCTTCGGTCTAGGGTAGTAGGGTGTAACGCGTCTACCCGTCGGGATAGCGGCATGACTATTGAGGAATGGCCTCAAACTTGGCACAATGGCTCACAATGACACACAACATATTTACATCACTTCAATGAGTAGTAGTTGCATGCTTCGGCATGCTTTCGGCATGGTAGACGGCTAAAATCTAGGGTTTTAGGGGTGTTTTGGACAAGTACAGAAGAATCATCAGGCCAAGTGTTCAAGGAATGTCCTCTCCTTTTGCACGTTGCTCCACCATGCCCTCACAAACACTCACGTCCCTTGTTTTACAAACAAGATGGTGCTTGGCCATGCACTTCCTACACTGGCCAGCTTCGGTCTAGAGTAGTGGGGTGTAACGCGTCTACCCGTCGAGATAGCGGCAGGACTATTGGGGAATGGCCTCAAACTTGGCACAATGGCTCACAATTCCACACCACACACTTATATCACTTCAATGAGCAGTGATTGCATGCTTGGGCATGCCTTCGGGATGGTAGACGGCTAAAATCTAGGGTTTTAGGGGTGTTTTGGACAAGTACGGACGAATCATCAGGCCAAGTGTTCAAGGAATGTGCTCTAGTTTTGCACATTTCTCCACCATGCCCTCATAAACACTCACATACCTTGTTTTACAAACAAGATTGTGCTTGGCCATGCACTTCCCACACTGGCCAACTTCGGTCTAGGGTAGTAGGGTGTAAGGCGTCTACCCGTCGGGATAGCGGCATGACTATTGAGAAATGATCTCAAACTTGGCACAATGGCTCACAATGACACACCACACACTTATATCACGACAGTGAGTAGTGATGCTATGCTTGGGCATGCCTTCGGCACGGTAGATGGCTAAAATCTAGGGTTTTAGGGGTGTTTTGGACAAGTACGGATGAATCGTCAGGCCAACTGTTCAAGGAATGTGCTCCCCTTTTGCACATTGCTCCACCATTCCCTCACAAAAACTCACATCCCTTGTTTTACAAACAAGATGGTGCTTGGCCATGCATTCCTACACTAGCCAGCTTCGGTCTAGGGTAGTAGGGTGTAACGCGTCTACCCGTCGGGATAGCGGCATGACTAGTGAGGAATGGCCTCAAACTTGGCACAATGGCTCACAATGACACACAACATATTTACATCACTTCAATGAGCAGTGATGGCATGCTTGGGCATGCCTTTGGCACGGTAGACGGCTAAAATCTGCGGTTTTAGGGGTGTTTTGGACAAGTACAGAAGAATCATCAGGCCAAGTGTTCAAGGAATGTTCTCTCCTTTTGCACATTGCTCCACCATGCCCTCACAAACACTCACGTCCCTTGTTTTACAAACAAGATGGTGCTTGGCCACGCACTTCCCACACTGGCTAGCTTCGGTCTAGGGTAGTAGGGTGTAACACGTCTACCCGTCGGGATAGCGGCAGGACTATTGACGAATGGCCTCAAACTTGGCACAATGGCACACAATGACACACCACACACTTATATCACTTCAATGAGCAGTGATGGCATGCTTGGGCATGCCTTCGGCATAGTAAATAGCTAAAATCTAAGGTTTTAGGGGTGTTTTGGACAAGTACGGATGAATCGTCAGGCCAAGTGTTCAAGGAATGTGCTCTCCTTTTGCACATTGCTCCACCATGCCCTCACAAACACTCACATCCCTTGTTTTACAAACAAGATGGTGCTTGGCCATGCACTTCCCACACTGGCCAGCTTCGGTCTAGGGTAGTATGGTGTAATGCGTCTACCCGTCGGGATATTGGCAGGACTATTGAGGAATGGCCTCAAACTTATCACAATGGCTCACAATGACACACCACACACTTATATCACTTCAATGAGCAGTGATGCTATGCTTGGGCATGCCTTCGGCACGGTAGACGGCTAAAATCTAGGGTTTTAGGGGTGTTTTGGACAAGTACGGATGAATCGTCAGGCCAAGTGTTCAAGGAATGTGCTCTCCTTTTGCACATTGCTCCACCATGCCCTCACACACACTCACATACCTTGTTTTACAAACAAGATGGTGCTTGGCCATGCACTTCCCACACTAGCCAGCTTCGGTCTAGGGTCGTAGGGTGTAACGCGTCTACCCATCGGGATAGCAGCAGGACTATTGATGAATGGCCTAAAACTTGGCACAATGGCTCACAATGACACACCACGCACTTATATCACTTCAACGAGCAGTGATGGCATGCTTGGGCATGCCTTCGGCACGGTAGACGGCTAAAATCTGGGGTTTTAGGGGTGTTTTGGACAAGTACGGACGAATCGTCAAGCCAAGTGTTCAAGGAATGTGCTCTCCTTTTTCATATTGCTCCACCATGCCCTCACAAACACTCACATCCCTTGTTTTACAAACAAGATGGTGCTTGGCCATGCACTTCCCACACTGGCCAGCTTCGGTCTAGGGTAGTAGGGTGTAACGCATCTACCCGTGGGGATAGCGGCAAGACTATTGACGAATGGCCTCAAACTTGGCACAATGGTACACAATGACACACCACACACTTATATCACTTCAATGAGTAGTGATGGCATGCTTGGGCATGCCTTCGGCATAGTAAATAGCTAAAATCTAAGGTTTTAGGGTGTTTTGGACAAGTACGGATGAATCGTCAGGCCAAGTGTTCAAGGAATGTGCTCTCCTTTTGCACATTTCTCCACCATGACCTCACAAAAACTCACATCCCTTGTTTTACAAACAAGATGGTGCTTGGCCATGCACTTCCCACACTGGCCAGCTTCGGTCTAGGGTAGTATGGTGTAATGCGTCTACCCGTCGGGATATTGGCAGGACTATTGAGGAATGGCCTCAAACTTATCACAATGGCTCACAATGACACACCACACACTTATATCACTTCAATGAGCAGTGATGGCATGCTTGGGGATGCCTTCGGCACGGTAGACGGCTAAAATATAGGGTTTTAGGGGTGTTTTGGACAAGTACGGACGAATCGTCAGACCAAGTGTTCAAGGAATGTGCTCTCCTTTTGCATATTGCTCCACCATGCCCTCACAAACACTCACATCCATTGTTTTACAAACAAGATGGTGCTTGGCCATGCACTTCCCACACTGGCCAGGTTCGGTCTAGGGTAGTAGGGTGTAACGCGTCTACCCGTCAGGATAGCAGCAAGACTATTGACGAATGGCCTCAAACTTGGCACAATGGCACACAATGACACACCACAAACTTATATCACTTCAATGAGTAGTGATGGCATGCTTGGGCATGCCTTCGGCACGGTAAATAGCTAAAATCTAGGGTTTTAGGGGTGTTTTGGACAAGTACGGATGAATCGTCAGGCCAAGTGTTCAAGGAATGTGCTCTCCTTTTGCACATTGCTCCACCATGCCCTCACAAACACTCACATCCCTTGTTTCTGCTTGGCCATGCACTTGCCACACTAGCCAGCTTTGGTCTAGGGTAGTAGGGTGTAACGCGTCTACCCGCGATGATATTGGGGAATGTTACACTATGGTAACACCTGATGAAATAGAAGGTGATGTGAAATATGTTTCAACTTTCGCGAAGATCCCCAAAGAAGCTGTAAAAAGGGCGTAATAGAGCACATATGAGGCCATCTTGTCTTTGAAAAATCTTAACGATGTCCTTATAAAAGAATGGCTTAGTACTGCTGTAAGTAATTCGCTAACCTATTATTGTTATTTTTACAACAAAGCAGTATGAACATGCAATCATTGTACAACTATTATTTTCAGATACTTGATGCGTACATTCTAGAGCTGGCTCCCCGTCTTGACTATGATCGGCACATATGTGGACCATTAAGGTCAACCTATCTTATCAATGAAGCCATTAAAATGTACAAAACGAAAAAAAAAAACTTGAAAAAGTTTGATGTAGAAGAAGTGCCAAGACCGGAAGCAGTAGGAAGGGTTATGAATGAATATTTTGCGCGTGACAAGGTAGACAGTCTTGTTTTATAAAGTTAATGTTGTGGTTAACTATTTGGAATCCTACATAGTACATGCTAGTGATCTTATTTTGTAGGCATATTTTACTCTGAATATACGCGGAGAATATTATGTGACAGTTGTAATGCATAACATCAAGAAGGAGTTCCAAGTCCTTGACCCTAAGTACAATTGAACCTATTCGCATGCAGTTGTGGATGACTTGGTATTATCTACTTTTCTCATTAAAACTGTGTTATCTTTTGGAGTTTCACTAACTCTTAATCTTTTGCAGAAAGGACAAATTGCACTAGACATATGGTGGACAAACAAAACTACACCCAAACAATTTCCTGACGTCGATACTTGGCCTATTAAAAAATATGAAATTGGAAATCAAGATGATTCATAAGTACTTGTGAATCATATCACTTTCGCACTACTGATGTCGTAAATGAATTTTATTTCATCCTATATGGCAGCAACTCATGCGGATTATGGGTATTGCAATGTCTAGAGCACTGGGACGGAGATCGTATGACTAAGAACATTTCTCAGGTATGCACACTATTCCTTTGTATAGTCGCAAAAATTAATATGATTATAATTCAATTTATAAACTCTTCTATATGGTATTGCAGACAATAATTGAGGAATCAAGAGGACCTACCGTTGCAACAATTCTTCTATCTAAAAGAAACAAGCTAGAGGCTGTGAAAAGGAAAGTCAGATCAGTGATTAATAACAGTGTACCTTGAGAATTTACTAGTCCCTGTAGATTTCCATACCTGGTAAATTCATATTGATTTGTAAAACAGTTTATTGTTTGCATTTTACAACAATAGTCCATATCCTATTATGTCGGGTCAAATCAAAACTAAGAAATGGTTTGGTTGTTTAACTTGTTTGTTTCGACCCAAATTAGTTGTTCACGTTGAAAAACTAGTTCGTTTATTTCAACCAAACGCCTTTTAATATACATAGCGTGCTCTGCATATTTTAATATATTTAGCTTAATCTGCATATTTCGGTGAAATCAAACTAGAAGGGCGCGAACAAGGTAAAAAACAACGAGATAGATATAATATAGGAGGGGCATCCCTTACAGCATAGAAAACATACATAGAGGGGCATATATGCCCAAGCAAAAAACATGAAAATAAACACTATAGATGGTAGTGAACCCTAGCACAACAGTAGTTCACTACTTGGACTCTCTCCTCCCTCTTGCTCTTGCTCCCCTCCTCGATCCCATCTCATCGGCGCTGCCCCAGCCCTCACTCTTCCTCAGCGTTGTACGGGAGAGTGTGCATACCGTTGATGGTGGGGAAGGTATTGTCGAAGTTCGTGAAGATGTTGAAGGTGGTGAAGAAGATCGACTCGCATCCACATCAGTAGACCTCAAGGAGAAGATATGCATCATACTGGTTGGTAAAGTGCACCGTGAGCCCTACCACAAGGCCTCCGAGGGCATAGTCATCTTCGAGGCGGAACATGGCTGGAGAGCCGGGTCGGAGGTGTCGATAGCTGGCGCTAAGGAAGGTGTGGGCCAACTCCCTCGGGGACCTCAACCTTGAGTTCGCCCATACTCGGAGGGACCCCTCAACAACGACCCCGGCAGGGTAGGTCATCTCCGGCACGCTGCGAGGCGGACGGAAGGTAGCACCGTTGAACTGCATGGTGGCGGCGGGCGATGGATCTTGCTAGGCGTCGGACAGTGGACCTTAGTGAAGAAGAAGGGCTTGGCAGATGGATGTGGTGGAGTGTGGGAGAGGATGCTGTGGAGATATGGTAGTTTAAATAGCCTGGAGCGGTGCTTGAACAAGATCGGTGAGTAACTGCACGACGCGTCAGATACTCTGGGCATGTTTTGGTGCGAAACGAGGCGTGGCCGTATCCATCACATGCATCGTCTCGGTTTCCATGCTCTCTGAATCGCTGCGTCTCTAATTGATGCACTGATTCGACGAGTCTGAAACGAGCGTAGGCGCTGTGTCGTAAAGTATGAAACGAGCGCTGCATGCTATGTCGATCGATGTGTCCGCTCAGCTGCGTGCCCATGCATGCATCCATGGTGGGGACAGGGCATTTTTCATGCATGCGCCATGCAGCATCGTAGCCTGTCTAGTGCACATCGGTCCAACGACCGCTCCATTTCAACGTGTATTAATGAGGTGGGCCTTTTCCATGCATGCGCCATGCAGCATCGTAGCCTGTCTATTGCACATCGCTGCAGCCTCCTAGCCTAGCTACTTGCACGTCTTTTTTTCGCTGTGAATTCACACCGGCGTGTCGCTCGGTTGGTCACGCCCCAAACAATTTCACACGGGGTGCAGCTTTCTGTCACACGCCCGCGGAAAAGAGTCAATGCTCATCGATACCATGCGCCCACGCCTCCTCGATACTGTGTGCCCGTGCCTCCTCGAAATAGTGCGCCTTAAACACGAGGGGAGAATGAAGCGACCACGACGCGCCCATATATCTGCCCCTCGACATCTCCCTCTCTCACTCGCTCGCACCCATCCATCTAACCGCTAGCCGCCGAGCCCCGCCACCACTCAAGCAACCGCTAGCCGTCGCATCCCGCCACCACTCAAGCAAGTGCTCGCCGCCCCCGCCCCCTCCCCCACCAAGATGCAGTTCAACGGCCCGACGTACCGCCGCCCTGCCACCGTGCGGGAGACAGAGCGGTCGCACGGCCGGGTTGTGGAAAACCTCCTCCGCATCTGGGCCATCTCGAGGTGGAGGGGACCGCTGGAGTTGGCCCGCTTCTTCCTTGCCGCCGGCTACCGCCACCTCCCTCCCGGCACTCCACCCATGTTCCAGATCGAGCAGCAGTTCGACAGCGCCAACGACAACAACAACTTCTTTATCAGCGTCTTCATCACCTTCGTCAACCACTACGACGCCTACCACCTCCTCGGCCAAGTGTTCTGGCGTGGAGGCGAGTGCATCGCGTTTATGACGTACAATGTCTTCACCGACTTCCACGGCATCTTCTCCATCAACAGCGTGGCCCACTCTCTCCCATACATCATGGCGGAGGATGATGAGGGGTATGACGCGTAAGGAGCGGCCAAGGAGGAGCCAGGGAGTGGCCGGGGCGGAGGAAGAAGAAGACAGTGTCGTGTCTATTCGTGTCGTGTCGTGTATGGTTGGACTTGCTTTTCTACTATGTAATGGTTGCTAATCGTGTTTTATTAATATATGTGCTTATAGTTCGTGCAAAAACACACTTGTGCATACTACCAAAACGGGTACACAAGTGCATAAAATAAAAGACTCAAAATGTGATAACAACTCGTGCATCAAAAGGTTGGAAAAATATCGCTGCAACTATCTTCAAAAAGGAACTACACAAATGCATAAAACAAAACTGTCAGTGGGTTTTTCTTAACACTGACAAACTAAAGAAGCAAAACAGAGCAACTAATAATAATTTACCCGATTTCGAGTTGATTTTATTGAAGCCAAATCCATAGACCATAACATCCATGTCAGTGGGTTCTAGGATAACAAAGCATCGCAATTTTTACTTGAACACTGATTGCGTTGTCTAACGACCAATGATCAGGAGATAAATAAAACTGAGAGAAATTACAAGGACGTCGCTATCCTTCCAATTCCATGAAAAAACGTCACACAAGAGCTATTTGCCCGAACAAATATCAGCAGACTATAAATGTACATCACAAATAAATATTTTCACACGAACTGTCTAAAAAATAATTTTCATGTATGATACTTGAAAAATGACTACCCTTACTGCTGTAGGACATTCCTGCACAATATAACACACAATATTAGATAATAAAGTCTAATAAAAATGTAGAAAATATATCAACCTAATTTTCAAAACCGTACTTGGGATGATATATGCATTTTGGGTTCTTCCTATTATATCCCTCCTGTTGGCAAGCACTGCACACCCACTTCTTCCGCTCTTTGTATCCTAGCGGTCGATCGTTTTTGGTCATGGGAGATTGTTTCTCGACTAGAACTTTTTTATTTTTCTTAGGCACGCCTTTGGTGGACATTTTTTTAGGATCACCAATATCAAGCTGGCTTGCTTGACTTGCATCTGCATTTTCATTAACTGAACTACAAGGACCATATGCTTTGCATTTATCATACCCTTGTCTTCTAGAAATAATTCCACCGATGGTACTCTTCAGAAGATCGTACTTCGTTGTGTCATTGCATGCAATATGCATAGCTTGTGAGGACAACACATTTATACTGCTGTATTTTTTCCGCTCCTTTGGCCCAGACCAACCCGAACCAAACATATCGCTCTGCATCTAGCAGGCAACCCAAACCTGGCATTTTTAGTGAAACACCGCAGAGCACAGCAGTCTGGTATTGCAGTAAATTTTAAGTGATTGAGCACGCGCAGTATGTGCTTGCAAGGGATCCCTTTGTGAATCATCCTTCGGCAGCTGCAGCTTATAATTTCTGACGAGTTGGGAGTGTATTCCACGTAAAACTTGTTGTCAAGATTATTTTTCCATGGGACGACAAAGGTGTACGAGTAAGATCCTATCTTTTTCTAAAATCTGCATGCTGCCAATCTTCGAAATGTCACCTTGCAAAATATAGAACACAGCTAGAGTGAAGGCTGTCGCATCAGCTACCTCTAGTTCTTTGAAATCAGTAACTGGCATCGGAAATGTCAGTGAAGCCGAGCAGTCATCTTTGGCCTCCTTCTCACGGAGACGTGCGATGGCATTCTCGTAGTGACTAACCATGTCCACCAAGTTCATTTCCCCATCAAGGTGGAGGTGAAGAGACATGTTTAAACTTTCACTCCTCTGGTTGCTTTTCATACTCAGCCAGAACCCTTCTAGAAGATACGCGGTGGCCTATAATATCTTCTTCGTGTACATTCTCTTTAGCCAATTTGTAGTTTTGGGTGACGTCCACTTCCTAACAAAAGCATGACATCGCTGCTCGAATACTTGCTCCGACGTGGTATAATATAGAAGAGTCCTAAACTCGTTCAATGACTTGTTAGGTAGGTGCATCTCCATATTTTTTTCAATGTAAAAGCTGCAAATACGATGGTATACACCAGTAAGTACTTCATCCACAGCGGAGATCATCGCGGCATCTGCATCCGTGATTACTGCCTTTGGCTTCTGCTAACACATTGCTTTCAAGAAAGTTTAGAGCAGCCAGGCATATGTTTCTTCGGTCTCGTTTGATAGGATGGCACAACCAAATACCGTTGTTTTACGGTGATTGTTCAAGACGACAAAGGAAACAAATGGCATTCTATACTTATTCATCTTGTATGTGCTGTCAAACACAACGACGTCGCCATAGTCCTGGTAGTCCCGACATGATTGAGAATCGCACCAGAACAAGTGTTGTAGATGGCCTTCATCTAGCGTGTAATCATAAAAAAATTCAGGGTCCCTCTTTTTTCTCTCCGTCATGATGCCCAAGGTTGTGTTAGCATCACACTTATAAAGCAGCTTCCTCTTCTCCCTTGAGCACATGTTGTACAAATCCTTCCTTGTAAATCCCACACCGGCAAATGAACCACCAGAGTTGCTAATCATTGATCGCATGATGATATGTTTCCTAACCCCCATGTTACACTGTGATAATATCTCAGCTCTTTGGGAGTCGTTGATCTTCCTATGGGACCAAAGAAAAGGGACTTCATCCGGTCTCGCTAACACATGATTGTGAGTGTCATCAAAAATATGAACGATCCAAACACCAGTTTTTCCATCAAACTTCACCACCATATGTGCCTTACAGTTGCACCTAGACTCACCTCTGAGCCTATATTTGCGGCCTTCCATTGTCAGTAACTTCTTGTCATGTTTCCCTTGATTGCAACACACAAAGCGCCTTAGACGAACAAGTCCATCATCAAACCGCCTCACGTGGTGCTTCCTAATGCCGAACCCATGATCTTTGGCATATCTATTGTAGAAAGAATAGGCTGCTGCTTCACTATCAAATGTCATTTCCATTATCTAGCAGTATAGTTCTCTCTTATCATCAGGATACCCAGTGTCATTGCTACATTTATTTGAACTCTAAGTCTGATTACATGGTGCCTGCTACAAATTCAAAACCTAGCCATTAGAACTATAGTAGTATGCATGTTAGTTCGTTGATTGCTAAAAAACAGCCTATAAATAATACCTCACTCGTGTCAACGAACATATCAAAATTTGGTGCATCTTCACAATCATCATAATTACCCATCTCTAAGTCTGATTCACCCAAATAGTCATACTCCATACCAGAGTCATTTGTTACCTGAACAATTTAGCAATATCTAGTATACAATTTCATCATATGGTGCATGACATATAAAATTTTACACCACTACACATACCTCAGTATCAACAGACATGTCCGTTTCTTCATGATTGTTAAGGCCATTGTGGAAATCATCGGCATAGACAATCTAAATAAATCAAGCCATGAGATATCATATATTATTTAATTTAACATTTTAATATCAAAGAAGAAGCTAATGTGTCCTCACATCAAACTCTTCTTCGCTCCAGCCGTCTTCGGGATGCGTATTGGCGGAAATGGAATCATCACCGACATGCCCGATTTGATCATCTTCCATATTAGATCTAGAGTCATCCATCTCCTCTATCAGTGATTGCGCCACATTGTTAGAATCACCAATGCTATGTGTATCTAACAATTACTAGAGACGAAGCATGATCATGGGGTGAACTTACAAGATCGCAAGATAAAGCCGACGATTTGGATTAGAAACCCTAGTGACGAAGACACCGAGCTGCTGGCGCGCCTTCTACCTTTGAGGATCTGCGGCGGCGGACGCGAGGATCTGCAGCGGTAGACGCGAGGATCTGCGACGGCGGACGCAGGGTAGATCGGCGGCGCCGAGGAGAAGCAGATCCGTGGGTACGAGCGACCGAGTTTTACCAGGCGGCAGAGAAGAGAAAGCTTCAGTTACGCCGAATAATGGTGCATGCATCGACGTGGGAGCTAATCGCGGTGATTAGGTCTAGGTGAACCTCACGTGGGGTTGTGCCATACGGCGTCGTCAGTCCCTATATACAGATACAACCCCCAGACTTTCTCAGGTGCGCACTGAAGCACTCCTCTAGATTAAATTGACCAGTGTCGAGTCGGTGTGTTTCAATATCCAGCGATCTCTAATGACAATAAAAATACAATAACCTCTCCAAACACACAAAGTTACATGTGGGTCTCGTGTAATGTTATTCTATTCAATTATGGCCTCTAAATAAAGTGACAAGCAAGCAGGCCCTGCCGTATTGAGGGTTGAAATTCTCAGTTTGTAGCTCCAGGTTCACCGGACTTGTCGATGTCACTAAAGCTAGCCGTACTGAGAAATAACTTAGACTAGTAACATGTATTACCTCTGTTTAGGATTATTAGTCATAAGGGTCAAGTTGCTAATACCAAGACATATTCTTTGCATGCACCAATAGTCTTACATGCATAAGAGGAGGGAGAGAAAAAAGGAGAACGTGTATTGAACGAGAGAGACTAATAAATAAGATAACCCTTATAATCTATATCTATACCTAATCTATACCTAATAATAATAAAGTACGATTCTGTCAACCAGCTTTTTTTGAACTGTTTTACCTCTAAGGTTTTAGAGATATTACCCACCATGCCATAGATGAGTTAAACTAAACGGTTGGTCAGAAAAAAGAAAAAGGCCGCGACCTCCTTATCCTGTCTCTCTCCCACACCGTTAGTACAGCGGCGACCCTGTCACGGTCGTGCCTCCGGTCCAACCTTGGCTTGGCCGGCGAGCTAGACAAAGGTGGCGTTGTAGAAGCGGGGGCCATGGGAGGCGTCGGACTTGTGCTGAGGGGGCTCGCGTCGCGTGGCGGTGGCCACTGGCAGCGTTCGACTCGTGCTGACGGCGCTCGCGTTGAGGCGTGGAGGAGGTCAACGGCGCTTCCGCTTGCGGACGAGCTCGCGGGCGGCGGTGATTCGGCGCTGGCACGCTCTTCAGACACTGGGGAGGTGGCTCAGACCGGGATGGAGAGGGGCGAGCAAGGCGGCACCGCGGGGTAGAGGAAGGTGGTGGCGGCCGGCGGTGAGCTCGCGATGGGTCGGTCGGGAAGGCCGCGTAGCCCCTTACCACCAACGTCTGCGAGGAAGGCCCGCGCTGGCGCGCTGCTCTGGTGCTTCGGTGAAGATAGTGGGGAGGCGGCTCAGACCGGGATGGAGAGGCGCGAGCAGGGCGGCGCCGCGGGGTAGAGGAAAGTGGTGGCGGGTAGAGGAAGGTGGTGGCGGCCGGCAATGAGCTCGCAATAGGGTCGGTCGAGAAGGCCCCGCAGCCCCTTACCACCAACCACTAACCTCCGCGAGGAAGGCCCCGATGGATCGTGCGCCGCCAGTCCCGACCAGCACACCGTCATCCTTGTCTGTTCCCCAACCAGCGCGGCTCACGACCGGCTGCGGTGTATCGTGCGGCCGCAGGCAGGAGCACGGGCGTCGTGAGTGCAGCGTCTACCGCCGGTGGGGAGGACACGGCTGACGACACAAGTCACAGCACGATTAATCCCCTGTGTTGGAACACGCACAACGCCACACCGACGTTGCTCACCACATGGCCGATCCGGGCGGTCGAGATGCGAGCACGATAGCCGCCAAGACGCAGTCTCGAGCCTCCATGACGAGCAGGGGACAACAATGTTTTTTTCATACACTTGATTTATTTCCCTTCTTATCGTTCGTTCAGTTCGTCCCACAACCTGTTTGTGTTATTTCCCTGACGAGTACTGATTTTGGATTTTACCGAACACACGTTCGGATGTGAATATGCTCAATGAATTGCTGTGTGCACTTGCTTCATTCTTTTTCTGCCAGTGGCTGATGGGATAGACACTGTAGCGTGATGTCGCTCTTATTTTTCTGAATTACAAATTTACAAGGCGGAAGTAGCATTTTGATGACCCTACACTGATTCTACTAGCATTTTTTCATTAGCGTAAGCAGCATCTTCAGATTTTTCTGAGAGAAGGCCCATTCAGGCCCCCGCTTTTGCCTTGGATGAAAAAACATTTGCCTAGAATCTTGTGGCAAATCTACATGCTCATGCTACCTTTCCCCTCCATTAGAAATGTCAATTTCATATATTTGCTCGAGCGACTTTTCAGATAACTTTCCTCCGGCTAAATTTGTGGTGTAATAGAATAGACCATCCTTGAGCTGCTTGTGCTTGTAATCCTTTCCCTCTCTGTCTTCTAACACTCTGTAAAGAACAATTGGTTTGATGATATGACAGTTCACCCTGGCGTAAGCCCGCCGTAGACCGGGTCAAAAAAAAAGATAACTTTCCTGAGTGCCAGCGTATACAGTCCATTTTCCACCAGCCTATTTCCTTGATTATTACTGTTTATTCAAAAATCCTTGATCTACCATTCCATTATATTCTATGTATGGTGTGAAGCAAATAACTACACCAATTACAAACATAGCGTGTTTTCTACGCACGTATACTCAACTCCTACACTCACTATAGTTCGGCTAGACACATATACACTCAAGTCCTACGCTTAGCAAATGCTTTACAAATTTGAAGTTATAGATATTTTGTTGGTGCATACAACTAGGATCTATCGCTGCGAGGACAATTTACATAATTGAAGAAGATTAGCAAATATAATATGTGGGATGAGTGAAGTATCTCATATTACAAGTTAGAAAAGTAGAAGAAGTGTAAATTTGCATTCACATGGCTCTGATTTTGCTCAAATATGTTCCAAATCGAAGAAGACGAATAAAAGATGCAACATTCCATCCAATGGCAAGACATAAGACGAACACACAACCAAAGGAACACATAGCAATACCGTGAAATAGACCAGGAGAAAATGACATAAGAAATGAAGGATACTGGATCAATCTTTCATGATTACCGTGGCCCTGCTGCTCTAGGTTCCAGCCTCCGCACATACCGTGGATGCACCTTTGAAAATTGTCGTTTCTTTTTTCTCCCGGTGCAACGCACGGGCATTTGTGCTAGTCTATACCTAATAATAAAAGGACTAAGGTTTCTCTCTTCGTCCGTCATTATACGCTTTGGTCCATCCCGCAAGGCGTCTTCAGGCCTTTGCCGCGCCTTCCGGCCTTTGCCTTGGCCCGTGTTTACCTTTAGCAATCTGTGTACAACACGGGTGTCCGTTTTTCGTACGTCTGGATTTTGTTTCCCTGCGCTACCCAGCAGTCGTCTCCACACCGGCCGGCAGCGACGGCACCGCAACGGACCCGGCCAGACACTACTTCATTTGGAGTATATCCTCGCAAGAAAGTACTCGGCCAACTTAATTGACAAATCCATACATCAGCTAGCTAGCAAGAGCTTAGTACATCACAGGGAATTAATAAACCGATCAAGTTACACTATGTGCATCTTGACTCGGCCTGGCATTAATTAGTTCACACTGATTGTCGTCTCGGCTCGGCCTGGCATGAGTTCTCGCAGACCAAGCGGAGCATGATGCCAACACAACCTTGCTGCCTGACCATTTTTCATGACCTTCTCCGTACTGATTTGTATGAAGAACTATCCTGACCTGGTTACCAATTCTCCGTGGAAATCAACAATTTTAATAGATTCGTGCGCTCCAGTAATCTGGAATAGCTTGCACTAAACGAGCAAATCTTGGAGTTTTAAGGTATTTTCTTATCTTTTTTTATTGGACATGTTCCTTTGATTATGCAATTGGCATGACTTTCTACATCAGGGTGATTATATTGTATTAGTTTTATTTACCATGGTTAGTTCCTTCCGTACTACTGGATTTGTAATACATGACTTACTTCATGTCTTGGATCCCTATAAGAGTTGATTACAAGACGTTTTACTCTGATTTTTTTCCAGGTCCTCGATGAATTATCCACGTAAGACTTTTTCATCTTTAATGCAAGGTCAATTTAGATGACAAATTAACGTGACAAGATGACTCTCCTGGTCACACGTGTATCAGGTGGATTGGATGGAGCAATGAATAGAGTACGTAATAACCACACAACTGATTGCGAGCGTGATGTGGACACACTCAAGCTGAATGATTTGTACGACACGGTTCTCGGATGTGGATTTTTTTCTCCCGTTGTAATGCACGGACATATTTTTCTAGTATATATATATATATATACCTAATAATAAAAAGGCTAAGGTTTCTCTCTTCGTTCGTACTTTTACGCTTTGGTCCATCGGTAAAGGCTCCTTCATAGGCTGCATCACCTTTTCTCTGTTTGTCCCGCACGTGATGCAGCCGAGTCCGGTTCGAACTGGACAACTGCAGAGTCCGTGGTGCACTTTTTGCTACTAAAAGATTTGCCAAAATAATTATATTTTGCCGTAGATATCAGACTTTGTACCACCTCGGCGGATTGGCTTCATCGTCGCTGGTATTGAAGTTTATTAAGGAAAAATTATCCGATCGGTGTAATATGACACAAATCTGCCTCACCAGTCACCACGTAAGGCCAGATGTTGCCTATGAATATTTTCTACTTTCTCAGCCAACAATTCTTTTTCTCTTCCGCTGATAAGTGAAAAAAAAAGAACGAAGAAACGCTCGTACAGCTCAAAAGAAAAATAGAATCGCTCCCAGCAAAGAATCGCCTGTACACGTGAAAAAAATAGAATCGCTCGTACACCGGGTGGCCTGTCGTGTGGCTCCCATGCACCGCAGCTTCGGTTCCGCCTGCCTAGGCACGGATCCTCTGCTCCACCCGCTACCACCGCCATTGATCCTGCTACTGCGACGGTTGAAAGTCATCTCCATGAGAACCTCATGTCTCCTGCATCTACCGCCGCGGTCTTGGTCCATACGTTGCCAGCCGGTAACCCTATCGCCACGCCGGCAATGTCTCCACGATGCCCCTCCTCCGACTGTGCCCCTGAAGGTGATGATTTTTTTAAGTTTGTTCTCAGATCTAAATAGGGAAATTGATCAAATATATTGTTGGTTTAACATGATCAGGTTAAATGAGTACATTCGAATGAGTTAAATCCAACATGAATGTGTTCCTAGATTCACCACTGTGGTGGCGTCATTGGTTCTTCGCACGTAACCACTACATCAACCACGATGCTGCCAAGATCGCCGCACCATCGATAAAGTCGTGCCGTGTAGATAAGAAAAATGTCCAACTCAAGAGCGGTGTTATGAGGTAAGATAAAAAATATTCTCCATACGAATTGGATCGGTTTTCCCGATGCAACGCACGGGTACCTTTTGCTAGTAATAATAAAAGAAGGAGCGTTTCTCTCTTCGTCCGTCAAAGTGCGCTTTGGTCCATCGGTCGGGGCGCTTTCGGTCGTCCGGCCGTAAAAGAAAACCCGGATAGAGATCGCTAGATGTGGGATTCTAGGCTTTCGTCCTTACTTTTTCTTCCTACACCTAAGTCAGATTAGAAAATAATAAGTCTCGGCCTGCGTTTTAGCTTGACAGAGTCCGGACTCCGGAGAGGAAAGGACACATAGCCACGGGCGACGTCGTAATCCTGCAGGCGGCTGAGGTGGGCATCGCAAGCAATTTGGTCAGTCGGTTCAGGGAGGGAAACAACTCCACACGTCGATCCAGTTTATAATTTCGTTCATAGCCGGGGACCCTAGGTTTCCCATATATACACGTGAGATAGAGGAGAAGAGATCGACCACCATGAAAATGAGGTGTGTTTCAGATTGGGGATTGCACAGGACGAGCAACGATCAAAAAGGAACCCATCGCATCGCGTCAGTGTCGGCAATCAACGCTCAACTCGACTCGCACCTGAAAGATCAGGCGGCCGCGTCCGGCTTCAAGACCAGGAAGAAACTGTCACCTTCTGCTCCAGATGCCGGGTCCAAGGCGTTGAGGAAGAACCCGACCAACGGTCGGCCGTGCCGGCCTCCACAGCAAAGGCGATGAACATGCAAACTTCTACCCCTACCATCATACCACCAAGCATGTAGATGTAGATCGCTTGATTTCCTCTACAAAGGTCGGTCGATTTCCGTTTACTGCTGCTACAAATATCGCGTGGACACAGAGAAGCTAGAGCAGACCGACGAGATGGAGCGCCAATGCCTAGACACACCGACATGGTTTAGTCCGGGTGCAGGCAGAACAATTTCACCCTCATGGCAGACACACCGACATGGTCGACACCGGCCGGGCTAACTTCGAAGTCCATGCAGGTCGACCATGGAGTCATGCCCAGACCGGACCACTATGCGTGCATGGTCGACCTCCTTGGCCGAGTCAGAAGGCTCGACGAGGCAATGGACCTGTGCTCAGCTGGAGGACGACAAGGTTGGACGCCCTGATGTGGAACAGTAGTAGCCACTGCTCGGAACGTGTCGGACATGCGTACCGAGATAGTGCGGAAGATGGACACGGCGGGCGATGTCCCGGGCCATACAAACCTGTATTCGCGTGCGAGATGGAGTGGCTACTGCCATGGCGCGATCATGATGATTGTGAAAGCGTACGTTAGGGAGATCGTATTGAGGGACGCCATGTGCTTCCATCACAGGGATGGTACCATGTGTACTGGTAGATTTCAGTGGAGGTATGCACGAGCCTTGCCTTTTTCTGATAAATTCAGAGTATAGCCACGTGTATAAGAGAGTAAATAGGTTTTTCTGCCTTCAAGATTGCTTTCAGGAGTATACGGGTTTAAAGGAGCATTAGTTTATTGTGCATGTTTTTTGTTTGCTGGTATACGGGTATTATTATTTTTGAACATTACCCAGTTGATTATAGTATTCTACTTTTATAATTAGGTTTGTCCAGAGCATAGAGTTACTATTGCAAAGCAAGTTAGTCCGCATTTGTTCTTGGACACTTCCAAGTTTGTGATGAGACTAAAGCATGCACACCTTTTTTTTATTCTGAATTGTTTTCTTCCCAAAAGCAAGATCAGGAAAAGAAGATGCGTGGGAAATACATGAGCAACCAGAATATCGCCGCAATTGCAGAGTATCGAAGATAATTCAGTGTTAATACATAATTCCTCGATCGAAATTTCAACGAATCCATAATACTCTCGATTAGTTTATCACGAACTATGTTGAACTCTGCATTTTGTAAACATTCCAAAGTTTCGCTTGGTACACGGGTAGCAAATTGATGAGAAAACCCATCACCGTGCAATCATTGAAATATGTCTAGGCTCTCTCTCAAAAAAACTGAGGCAAGTTAAGGAGATACCAGTCCTTGTAAGAAATGATGTGTGTGCCAGCTATTCCCTTTTAGACATATTTAGTCAACATTTTATCCAAACCTATAACAATTAAGTAGGATCGGTTTAGTGGCTTTTAAAAGTGGTGTAGGACCATCGTAAGATTCTGGCTAGGAATTCACAAAGCATATTGTGTATAAAGATGTACTCACATAATAATTGGGTCCTATAAAAAAACTTACATTATTGTTTTTAATTTGTACTCATGTTTAATATGAATTGGTTGACAAAACATTATATCTTCAGTTTATAATTATATAACAATTATATTTCTAAAATTAACCCGTAGCAATGCACGGGCAGATTTACTAGTCTCAAACAATATAGAGGGGTTTGCTGACGGTTACCCTCGACAACAGGGCCCTCTGCATCGTTTTCGATAACAACTGTCGCATGGCCCTCGGCATATGGACGGCCGTCCGAAAAGCACTAAATGCTGACGGTTTAACTGTTGGTAAATACAAGCAATCAACACAAAAAATTGCGCGCCGACGGCTTCCGATTGCCGACTTGTTTTTCTCGGTCGTAGTCAAACGGCTATGTATGCCGAGGGTCCCAATTAAGAGCCGTCGACAACAATGGTTTTTCCTTTAGTGATGGAAATGTTTTGGCGTTCGGGTGGTCTTTGGAAGCCGCAGACTTTCTTCTAACTGCACACTTCTTTGAGCTCCTAGGTATAGTCTGGCTTTGCCATTCAAGCCATAGCATTCAATATTGTTCCCTGAGATCTTCGGCGGGCGCCAGACAGTGACAAAGGCAAGGGATCTCTAGGGATCTAAACCGTCGCGTGGCCTAACGCAGGAAATAGTTATGTGTAATGTAGCTATATGCAGCATACACGCCAATTTCTTCCGTGTTGCCCTCTATTCCTCATCCATTTCAACGACAATGACTTGCGGTGGAAATATTTCATATCTACTAGTGTGTTCTTTAATCTATTTTATAAAAATATAAAACACAGAAAAGCATATGTTCTCAAGCAGTACAACAAGTCATTTTGCAACAAAAGAAAAACGTTCTTAATAACAGAGGGTTGTTGATATCCACTCTCCCATATGTGAACTCTGAAACATCTAGTTCCAGGTGGTCTGACATATTTTCTTTGGATGGTTGTTGTGCTAATATCAGCAGCTTCAGTTTGGCCATTGTTGTGGGATACTGCTCTTTATAGGTTAGCCACTAGTAGAAAACAGGGTTTCGGTTTGGTCCAAATTCCGGAACTAGTCCCGGTTTGTTACGGACCAACACTAGTCCCGGTTTGTACCGGCTCCAACGGCTAGGAGTCCTGACAAGTCCTAGTCCTAGGTCATTCCGAACCTTTAGTCCCGGTTCGTGATACGGGCCGGGATTAAAGGCCTCGCGCCAGCCAGCCACACGGTACGGGAACATTTAGTTCCGGTTCGTATAACGAACCGGGACTAGAGACCTAACTCTAGTCCCGGTTCGTAATATGAAACGGGACTGTTTATTTTTCTATATATAAATCGGCTTCGTCCATGCCCGAGCCATGATCATTTTTTACTCCAAGAGCAAGCCGAGTTCATGCCCATTTTTTTCTCCAAGATTTGGTGAAAACCCCTAACTCTAAGGTTTTATTAAAAGGTTAGCAAATTTATTCTTTCATCTCTTATTATTATAGTTTAGCTTAATGCTCTAGAAGTAGAGAGGGATTTCACATGCTCTAGAAGTAGAGGGAATTTTAATTTTAGACAAATTTTGATTGTAGTAAAAAAGTTACTGAAAATTGAAATGTGTAATTTTAGAGTTTGAGAACTCGGAATGGAATGAGGTTTTCACTGCTAGATCAATAATTAAAAAATCCACATTTTTCATGTTAACTATTTTGTCCAATTCAAAAATAGGTGCATGTAAAATTTTCAAACTTCAAATTTAGTGCTCTAGACGCTCACATTATAACTTGTGTTAATGCAGATGGTCCAGAAATGGATGTACGGTACTAACTGATGCTCTGGCGAGTTCATTAATGACGTGGATGAATTCCCCAGTGTGGCTGATGCGAACAAGTGAAATGGTTTTGTGTTCTGTCTATGTAGTGTTTGTAAGAATCAGAAGGATTACTCTGACTCAAAAATCCTTCACATCCACCTGTTGAAGTCCGGTTTCATGCCCAGCTATAATTGTCGGACCAAGCACACAGAGAGAGAGGGGTTATAATGAAAGACAATGAAGAAGAAGAGAACGATGTCAACTATCATGGGTTCCTTGAATACGTTGACACTTCCATAGGGGATGCTGAAGGGGAGGCTGAAGAAGAGGCACATGATGAGCCCGCTGATGATCTTGATCAGACCATTGCTAATGCACAGAGATACTGCAAAAATGAAAAGAAGAGGGAGAAGTTCGATCACATGTTAGAGGACCATAAAAAGTTGTTATACCCAAATTGCGAAAATGGTCTGAAAAAGCTAAGTAGCACACTGGAATTGCTGCGATGGAAGGCAGAGTGTGATCTGTCTGACTCCGGATTTGTAAAGTTGCTAAAAATGATGAAGAATATGCTTCCAAAGGATAATGTATTGCCCACTAGTACATACAAAACAAAGAAGGTTTTCTGACCTCTAGGTTTAGAGGTTCAGAAGATACATGCATGCCCTAATAACTGCATCTCTACCGCGGTGAGAAGTAGGAGAATTTGGATGCATGCCTGGTATGCACTGCATTGCGGTATAAGATCATACGAGATGACCCTAGTGATGTTGAGGGAGAGCCCCCCAGAAGAGGGTTCCTGCCAAGGTGATGTGGTATGCTCCTATAATACCATGGTTGAAACGTTTGTTTAGAAACAAAGAGCATGCCAAGTTGTTGCGATGAGACAAAGAGAAACGTAAGTCAAACGGGATGTTGAGACACCCCGCAGATGGGTCGTAGTCAAGAAAAATCGATAGAAAGTACCCGGGCTTTGCAGATGACGCAATGAACTTAAGGTTTGGTCTAAGTACACATGGCATGAATCCTTTTAGGGAGCAGAGCTCTAGTCATAGCACCTGGCCCGTGAATCTATGTATCTATAACCTTCCTCCTTGGTTGTGTATGAAGCAGAAGTTCATTATGATACCAATTCTGATCTAAGGCCCGAAGCAACCTGGCAACGACATTGATGTGTACCTAAGGCTATTAGTTGAAAAACTTTTATAGTTGTGGCACAAACCCGACGTACGTGTGTGGGATGAACACAGGCGGGAGGAATTTGACCTCCGAGCATTGCTTTTCATAACAATCAATGATTGTCCTGCTCTTAGTAATCTTTCAGGATAGACAAACAAGGGATACAATGTATGGACGCACTATTTAGATGAGACTGAAAGTATATATTTGGAACATTATAAGAAGAATATGTACTCGGTGCATCGTCGATTTCTTTTGACGATTCATCCCTTAAGAAAGAGAGGCAATCATTTCAATGCTCAGGTATGTGACCAACCGAAGCCGAAGGAACGTACTAATGATGATGTATTGATATGGTCAAGAATTTGGATCAAACAGTAACATTTGAAAAGGGTCCTAGCAGACAATCTATTTCAAAGAACGCTGACGGACATGCACCCATGTAGAAGAAGAAATCTATATTTTAGGAGCTACCCTATTGGAAATTTCTAGAGGTCTGCTCTGCAATCAACGTGATGCATGTGACGAAGAATCTTTGCGTGAACCTGCTAGGCTTTTTGGGCGTGTATGAGAAGACAAAAGATACACTGGAAGCACGGAAGGACCAGCAACGTATGAAAGACCCAAAAGGCTGCATGCAGAATGGTTTCAAGGTCATGCCAGCTATGCTCTTACCAAATAAGAGAAGGAAATATTTTTTGAATGCCTAAGCAGTATCAAGGTCCCGTCTAGCTTCTCATCGAATATAAAGGGAATAATAAATATGGCAGAGAAAAAGTTTCAAAACCTAAAGTCACATGACTTCCACGTGGTTATGTCGGAAATGCTTCCGATTGCATTGAGGGGGCTTTTATTGTATTATGTTCGAGTACCCATTGTGAAGATATGTGCATTCCTCAATGAAATCTCTCAAAAGATAATCAATCCTGAAGATCTACCACGGTTACATAATGATGTGGTCCAATGTCTTGTCCATTTCGAGTTGATGTTTCCACCATCCTTCTTCAATATTATGACGCACCTTCTGGTTCCCCTAGTCGAAGAGATTTCCATTCTCGGTCCTGTATTTCTACACAATATGTTCACCTTTGAGAGGTTCATGGGAGTCTTAAAGAAATATGTTCGTAACTGTGCTAGGCCAGAAGAAGTATCTCCAAGGGCTATGGAACAGAGGAGGTCATTGAGTTTTGTGTCGACTTTGTTACTGACCTTAAGGCGATTGGTCTTCCTCAATCGCGACATGAAGGGAGACTTAGTGGAAAAGGCACTGTAGGAAGGAAATCAATAATATGTAGGGACGAGCATTCTTACACTGAAGCACATTACATAGTTCTACAGAATTCCATCTTGGCGGCTCCATTTATCGAGGAACACAAGCAAGTTTTACGCTCCAACAACCCTGGGAAGCATGACGACTGGATTAGAGATGAACACATGAAGACTTTCAGAGGTTGGTTGCAACATCTCATAAAAAACAACACTTTTGGAGATGAGCTGTACTTGTTGTCCAGGTCACCACTTCGACTATATCGACTTTTCAAGGGTACGAGATAAATGGGAATACATTTTACACGATCGCCCAAGATAAAAAGAGCACCAACAAAAACAGTGGTGCCCTCTTTGATGTAACAAACTACAATGGGTCAAAGACCACATATTATGGTTACATAGAGGAGATATGGGAACTTGATTATGGACCTACTTGTAAGGTCTCCTTGTTTCAGTGCAAATGGGTTAAGATGACAGGAGGCGGGGTAAAGGTAGACGAGCAGTACGGAATGGAAATAGTGGATCTCAACAATCTTGCGTACTTAGACGAACCATTCATCCTAGGCAACGATGTGGCTCAGGTTTTCTATGTGAAGGACATGTCTACCAAATTGAGAAAAACAAAAGATAAGCAAAAGAATACATCATACAATGAGCCAAAGCGCCACATAGTTTTTTCAGGAAAAAGAAACATCGTGGGAGTGGAGGACAAGACATACATGTTAGAATATTATGATAAGTTTCATGAAATTCTGCTCTTCGTAGTGAACACTAATCCAAAAACCCTGTGCATTAAATAAGATGCTCCATGGTTACGACGCAATCAGCAGGGGACACATGCGAATAAATGATGTTTAATGATGTATTAAAAAATTGATGTAACTTTGTTCTGAAAACTCAGAAGAAAACTTTTATGTAATGTATTTTTCCCGAGCATTCTGAATAGTTTCCAACATAGTCTCTTCATTTAACTGATCTACTAATCTGGATATGAAACCTAATACATCTTGCTCAATCAAACTGGACATCGACTCCCGGGTCCTAAGCCACGGGAGGTGTACACCCAAAGAGAAGGAACCATCACAGGAGCATAGCTCGGGTGAGATCCTCGAAGAAGCTGCCAGGTATTGGAGAACCTGACCTCCAAAATATACATATAGCAACGGACATGCTCGTCCTCCTCCCTGACACGACGTTGTGCCACCTCCTCAGGGGCCGGCTCCCTCTGCACCGCTAATGTACCATGCGACCACCACCAAAGAATCTTCGGGCCGATGACGGGACCCGGATTCCTCACCAAGCTACGTGTCCTGAAAAGTAGCACCTCCTAGTGCTAGCCCGGCGAAGCCCAGTCTCGGGCATGCCCGACAGAGCCTAGTACTCCGTCGTTGCCTCCGAGTCGTGGGTGAGGACGCAGAGGCATCCTAAAGTAAGTGGCGGGGAATGTCTGGATGTGTGGGTGGCCATGATGGTTGGCCTATATATAGAGGTAAAGGACGGTAAAACATGACGGGAAGCGGAGGGAAAGGGCGGGAAAACATGGCAGGAAGCGGAGGGAAAGGGCGGGAAAACATGGCGGGAAGCAAACGGAAAGGGTGGGAAAACATGGCGGGAAACGGAGGGAAATGTTCATCTTTAGTCCCGGTTGGAGACACCAACCGGAACTAAACATGAAAGGTTCATCTTTAGTCCCGGTTGGAGACACCAACCAGGACTAAACATGGTGGGAAGCGGAGGGAAAGGGCGGGAAACGGAGGGAAAGGACGGGAAAACTTGGCGGGAAACGGAGGAAAAGGTTCATCTTTAGTCCCGGCTAGAGACACCAACTGGGACTAAACAAGGGTGGCGACACTATTTCGGTGGGTGGCGACATCTTAATCTATAAATAGGTATCCCTGTGAAATTATCAACTGCAAACAAGATGGTGTGAAAGAGTAGGGACAACACTATGACCAGTGATACGTCCATTTTGCATCACTATTCTATATCATAATTTACTGTTATTCATTAATATATTTCATATTAAGAGATGATATTTATGTTATTTCATCTGTTTTTCCATGGTTGATGACTTTTAGAGGATGGACCGCTGAAGTCAGGATTCTGATGGAAAAGGCACTATTTGGAGGAGAAATTCGCGAAGATCAGAAAATCCCGGAAAATATATGGAAAATCATATTTTTCCAGAAGACGAAGGATGCCAGAAGGGGGAGCGGAGATGGGCCACAGGGGGGCCACACCACCCCCTGGCGCGGGCCACCCTTGGCCGCGCCACCAGGTGGTGTGGCCACCCTAGCCCGCCTATGGATCTGCTCTTTGGCGTATATATTCCCCACGAAACCCTAAGACTCGGGGAGCGACCATAGAAAGATTCCGCTGCCTTTGCGGGGCGGAAAACTACAGAGAGAGAAAGATCTCTCCGGCAGGTAGAAATCTGCCGGGGAAATTCCTTCCCGGAGAGGGGAGATCGTCGCCATCAACACCACCATCAAGATGGACTTCATCGGGATCATCATCATCATCATCTCCATCATCATCTCCACTAGCACCATCATCACCACTTCATACCGCTGTAACAATTGGGTTGAATCTTGCATAGTTCTTAGGGGAAACTTTCTGAGTGTTGATTACTTGTAGTTGATGCTATTGAGTGGAACCATTGAATTATTGTTATGTTCATATTGTTACTTATCATTATTTCATCTCTGATCTTGATCCATATGATGTCTCATGAGTAGTTCATTTAGTTCTTGAGGACATGGGAGAAGTCATGTTGTTAGTAGTGGAATTATGTTGAGACAGATTTAATGGTTTGATATTTAAGTTGTGGTGTTATTCTTCTAGTGGTGTCATGTGAACGTCGACTACATGACACTTCACCTTTATGGGCCTAGGAGAATGCATTGTGTATTTGGCTACTAATCATAGGGGTTGCCGGAGTGACAGAAACCTGAACCCCCGTTAGGAAACCTTTGCACAAGGGAGTGTAGGATCTCAGAGTTTAAAGTTGTGGTTAGGTTTCTATCTTAATTACTTTCTTGTACTTGCGGATGCTTGCGAGGGGTATAATCACAAATATGTATTAGTCCTAGGAATGTCAGTACATTAGCACAGGTTCACGCACACAACACTTATCAAACTAAAGAAGATTAATCAACTATATGAAGCGAAAGCACTTGACAGTATTCCCATGCGTCCTCGAGAACGTTTGGTCATCTTAAGTAATACAACCGGCTTGTCCTTTGCTAAAGAAAGGATTAGGCTACTTGTTGTATCTATTATTATTATCTTTTATTTACTCGTATTTATTTATCTGCATTATCAAAAACCCTTAAAAATCCATTTTCTAAGTATTTACAGAGAATTCCTGCTCCAAGCCACTCGTCAATACCTCCTGCTCCTTGTTGGGTTCGACACTCTTATTTATCAAAAATACTGCGATAGACCCCTATACTTGTGGGTCATCAACCACCTTGAGAGAGATGCCACCAGAGCCCAGTCCTCCGGCATCTCCAACAAGATGGCCATAGAGGAACTCCCAAATATGTGAAATTAGTTAGCTCCCGACGTATTGATCTATCTATAGAAGTTATGAACTATAGGATGGTGTGCTAGAGCAAGGACAACAGTACGACCAGCTTGAGGGAGATGCCAGCGTTGCGTAGTCCTCCGTCATCTCCAACAATCTGGCCATAGATGCACTCCCTAATATGTAAAATTAGTTAGCTCCCCAACACAAGAATAGAACAACATCTTCATAGTTCAGGAAAGTTGTAGATAAACCAACACTAGTAGGAAACGATACATTAGTCATGGTTTCCTAACTAGACTACGAACTCGGGACTAAAGGCCCCCCTTTAGTCTCGGTCCAGCCACAAACCAGGACTAACACTCAAGACATTTATTAATATTAAAAAACTAAGACTACGGAATCGGGATTAAAGGCATCTCATTTAGTCATACTCATGTCTATCCCTATAGTACACATCTTCAGGGTCGTCTTCGTCATCGTCGTCGCTAGGCACACGCGGCTGGATCCTCATCCCAGCCATAGAATATTATGGGGGCACCTTCCACTCCGGCCTCAGATTCACGATGCGTGAGGGAGGGGACCCCTGGATGATGACGCCGCTACGCCCGCGACCTTAACCACCACCACCCTTCTTATGGCTCTGCGGCGGGTGCGAGCACCGCAGGCGAGGATGATCTCCCTGCGTGATGTAGCGCATCACGCCAACGATAGTCCGGTTCACCCACCAAAGGCGGCGGCCGGCTTCGTTGTGGTTCACCGGGGGAGGGCCATCACCCTCATACCTAGCGAGCTCCCTTTCCTGCAGGTTAGCGAAAAAGGCATTCCAGGTGTCGTAGTTGTCGGGATCCCAATGGGGATCCATCCGTTGCTCCGTCGTGAGCTCGAGGTAGAAGTGGTTCGTGATGCCCGCCTAACATGTGGAACCTGGAAGCACATGAAGGATAGGAACCTGTCCAGCGCTCAACATCTAGTCAGCGGGTAGCCGGTAGCCCAGCAGGCATGGGTAGCTGGAGGTGCATAGCGCCTCGGTCTCCTCGAGGGTCAGAAATTCCCAATATGTGGTGTCCATTGTTGTGAGAGGAGAAGGTGTGGATGTGTATGGATGGCCATGGAGGTCGGCCTAGATATAGAGGGAAAGGGCAAAAAAACATGGTGGGAAGCAGAGAGAAATAACGGGAAAGCATGGCGTGTGGCTTGATGGCTCTCAGAATGGCAGGAAATATCTTTAGTTCCGGTTATTGCCTCCAACCTGGACTAATGGCTCCCGAAATAGTTATTCAAACAGAAAATATTTTTGGATTAGTTATTCAAATTCAAACACTTTTCATGCTGAAAGTTTTGTCAAATTCAAATGTATGGACGATATATTGTTTATATTTTTCTGATAATAATACACATGTTATTTGTATTATTTGGATTTATATAATATCAGCTATGAATTTTCAAAGTTTTCTAACTGATTTGAGTTATATAAACTAAAAAATAAGTAAATTACAAAAAAAACTTCTATTTTAGAAAATAAAAAATATTTTTGGATTAGTTATTCAAATTCAAACACTTTTCATGTTGAAAGTTTTGTCAAATTCAAAAATATGAAAAAATAGTGAATGCATTTTTATTTGAAAATGGCCCAATTGATACATGATGCAAACATATGTATGGATGATATATTTAGATTCCTTATATTTTTCTGATAATAATAGACATATTATTTGTATTATTTAGATTTATACAATAGGAGCTATAAATTTCCATAGTTTTCTAATTGATTTGAAATATAAAAACTAAAAAATAAGAAAATTTACAAAAAAAAACCTCTAGTACCGGGTCGTGACTGCACGCGGGACTAGAGGGGGGCCTCACACGTGAAAATGAAACGGCTAAAAATCCCTCTAGTCCCGGGTCGAGGCTGCACCCGGGACTATAGGCGTGCCTTTAGTCCAAGTTTGTTTCACCGCCCGGGACTAAAGGGCCTCTAGTCCCTCTATATTCGCGCACGCCCACCTCGCCCTGCACTTAGTGAAATCGACGAACTGATAGAGAAGACGAAGCACACAGCGACGATGATGCAGGGGAGGTGATGTCCGATTCTGCCGCGCCGTCGCCCTCGTCTCTGGCCTCCTCGCCGCCTCGCCGTGCCGCCGCCCATGTCTCCGGCCGCCTCGCTGCGCCGCCTTGCCGCTGATCATGTTAGTGATGAGCTAGCTCTAGTAGTAGATCAAGTAGAAATTTTTAGAATTTTGTTAGTAGTTTTTTTAGTAGATTTTGTTAGTAGTTTTTAGTAGGTTTTGTTAGTTTTGTATTAATAGATTTTTTTAATTTTTTCATAGATTTTGTTTAGTAATATATTTATTGTTAGAATTTTAGTAGTAATATGGTTTATTAGCAATATTTTTTTGTTTAGTAATATTTGTTTGTTTAGTAATATTTTGTAGTAATATATGTTTAGTAATATTTGCTAGCGTAGAAATTTGTTAGTAGTAATATTTGTTAGAGTATAAATTTGTTAGTAGTAATATCTGTTTGATTAATATTTATTTGCTACAATGCTTATTTAGCTAAATATAGCAATGCACTTATATTGCAATGTATTAAAAAATGTCACCTTTTTTATGTAGATATGAGCAAATTGCTCACATCTACATAAAAAGGTGACCCCTTTTTTAGTGCATTGCTCATTTCTTACTATTTTTTCTAACTTGTTTACCTTTGTTTCTGGAATAGTTATGTGATGGATCGTCCCACCGACTTCGATATTCTTGACGGCATGATAAGAGGTGAAATTCCTCTTATTACTAGAGGTGAAGATATTGTAGACGAGGGCATCTGAAGATGTTGTACACGAGGATGAGATATCCTCATTTCTAAATCCATCAGGTGATGGACTAGAGCAAGACCAGATGGACGAAGGGAAAACAAACAACAATGATGGCCCCTCAACAACAACCAACGAGGTCTATATATATTAAGCCTCTTATGACCAGATGCATTAATTGATCTATATATATTAATCACTCTCTCTTCCTCTTTTAGCCCACCGGATCGAGGGAATCGACAGCTAGAACGAAACAAGGACCAACCAAAAAGTTGGATGGTAATCAAAGGTTCACCATTGACGTAATAGATGATACTAGAGAACCAATTGCTTCAGAAAATCACACGAGGATGTTTGTAAATCAATGCAGGATGATTGATAGGGACAACCTCCTGATCACCATTCAAGAATGGAATAATCCAAAGAAATAAGGTGAAGAATTCACTAGTTATGTCCATGATGATGTTGGAGATATGCCCAAGAGGCAATAATGAAGTGGCTATTATTATATCTTTATGTTTATGATAAATGTTTACATCCCATGCTATAATTGTATTAACAGGAAACATTAATACTTGTGTGTTTTGTAAACATAAAAGAGTCCCTAGTAAGCCTCTTGTTAAACTAGCTTGTTGATTAATGGATGATCATGGTTTCCTGATCATGGACATTGGATGTCGTTAATAACAACATCATATCATTAGGAGAATGATGTGATGGACACACACCCGTAGTAAGCATAGCATAAGATCAAGTCATTAAGTTCGTTTGCTATAAGCTTTAAAATACATAGTAACCTAAACCTTCGACCATGAGGTTATGTTAATCACCATCATCGGATGGGTACTTTGATGACATCAAATATCGCTTCGTAACTGGGTGGTCATAAAGGTGTCATTGGGTATTCTGAAAGTATGTGTTGAAGCGCATGGACCAAGATTGGGATTTGTCCATCCATATGACGAATAGATATGCTCTGGGCCCTCTCGATGGAATGTCATCTAATTAACTTGCAAGCATGTGACTAGGTCACAAGGGATGACATAACATGGAACGAGTAAAGAGTACTTATCAGTAACGAGGTAGAACTAGGTATGGAGGTACCGACGAACAAACCTCGGATAAGTAGAGTATCGCGTGACAAAGGGAATTGGTTTCGTATGTTAATGGTTCTATCGATCACAAAGTCATCGTTGAGTATGTGGGAGCCGTTATGGATCTCCAGATCCCGCTGATGGTTATTGATCGGAGAGGTGTCTCCGTCATGTCTGCATATTCACGAACCGTAGGGTGACACACTTAAGGTTCGAAGTTGTTTTAAGTAGATATGGAATGTGCGTTGGAGACCGAATGTTGTTCGGAGTCTCGGATTAGATTCGGGACGTCACGAGGAGCTCTGGAATTGTCCGGGGAATAAGATTCATATATTGGGGATCATTTTCTAAGTTAGGAAATGTTCCAGAGTATTTGTATGGGGATTCTAGAAGGTTTCGGAATGTTCCGGAAGGTTCTGGAAGATTTCTTGGAGTTTACTTGAAAACCAAGAAAGGATCAAGGAATCCTTGTGGGGTAAGACAAGGATTCGTGGGGGAGTAGGACTCTCCCCCCACCTCCTTGATCCGCCGGCCAAGGGAGAGGGGAGTCCTACAAGGACTCCACCTCCCCATGGCGCCTCCCTCCTTTAAATAGAGGGGTGGAGGCGCCACCCCCTGGCCCCCTCCACTCTTGCCCTAGCCGCCTCTCTCCTCCTCCTTTCTTCTGCTCAGGCTTAGGTGAAGCCCTGCAGAATTCTCTACTCCACCACCACCACCACCACCACGTCGTCGTGTTGCTTGGATTTCGTGGAGAAGATCTACTACCTCCGCTGCTCGCTGGAACGAGGAGAGGAAGGTCTGCTTCGACTCCGCACGTGTGACCGACTGCGGTAGCGCTGCCGGAACGCGGCGCCGGAAGGATCGTCCACTCGATCTTGAGATCGGCAAGTGATCGACTACATCAACCACGAGATCCGAATCTCGTAACGCTTTCGGATCTACAAGGGTTAGTACAGATCTATCTCGTTGCACATGTCTAATAGATTAGATCTTGGCTTTTATCTAGATTAGATCTGGGTTTTGTTCGTTCTTGCGGTAGAATTTTTTTGTTTTCCATGCTACGAACCCATCAGTGGTATCAGAGCCGTATCTATGCGTAGATTTGTTGCACGAGTAGAACACAATGGTTTTGTGGGCGTTGGTGCTCGTGCCGTCTTTTGCTTTGTGTACTTTGCATCTTGCGGTATGGTGGGAGGAAGCGGCTCGGGCTAACCTTACATGTCATCGCACATGAGACTTGCTCCACGCTTGACGTGTAACTTGCTTTGCACAAGTGGCTTTGCGGGTGTCTGTCTCTCTCACCATAGTATAGATCCAATTTACACTTTGCAACTTGATAGCACTTGTATCAACGTTGTGGTTCAGTTTCGTAGGTAAGATCCGTTCTTATTCGAAAGCCTCAAGCCACGTAAAACATGCAAATAAAATTAGAGGCGTCTAACTTGTTTTTGCAGGGGTTTTGTGATGTGATATGGCCATCATGTGATTGTGATTATATTTGATGTATGCAATGATCCTTGTTGTAATATGGCAACCGGCAGGAGCCTAATGGTTGTCTTCAATTCTGTTAAGACATGCGTGTCTATTCATCTTGTAATAGCTTTGTTCCATGTAGTTGTAATAGTTGCTAGTGATGATGGACAACCATGAAGCGGCGCCACTGACCTTGACGCCATGCTGGTGATGATGGAGATCATGTCCGTGCTTTGGAGATGGAGATCAAAGGCACAAGAAGAAAGGGCCATATCATATCACACTAATTATGAATTGCCTGTGATGTTAATCCTTTATGCATCTTGTATTGCTTAGATCGCGACGGTAGCATTATAAGATGATCTCTCTCACTAAATATCAAGTAATAAAGTGTTCGTCCTTAGTTGGCACCGTTGCTAAGACTCGTCGTTTCGAAGCATCTCGTGATGATCGGGTGTGATAGACTCTACGTGTGCATACAACGGGTGCAAGCCAGATTTGCACATGCGGAAACTAAGGTTAACCTTGACGAGCCTAGCATGTACAGACATGGTCTCGGAACACGGAATACCGAAAGGTAAAGCATGCGTCATATGGATGATATGATGAACATGTTGATTGTTCGCCTTTAAAGCTACATCATCTCACGTGATGATCGGACTTGGTGTAGTGGATTTGGTTCGTGTAATCACTAAAACAACTCGAGGGATGTTGTTTTGAGTGGGAGTTCATTTGTAATTTGGATTAGTCGAACTCATTTTATCATAAACACAATCAAAGTGAATTTTCATAGTTTGTTGTAGTCATTGGCATCCGTTCACCACCTTACTCTTAGTTATAGTTGAGATAGTGGAACTATAGAAATTCTGGATATTTACCTTACGAACTGGTATCGTATTGTTTTGAATGTAAATTTAAAGTTGATAAGTCCTATTGCAAACTTTCAGCAAACTCTATTTACTCCATGATGTTTAATAAATAGTATTAAATCAAGAGTAACAATTCCAGTGTTAGTATCTAATGTATCATGTTTGCCTCCATGATTCTTGATACTCAAAAGATTGTTTTTAATATCAAGTTTATCTAAGAGCTGAAAGCAATGTTTCAGAACCCATCATATGTGAAAGGTATTGCGATATCTAAAACAATGTGTTGGTTACAACATGATAGAGTATACGTCCTCATATTTGATGAGAATTTGTGAAGGTTGGAGACGCTAGTCGTCCTAATCCTCCAAAAGGTTTTGAAAAAGAAACATTATACTCGTAATTCACCTTTATAAGCTATAGCAGCTTGATCATGAAAGTTGTCATGATAAGGATGAATAGAAGATGTAAGGAAAATGTTTACTACACTAAAAGATTACTAAATAATGGATTTTTTGAAAGAACACCAGACATTTGATGATGGTGATCCACCTCAAAGTGCAAGTCCAAAGGTATTAGTAGTTGACTATATACGCTTTGTACCATGTGTCATGTTGATGACACCACTATTGATGTTGATAGATTCTTTTAAAAGAAAAGGAATTGCTGAAAGAGAATCTATAAAATATTTGGCAGAAAATAAAAGGTTGGAGATGTCCAACTTAGGCATATAGAAGATATACATGTTATGGTTGTATTCCTTGCTTGTTAAACAATGTGGTTCTTAGGTATTGGATACCGAATTGGTTGGTATGAAGTGTCATACAGGACAACACAATTCATGAACTGCAATGGCCTAAGTAACTAGCAAGAGAAAATGTGATGATGTTCATCGAAAACAAACAAAGGGTTGTTGTGTTGCTCGTTAACATCAAAGCTTGCCTTCAAGATTTGTTTCAATAATTGTTATTTTGATCAGGTATTATGACGACAAAAGGTTGTTCAAATAATTACCGTATTCCATAATAGATGGATAATATACAAGTCTGGTAGGAGACATAACGACCATAAAACTAATGCTAAAATGTCGCAAGACAAATGATTGAAAGATCACTTGCGAAGTGACATCTCCGTTTAAATTATATTGAAAGGATATATGAAGAAACTCCATGTTGATGGATTTTTGGAGTCTTTGATTTGGATCAAATGACGCTTGTGATACTTTCCTGGAGATAATTAAAACTCCGTTCGTAGGCCAAAAGAGGAACGGATGACTAACTGATTGGAATTTGTACATATTGATGTATATAGTCCATTATGTGTAGTCGTGGGCGATGGATTTCAACTTCATATGCTTTCTCCGAAGATTTGAGTGAGTATATGTATATACTTACTCAATAAGGAAGAAGTATGAAACATTTGAAAAATGTTCAAAGACTTTCAAGATGAAGTGGAAAATCATTGTAACAAGAAAATAAAAGAGTTTATGATTGGATAAAAAAGAAAGATGTTTGAGTTACAAGTTTAGCAAAACACCTAAGATTTGAGGAATCGTTCCATGGATTTGCATTTCCCAAAACACCATAGGAGTATGGAGTGTTCAAGATATGTAATGAAACCTTGTTTGACATGGTAAGATCAAAGGTGTCATTTATAAAACTGCCATTATATATTAAAGATTAAAGCTTTAGTGACTACCGCTTTTACACTGAAAAGAGCTCCATCGTGATCCGTTGAAATGACACCATATAAGTCATGGTTTGGGATAAAACCCAGGTTGTCCTTTCTTAAATTTTTGGTATGCTAGGCATAAGTAAAATGTTTACAACCAAAGTCGGATAAGCACGTCTTTGTAGGTTATGCCAAATAATTTGTTGGGAATTTCTCCATAACGCCGAGGACAAAAGAGTTTGTCGCTTGGAACGTCAAGTTTCTTGAGAAGGAATTTTTCGTGAAAAGTTAAGTGGGAGGACAATAGAACTTTGATAACGTTGTTGAACCTTAGGTATATGTGCTAAGTAGCGCAGCGCCGGAAAGTGTCCCGGTGGCGGCCACAATGCTCATGGCTCTCGTGATTACAAAAGGTGTGATCTCGGAGATTAGAGTTCCTATAGAACCGTGTGGGTCGGTAAGAATCAAATAGTAAGATTTGATAAGCAAGTCGTTATTGTTTTGACAATGATGAACCGACTACATGCAAAGAAGCGATGATGGGCCCTGACTCCATAAAATGACTAGAAGTCATGGAATCCGTGATAGTATCCATACACGAGAAATCAAGTTTTTGAACTTAGAAGACCCTCCAGAAAGGCGTGAAGCCTATCGGTCGTGTTTGGATCTATAAAGAAATAGACATGGATGTTTCAAATCTATGAAATAGTCGACATGTCGGAAAGAGTTTACGACAATGTTCAAGGAATTTACTATGATAAGATTTGATCTTTCATAGAGATATTTAGTCTGGACAGATTAATGTAGCAACCACTACATATATTTTGGTATATGGTAGTTGAACAAACAAAACAAGTTCTTCTAGTAGAATGGTTACCTAGGACGTGTACATGACACGATCCAAAGGGTTTTGTTAATTCAAAGGATGCTAAAAGAGTATGCAAAACTTAATGGTTGAAGTGAGCATCACGGAGTTGGAATCTTCACCGTGATGAAACCGTTAAAAGGTTTAATTTCATTAGAGACGATGAAGATGTTTGCATTTTGCAAGAAATTAAGTGGGAGCTCTAAGACATATTTCTAATACATTATGTGAAAGACATATTGTTGATTAGAAAAAATGTATCTTTTATTGACACAGGTTAAGAATTTCATTTCGATGAAAGACTTAGGCATAACTCAAGAATTAGGCATCAATGTCTATATGAATAGATTGAGGCGCTAATATGGTTTTGCCAAATGTACATAGATAAGATGTTGAATGAGTTCAATATGGAAACAGCAAGAAAGGTTCTTGACGCATGGAAAGGACTAAATCAAGATTCAAGTGTGTTGACACGAGATTCAAGTGTTTTGACACTTGGTGAAATCACAAGAATATTTTGATCAATCGTTCTTTGAGATGTACACATCCAGATATGTCCTATGCTCTAAATGTTATGAGCATATACCAGAATGATTCATAAGATGATCATTGGACAATAGTAAAGATATTCTTATGAGCTTTGGAAGAACTAAGAATATATCATGTATAAGTGACAAATAGTTAAAGGTAGTTCATTGTAAAGTGTTACATTGATACTAGTTTTGTCACAAGATACAAATTGAATTTATCTCAATTTAGACTATGGGTGGCACAATATAATGGAAAGGATGTTGCATGATGGATTTGGATGAGTTCCAAAGTTGAGATATTGTGACGGATACTACAACAAAAGGCTAAGTATATAACTGCTATAGTAGCAGCAAAGGAGGGCATTTGTGTTAAGTAGTTTGTTATCAAACTAGGTGTGGTTCATAGCGGGATAATACTATGAAGATACATTGTATGACAATTGTATCAACATAATTTAATCCCAAGGAACTAAAGGTCTCACCAAAGGACCAAATTTATACAATGCCATCTCATTGGAGAATGAGTAATGCGTAGAGACGCAAGGACATGCAAATACACACGGACCTGGAAGTGTCCGATCCAAAGATTATGTTTACCACTAGCAATAGTGTCTATACAACACCAGAAAGCCATAGGTGGTGAATGCACAAGTTTTTTAACTAGATTATTGACTCTAGTGCAAGTGGGAGACTGTTGGAGATATGCCCAAGAGGCAGTAATAAAGTGGCTATTATTATATCTTTATGTTTATGATAAATGTTTACATCCCATGCTATAATTGTATTAACCGGAAACATTAATAGTTGTGTGTTTTGTAATAAAAGAGTCCCTAGTAAGCCTCTTGTTAAACTAGCTTGTTGATTAATGGATGATCATGGTTTCCTGATCATGGACATTGGATGTCGTTAATAACAAGATCATATCATTAGGAGAATGATGTGATGGACACACACCCGTAGTAAGCATAGCATAAGATCAAGTCATTAAGTTCGTTTGCTATAAGCTTTAAAATACATAGTAACCTAATCCTTCGACCATGAGGTTATGTTAATCACCATCACCGGATGGGTACTTTGATGACATCAAACACCGCTTCATAACTGGGTGGTCATAAAGGTGTCATTGGGTATTCTGAAAGTATGTGTTGAAGCGCATGGACCAAGATTGGGATTTGTCCATCCATATGACAGATAGATATGCTCTGGGCCCTCTCGGTGGAATGTCATCTAATTAGCTTGCAAGCATGTGACTGGGTCACAAGGGATGACATAACATGGAACGAGTAAAGAGTACTTATCAGTAACAAGGTAGAACTAGGTATGGAGATACCGACGATCAAACCTCGGATAAGTAGAATATCGCGTGACAAAGGGAATTGGTTTAGTATGTTAATGGTTCTATCGATCACAAAGTCAACGTTGAGTATGTGGAGCCGTTATGGATATCCAGATCCCGCTGATGGTTATTGATCGGAGAGGTGTCTCCGTCATGTCTGCATATTCACAAACCGTAGGGTGACACACTTAAGGTTCGAAGTTGTTTTAAGTAGATATGGAATGTGCGTTGGAGACCGAATGTTGTTCGGAGTCTCGGATTGGATTCGGGACGTCACGAGGAGCTCCGGAATTGTCCGGGGAATAAGATTCATATATTGGGGATCATTTTCTAAGTTAGGAAATGTTCCGGAGTATTTGTATGGGGATTCTAGAAGGTTTCGGAATGTTCCGGAAGGTTCTGGAAGATTTCTTAGAGTTTACTTGAAAACCAAGAAAGGATCAAGGAATCCTTGTGGGGTAAGACAAGGATTCGTGGGGGAGTAGGACTCTCCCCCCACCTCCTTGATCCGCCGGCCAAGGGAGAGGGGAGTCCTACAAGGACTCCACCTCCCCATGGCGCCTCCCTCCTTTAAATAGAGGGGTGGAGGCGCCACCCCCTGGCCCCCTCCACTCTTGCCCTAGCCGCCTCTCTCCTCCTCCTTTCTTCTGCTCAGGCTTAGGCGAAGCCCTGCAGAATTCTCTACTCCACCACCACCACCACCACGCCGTCGTGTTGCTGGGATTCCGTGGAGAAGATCTACTACCTCCGCTGCTCGCTGGAACGAGGAGAGGAAGGTCTGCTTCGACTCCGCACGTGTGACCGACTGCGGTAGCGCTGCCGGAACGCGGCGCCGGAAGGATCGTCCACTCGATCTTGAGATCGACAAGTGATCGACTACATCAACCACGAGATCCGAATCTCGTAACGCTTTCGGATCTACAAGGGTTAGTACAGATCTATCTCGTTGCACATGTCTAATAGATTAGATCTTGGCTTTTATCTAGATTAGATCTGGGTTTTGTTCGTTCTTGCGGTAGAATTTTTTTGTTTTCCATGCTACGAACCCATCAGATGATGCCAAAGAAGACCTTTGGCAGAAGCTCATGGCACATTTCATACTACCTCCAAAGTATGAAGAATTCGAGGCAGATGGTACTACCCCAATTCCAGGTGGGATTGAAAGAAGAGCGAGAGTCAAGGAGTGGGCTCTATCGAAGATGGCCAAACTGTTCTGGAACCACAAAAAACTTTATACACGAATTATGTCGTGAAAAAGAAAACTCCAGAATTCACAGGAGCATACGAGAAATTGAGAGAATAGTGGTCTGATTTTGTAAAGTACAAGGAATCTTCTAAAGCCAAGGCAAAGTCAGAAAAAATAAGAAAATACTGAGAAAAAGCAATACCACAATAAAATGGGGACATGTGGCTACAAGAGTGTTGTGCCTAAGTGGGAAGCTATGGAGTCCAAAATGAGGGATAGAGGGATCACTCCAGGTATAGATGGATGACCCGAGAGGTCAAAGCACTGGTGGTACGGGCATGGGGGAATGTTGAACCAAGAAACAGGGAGACAATTTTTCAAGATAAAATTCTAATACCATCCAATGCACTTGTTAAATCAATGGACGATGCTCAAGCGGGACTGTTCCAGCCCAAGAGAGAGAACGATGAGCTGACACACGCCCTCGGGAATCCTGAAAAACCTGGACAAACATGAGGCAAAGGCGCCGGTGTTACGTGGAAGAAAGGGTTTCCCGAGTACAATGAAAGTTACAGAATCCATAAGAGAAATAAGGACCAGGAGGCAGACTGGATCGGAAAGAGAGTAGAGGACCTAGATGGGATGAAGAAGATGGTGGAAGCAATTAGCCAAAGGTCATCTCAGCTGCATGATGATGATCCTGCAATGGATCATAGCCAGCTGAGAAGCAGCGTGGCTTCCACGGAGGTCCGGGGTGATGATCAAGCACTATTGGATGATGCTCTGGGACCTCGCTACCCCGTGGATGATTCAGAGAGATGACACAATGTGAGCTACATTAGCCAATGAACAACCTGTCCTTCAAGGTGGCGATCGGCACTACTTTACATTGTCTACCTGGAGGACTCCACCATTCACTTATGATTGCAGCTGGCTATGCTCGTGTCTCGGTGGATGACGTAGTGGAGGATTTTGCAGACCTATAGATTGACATCGCTACACCTGATGGCCTTAAGAAACTGGGAGATGTCAAGCACCACATCATTATATGGAAGAAGAAGTACATCAAGTTTCCAGGCTCGGTGCCAAGGAAAACGACTCCCAGTAGGAATAATCCAAGTCCACCCCCCGATGATCATCAACCTCCAAGTCCACCCCTTGACGGGAGGGATGTCAATCGCCGCAGCACGAGTACATCAAATCGATCTCGGCCTCCGCCTTCACCTCAGTGCAATACTCGATCTCCGCCTTCACCATTGCCAAAAAAACAGAAGGTCGCCGCTACCCCGCGCCTCACTCAGAAGAAAGGTAGTACGGCGAAGATAGTCAGCATCCCGCCAGATCTTCCCAAGAGACCTTATGATAGGATTGATGAGGAAAACGCCGCGGAAGTGGTTGCCTACAAGAAGGCTTTTTTTTGCACCAAAAAAGCCTGAGCCAAAGCCAGTATTTGATGAAAAAACCAAAAGGTGGGCTAAGTCCTTTATTGAGCAACCATCCAAATATCGATGAATCTGAATTCAGACTATGACAGCGAAATTCTTAAGCTAGCAAGAAGTGCCATCTCCCCACAGCGAAATTCTTAAATGCGGAAAACAAATTGCCTAGCTCGGACAATAGTAAAATCAATCGCCCCCCTCCCCACTCATAGTGAGTTCCGATATCGACAAGGACTTTAGAGCCGATATGGATAAGGACATGGATTATTGGACCCCAGAGCCAAAGTTGCTACTAAACAACTGGGTATCACTGTAGCGCAGGCCAAAGCTACTGCTACCGTAGCAGGTATGTCTCTTGGTCAATTTTTAGACTATGAAGACACGCCAATGGGTGACATAGCATGACAATATGTCAAAGGGCATCCTCTAATCAGTCGTGAGGAGTACCAAAGTCTATCAACACATATGCGAAATTTGCGTGACTGGTACATGGTGCAAGCAAAAAGGAATCACTCGAAAGAACGGATTTTGGTGGACGTTAGAGAGGAGCATCACTTCAAACCTCACTCGATACAGATTCAAATAAAGGAACCGTTTCAGTTATACAATAATCGCGCCCTCGACAAATCTATTCTTGGTTGCTATTGTCTGTAAGTGATTTATTTCTGTAATTAAGTCTCTAGTTTAGCTCATTCAGAATGACTATTTATCCTTTTGTACGATGCAGAATGAAGATGCTTGAATGCAAAAGACCTATAAATTATAACGTTGGGTTCATTGACAGGTATATCGTTGATCAACATAGGTTAGACAATCACCCCGACGATGTTTTCGAAGACATCTCCACCTTTTTAAAAGAGTATAATTACTGTCAGGATATACTATTTCCTTTCAACTTCAAGTGAGTATTTCTGTCGTGTACACATTCTTTTTTTGCTTACTCAATGTTAAGTGTTATTGATGAGTTATGCATGTCTTCTTATATAAACGTCCGCAGGTACCACTGGATTCTGCTAAACATTCAAGTGGACAAGTCCCAAGTTGAAGTCACTGACCCATTAAGTTGGGATCAAGAGCACTGGAGCGACATGAAAGCAATGCTTCATAAGCAATTTTAATCATTATCGCATTATATTGGCCTCTTTCATTCATTTCCTAATATCAAGTAATTGATAACTCCTTTGTTCATTTCCTTTGCCGACCAGATGTTGGACACGATTTAGAAATGAAATGAGAGTAAAATTCAAAGAGAGGCTAACTTATATACTGGTGAAGGTTTTCAGCAGCCGGGGGGGACTCATTTATATGGATACTACGTTTGCGAATACATTAGCGAGTTGACCAGTGAGCGCGGATTTCCTTCAACTTATATAGACCGTTTGCAGAAGAATCTCCCGCCAGAAAAGCGCATACAAGCAATTCAAAAGGAGTTGGCGGGATTTGTCATAAGGGAGATCACTGATACAAGGGGAGACCACTATGTGCAGGACGACAAACTCTATATATGATCTCCATGTAATATGTGATCTCAATATGTGAACTCAATATGATCTCCATGTAATATGTGAACTCAACATGTCATCTCTCCATGTAATTAAATAGTTATATATGTATGCTCGCAAGAGATCGAATATTAATAATATATGCATCAACATGTACTGTGTATGTAGTAGTATAGAATATGTGTACGGAAACATGTTTGAAATTATAATCAAACATAAATTGAAAAACAATGAAATGGAAAAAACAAAACGAAAAGGAAAACACAAAATCGTGCCG
Organism: Avena eriantha; assembly: GCA_910589775.1. Classification (NCBI taxonomy): domain Eukaryota; kingdom Viridiplantae; phylum Streptophyta; class Magnoliopsida; order Poales; family Poaceae; genus Avena; species Avena eriantha. Next base: position 494,586,635 of record OU342741.1, on the reverse strand, counting down.
CGGTAGAGAAAACACACAATTTTCTGCCGCGACAGGAACTCTTTAGTCCCGAGTCGTGTTACAGCCCGCGACTAGAGGTCCTCCAGCCCCCAGCGCGTTGCCGCTGCCACGTGGTAGCCCCGGGTGGCGTCTAGCCCGGTCCGTAGCAAACCGAGACTAGAGACAGGGGTCTCTAGTCCCCGGTCCGCAACCGGGACTAGAGCCAGTTCCGGACAGGGACTAGAGGCCCGTTTTCCATCAGTGAGCCTATTGGCAATCATAGATAGTAACCACATTATTAGTCGGCGCTGACTCGAACAGTCATGGCATGTTAGCTCAATCAAACAGGGCAAGTGAGTTGAAAGCAGCTGCAAACAAGTTTCCCATAGACTCGTATTCCTAGCTAGTGGCCTTATATCGTTATGAAGCTACACAACATTTGAAGTTGCGTGTGACTACATTGCTTCTTGAGAGTTAGTGCTGGGAATGGAGCTCCATAGGGATATTGGTTGTATACACTAAAGAGCGCCGTGGGTGGAGCAATACTATGACTATTAATTATAGCACTTACTCCATTACTATAGCTGTAGTTTTCTGTGGGAGCAAGCAAGCATGAGCATCTTAAAATGTGGGAGAGATATTTTCACTATATATAAGAAGATATTTATTTCAAGAGCTAGTAATCATAAACTTTGTGTGGTGTCATGTGCTTGCAACGTGCATTACATTTATTATAAGATGTTCACTGTCCACCACCGATGGATTGCACCACTTGCCAAAGGGCTTGCCGAGCGCCACTCGCCACGTTCTAGCCATGTCTAAGTTATAATGGCAATGTATTCTTACATATCCCAAAAGGGGAATGTTCATCTACAATTTTATTATAAGATGAATTCATTGTCCACCGCCGATGGATTGTGCCTGCTTGCCAAGGGGCCTGCCGGAGGCCACTCGCCATGTCTAGTTTATAATGGCAATGTCCTTTTCTTGTATATCCCAAAAGGAAAATGTTTATCTACAAATTTATTATTAGATGAATTCACCGGCCAGTGGCCACTGCCGATGGACTGCACCCGCTTGTTTTTGATGTTCCATGCTTGGTTTTTATCTACTTTCTTATGTTTTGTCCACACTTTGGAGTACTTTTCTTATGATTTCTTGGAATAACCTATTAACAAGAGCAACAATGTCAGTTGCCTGTTTTCTGCTGTTTTTGGTTCCAGAAAGTCAGAAAATGAATATTCTCGGAATTGGACTAGACAAAAGCCAGTCGTTATTTTCTCGGAAGATTCACAGAGCCAAAAGGAGAGACGAAGTGGGGCCACAGGGTGGCCAAACCACCCCTAGGCGCGGGTCCCCCTGGCCGTGCCACCAGGTGGTGTGGCCCCCCTGGCCACCCACCGACCTCGCCCCTTCGCCTATATATTCCTCCCGATACAGAAACCCTAGATCGTCCAGCCTCCAGCCACGAAAAGTTACGCAGCGCCGCCGCCACCGAATGGGAGATTCAGGGGACAGAAAGTCTCTGTTCTGGTACCCTGCCGGGATGGGGAAGTGCCCTCGGAGCCATCTCCATCAATCTCCACCACCATCTTCATCACTATTGCTGATTCCCATGATGAGGAGGGAGTAGTTCTCTCGAGGCTAAGGGTTCTACCGGTAGCTATTAGTTCATCTCTCTCTCTCTATGCATGATCTTATTGAGATCATGAGCTTGTAATCTATAGATCTACCTTTCTACTCAAGAGATTTCAAATACTTGTTATGAGTTATATTTGGAGTTGGATGTCTTTATGAAATTGTGGTGTTTGTTTGAACCATCTAGTACTCAAGGTTACAGCGTGGGGTTATCTAGATGGGAAAGATGAACTTTGAGGTGTGCTGTTATATCCCTACCAATGATTAGAGTGTCCAACCGGAGAGTAGTTCAGCGTAGTATCATAAAGAAGAATATATTTATATGAGAGTGTTCACTAGAAAAATTATGATCCCTAGGACTTGTTTCTAAACATTGAAACAACGTTTGCAATTAGATCTGTTACATGTTTGCTTGCTTCCATCTTTATTTTGAGTTTTCCTTTAGTCTCTTCCACGCCATCAAAGTATTTTCTAGCACCGTTGTCTTTTATCCATACCACTTGTATTTCACTATCTCTTCGCGAACTGGTGCACCTATACACCTAACAAGTGTATTGGGTGTGTTGGGGACACAAGATACTTCTTGAATCTTGATTGCAGGGTTGCTTGAGAGGGGATACCTTTGACCACTTCCTCCTTGAGTTCGATAAACCTTGGGTGATCCACTTAAGGGAAAGCTTGCTGCTTTTCTACAAATCTCTGCACTTGGAGGCCCAACAACTATCTACAAGAATAGAAGTGCATAGACATCAAGCTATTTTTTGACGCCGTTGCCGAGGAGGTAAGGTAAAAGGTACTCACGTCCTCCGGTGTGAGTGCTCGAAGTTATTTCCTTTAGATTCTGAAATTTTGTCTTTTTGTTTCTTGTTTTCACTAGTTAGGCTTAATGGAAAATACCAAAAAAATAGAGTGCTTTATAGTATTTATCTTGAGTTAGGACATGAAGTGTTTGAAGAGAAAATTAAAAAACCTATGGAACTTTATTTGCGTGCTAATAGCAATGTTATTAGTTTGAATTCTTTGAACACCATTATTGCTAATGCTATGGAAAATTCTAAGCTTGGGGAAGCTAGTTTTGATGAGCACGATATTTTTAGTCCCCCAAGCATGGAGGAGAAAATTTACTTTGATGATACTATGCCTCCAATTTATGATGATTACAATGATGAATATGATATTCTCAGTCCACCTACTATTGAGGATAAAATTAATTATGATTACAATATGCCTCCTATATTTGATGATTATGGTGATGAGAATAATAATGATAGCTATTTTGTTGAATTTGTTCCCACTATGATTAATAAGAATGACTCTTCTTATATGGAGAGTTATAATTGTTTTATGCATGTGGCTCATGATAAGAATGTTTTATGTGATAGTTATATTGTTAATTTTATTCATGTTGCTTCTAAAAGTTATTATGAGAGAGGGAAACATGGGCTTATGTATCTCAACATTATTAAGTTTCCCCTCTTTATGTTGAAAGTGTTGAAGTTGCACTTATTTTGCTTTCCTATGATTGTTTCTTTGTGCTTTTATGACTTGTTTCTTTACAAGATTCCTATGCATAGGAAGTGGGTTAGACTTAAATATGCTTTGAATTTTCTTCTTGATGCTCTCTTTTACTTCAATTCATATTTCTTATGTGAACATCTTCTCAAACTATCATGCTTAACTTAAAGGCGTTAAACAAAAGTACTTATTAGGAGATAACCCAAAAGTTTTAGATAAGTCTTAGAAGTTATTACCTCTGTAATAACTGCTCCTTATCATTTTAATTTGCTTTTTGTGCCAAGAGTAACCTCTAATGAGATAGAAGTAATGCTTGGGAAAGTTGCTGCCCCGAAACAGATTTTTGTGCTTCACTGTAAAAATTCATATAAAATCTCTGTACATCATTTTAAGGCGTTAATTTTTATGCTTCTTCCCCAGGTTGTTACCTAACTTTCATTAGTTCAACACTTTTTTATTTGAGCAACAGAATGTCTTTGAAAAAATTGGTTTTTACCTGCTGGTCTGTTTTGACAGATTTCTGCATTATTTGCATTTGCTTCTTGTTGGTTTCTTTTTGAGTTCTTTTGGGGAATGGAGATTTTTGAGGGAAGTGCTACAGTATCTTGTGTTTTAGTGGTGTTGGAACTGCACCTAAAGACTTATTATCTTGAGTGCACTAATGTTGCTAATAAAGATTGTGTGAAGTTTTGTATGAAGGAAAATTTTCAGGTGTATGAAAGGAATGAGTAATGAGATGAAGAATAGACTGAAGCTCAATCTTGGGGATGCCACGCGTGTCACCCCAAGAAATATCCAAGAAGTACAAGCATCAAAGCTTGGGGATGCCCAATGCATCCCCTTCTTCATCAATAAAAATCCCAGGTTTCTTCCAAACACTTCATTTTTATTGTTTGATACACAGTTGTGTTGTTCTTGGAGCGTCTTCTTTTTCGTTTTCGTTTTGGTTTTTCATTTGCTTGCTTTGTTTAGTTTTCTTAATAAATTGGTTGGACCCCCTCTTTCATGCATTGGTTCTCAAATAGTTTGGTTTGGATTGGAAAAGAGTAATAAAGTTCATGCCTAAGTGGTAAAAGGAGCTTGTTTTTGACTGTGGCCTATGCTTTGGCATGCCATGCTTGATATTGTTTTGGCTTTATGCTTAGTATTCTTTGTTGTAGCATGACTTGTTATAAACAATTGAGATTGCTTAATGTGCCTTGGAAGGATCATGCGTTGTTTTAGCATATTAAAGCATAGTATTGCGGTATTCTCCTTTGATGCTTTATTTGGGTTGACTTGGCACATGCTCACACCATGTTATGACTATCCCAAGTCACCATAGCCTTTATGATCCTTTAGTTTTCAACTTGTAATATCACTTTATGCTTTAATTAATGATGTTTTGTCGCTCTGCATAATATTGGCCATTATTGCTCTCTTAGTTTGTCGCCCCCAGTCTTTTGCTAGCCTCCACAACCAAGTATGAGTTCCACTCATGCATCCAACTCCTTAAACCAAGTTATTCCAAAGAGTCCACCATACCTACCTATTAGCATATGCTATTCCAAATATATTCATGTTTTTATCTACCTTTCGAATTAAACTTGTTATGAGAAAACTAGTAATTAAAGCTCTCACGAACTTGATGGCGCACTTTAATTTTCTTGCCCTTAATAAACTTGAACCATTGTGTCGTCTATGTTGTATATGCTTGCACTTATTTGTTTGGGATTAGCAGAACCATGCTGTCATGGGGAATGCTTTCACATTGCACTTGTACTTTGTACCTAGTTGATATCATGCTCTTATGTCTATGAATATCGTCGGTGTGAAATTAAAGGGGAGCTTGTAAGTCCATGGAGTTATGTATGTGTGTTAGAGAAACGCCTGATCTGCCGGTCTGATCCATGCTGTCATGGTGGAAACCTGCATCGTAACCATAATGAGTTGTCTATGAAGCATTCTTCTTATAAAAAAGAGTCAGATATTGAGAAAAAAAGAGAAAAAGAAAAAAAAAGAAATATGAGAAAAGAGGAAAGAGAGAAAAAAGCACCATTTTCCCATGGTAAATAAGAGCATTGCTGAGATGCTCATTGTCAGCTGCCTTGTCATTTTGATACGGGGATTCTTCTGTATCATCGAACAAGGGGTACCCCATTGGCGGTTCTCTATGATACACATGTACTACTATGACAAGAACTTACCGGTAACTAAACTTGAGTAGCATAAGGAGCGACCCTCGTATTCAAGGGACATGAGATTTCCAACTTATACTTTGTCAAGCATATACTCCATAGTTTGTTCACTTTAACCTTAATCACTTCAAGATGCTTATGATAGGGGCAATGAGAGCTGAAAGCTAATAAGTACCATAATTTTTTGGAAGCTCTTTATGAAACTTGAATCCCTACTTCCTTCTATGAAGGCCTTTCTTTTACTTTTATGTTGAGTCTCCACCTCCTATCTTTATGCACCTACTTTGAGAGCATAGTGGCCATTCTTAGTTCTATGTGTATTGTCTCAAGTCTTGTTGATTGATGCATAACTTTGATATTGCTTGTTTTAAACTATTTGTATCTAGCCACTCTTATGAACTTTGAAGGTGTCCTATGCACTTATGTTTGCTACTCTATGAGGGACAAGGTGAATGCCACTATGCTATGTTTTCTTTATGTGAAACAAACAAACATCTTGCAAAACATTGTTATTCATGAATCTTTTGTTTATGCCTTTTCATGTTGCAACATTGTTGCTTTGCCTTATTGTTAGAACTTTGTCTTTCATGTTATGATTGAAGTACTGTGATCCCAGCTATCAATGTTTCACAAATACTTTGATCAAGTTTATGATGGTGCATGTCACCTAAAAAATTATTCTTTCTTTTTATCACTTACCTACTCGAGGATGAGAAGGAGTTAAGCTTGGGGATGTTGATACGCTGCTAACGTATCTATAATTTTTGATGTTCCATGCTTGGTTTTTATCTACTTTCTTATGTTTTGTCCACACTTTGGAGTACTTTTCTTATGATTTCTTGGACTAACCTATTAACAAGAGCCACAGTGCTAGTTGCCTGTTTTCTGCTGTTTCTTGGACTAACCTATTAACAAAAGTCAGTAAATGAATATTCTCGGAATTGGACCGAACAAAAGCCAAAGTCGTTATTTTCCCGGAAGATTCATGGAGCTAGAAGGAGAGACGAAGGGCGGCCACAGGGTGGCCAAACCACCCCTAGGCGCGGGTCCCCCTGGCCGCGCCACCAGGTGGTGTGGGCCCCTGGCCGCCCACCGACCTCCAGCCACGAAAAGTTCTACAGCGCCGCCGCCACAGAAACCCTAGATCGTCCAGCCTCTAGCCACGAAAAGTTCTGCAGCGCCGCCACCACCGAAGGGGAGATTCGGAGGACAGAAAGTCTCTGTTCCGGCATCCTGTCGGGACGGGGAAGTGCCCCCGGAGCCATCTCCATCAATCTCCACCACCATCTCCATCACCATTGCTGATTCCCATGATGAGGAGGGAGTAATTCTCTCTCGAGGCTAAGGGTTCTACCGGTAGCTATGTGTTCATCTCTCTCACTATGCATGATCTTATTGAGATCATGAGCTTGTAATCTATAGATCTACCTTGCTACTCAAGTGCTTTAATATATCTCTGCTCTTCCCATGTGTATGAAATTGATAGTGTGCACACCATGGTGGCACTTAGGCTAGAGATTTCAAATACTTGTTATGAGTTATATTTGGAGTTGGATGATTTTATGAAATCGTGGTGTTTGTTTGAACCATCTAGTACTCGAGGTGACAGTGTGGGGTTATCTAGATCGGAAAGATGAACTTTGAGGTGTGCTGTTATAGCCCTACCAATTATAAGAGTGCCCAACCGGAGAGTAGTTCAGCGTAGTATCATAAAGAAGAATATATTTATATGAGAGTGTTCACTAGTGAAAGTATGATCCCTATGCCTTGTTTCTAAACATTGAAACACCGTTTGCAATTAGATCTGTTACATGTTTGTTTGCTTCCATCTTTATTTCAGTTTTCCTTTAGTCTCTTCCACGTCATCAAAGTATTTTCTAGCACAGTTGTCTTTTATCCATACCACTTGTATTTCACTATCTCTTTGCCGAACTAGTGCACCTATACACCTGACAAGTGTATTTGGTGCGTTGGGGACACAAAAGACTTCTCGAATCTTGATTGCAGGGTTGCTTGAGAGGGGATACCTTTGACCACTTCCTCCCTGAGTTTGATAAACCTTGAATGATCCACTTAAGGAAAAGCTTGCTGCTGTTCTACAAACCTCTGCACTTAAAGGCCCAACAACTGTTTACAAGAATAGAAGTGCGTAGACATCAATCACCCGTATAGAACTCTCCTTAAGGTAGAAGCGATTGCCATTATTTGCTCGCTATGGATATTTAGATATGATGACGTTTTTAATGATAAAATTTCTTCTCTCTTGCAGGTTATGTATTGATGTACCGGTATGCTCCATTTATATATTGTCGTCACTTCATCATGTGGAGTTCGGCGATCTGTTTATGGAGGTTACACGGCTAGAGACACATCAAGGAACTTTTTTACCTGAAATCGGTGGCAGCATAATCTTCGGATAGGACGTCCACCACCCTAGGTGTTTTGCAATTTCTAATTCTGATATGTAATTCGCCTTTTTTGTTTCGAGACTTTGGACTTGTGTCAGCTGTGTGCATCATAGTTATGCAGAGGCTTGGTGTAATGATTAAAATTTCTTTAAATAATAAAGCGCCTTTTATCCAAAAAAAAACTATTGACCATCCAGGAAATTAGCTTCTCCACAGGCGTCCAGCCGTTGAACATATAATTTTTTTGAGAGGAATGCCTAGTGGCATTTATTGAATAGATAGTACTGTTACATTGTTTATTATATGAGGTTTGATGAATCCTGGAGGATCCCCATCCCAAGACCAATTCACTTCCAGAAATAAGCAATCCTTACTAAATTATGCGTCACCTTATTTGCGTCACTCGAACACTGTTCGAAAGAGACATTGTCAATCATACTTTCCTTGGAGAAGCACTCTTCCATGATCGCTGCATAGGGACTCCACACTTCAATAATGCCATTACATGCATGTATTAGCTCAAGTGAATCAAATTCTGTAGTAACTGATTGGCATCCCAACTGTTCGAGCAGTTCTAGACCTTTAAGAAGAGCCAAGGCCTCAGCAGTTGCTGCATTTAGGACATTCTCCAAAGGACATGCCATACCAGCAATCGCCGCACCTTTATAATTCCGATGGACATCACCTCCTTAACCATCAGAACATCGAGTCATGGCATGTTAGCTCAACCAATGACAGCCATTATGTCGACACTTCTAGTGGACCAGCCAACAAGTTTCCCATGGACTCGTATTCCTAGTGAATTTCTATCAGTACAAAATTAAACAATCTCTTCAAAGTTTGCGTAGGGAAACATCGCGTCTTGAGGGTTATAGTTGGACATGGAGATAAATATTGTTTGGCAGTGTATATATTGTAAGGTTGGGTAAAAAATTATTGCGCACATTCATTATTGTTCAGGAAGATATAATTGGTAGCTCTAGTTAGTCAAGATGGTGTTAATATGTCCCTATTTTTATATAGGCGGAGGAACAGCCGGAAAATTTCTTGGGCTCTTGCTCCCTTCATTTCAAAAAAATTAAAAATCAGATTACTAAGTTTCAGAAAAATATAAAAAAAATCTGTTTGCAGTCAATGTTGTATCATACAAGCACATAATTGCAGTACGAAATTCTTTGTGTTGTGTGGGATACAAAAACATGTCAAAATCAAAGTTTGGTAATTTGAAAATATAATTACTCCGATCAACACTCTTTCCATTTGTGTGTAGCTCATATACAATACAAAGTATTTGAAACTGACTGTTTCCACGTTTGTGGGATACAAAATTGGTTACATCCTGAGTCTTTTATTCAGATATTTTAAGTTCAGAAATATAAAATTTTGATTTAAAAAAGGATCACTCGTGTCCATGTGCTCCAAATCTCTACTCGATGTCATAAACCTAGTGTTGGCCTGTAAACCGGTAAAGTTTCCTTAAAGTCGAACATATAGGATGATTTCGACGCCCACCACTAGTGTATTGTGCCCACTAAGGCCTTGTTTACTTCTCTCATATTTACTAGTGTATTTGCAGGGAATGTAGGGGATTATTTTAATTCCTGGAAAATCCCCGTAGTCCGTTTACTACTCCGGATTTGGCCAGGAAAATCCCAGTATATTCCTGCAAATCCTTCTTATTTTTATCTAGATTGAAAACTCTCCTACATGGTAGAGTATTTTTTAGGAAGAGTATTTGCAAGGATCGGAGAGTATTGGGTGAACACCAAATCCCCGCATATCCCAAAACTCTAAACTCTAGTGGATAAAAATACGAGAGAAGTAAACAAGGCCAAACCGGGGTACTCGACTGGACGACCTCATCAAGTATGAACCCCGCCAATTCCTCTTGAATGGCTCGTATGCGGTCAAATGGTAGGAGTTGGTCCCGCATCCGTTCGATCTGAATATATATGAAGAATGGGGTCAATATATATAAGAATAAAACTCAACACAATTGATGGTAATAAAATAATATTGTGTACTTTGTTTACTTACTCTAAGTTGTTCTAGTGCGGCTTGGCCCGTCGCACATATCGTGTTGCGAATGAACTCGCAAACATAGTACCCACATAAGTTATTGCCGTGTCCCTGATGCGCGCACTTTACGAGAATAGAGAGTTTAATCAAAATAATAATCAATAAAGCATGATATAATGGAATTGGAAGAAGAATCAAAGAGATACGCAGACCTAGGTAGCTAGTATTACTTACATTTTGGTCTACAAATTTTAGTTCTTCTGACCATTCACCCACGGCCCTGCCCGGGAACCTTTTCCAAACCCTGTCCGGCAAAGAAAATGGATAAAGGAGTAATTAATTACTTGTTGTTACGAAAGTTGCCGATCTAGTGCGATAATATGATTGAAATTACCTCTGGAGCATCTCTCTAAAGTCTGCCCATAGCTCTTTTTCTTTTCGTAACGAGTCCATGACAAGGACTTTTCCTGAGTCAGGTTGAATGACTAGCAGAATAAAGTGGAACCTACGCACGCATAACTCATCATCAGTTACACTTAACATCGAGTAAGCCGAAACAGAATGTGTACAGGAGAGGGTAACAGTACTCATGAGAAGTTGTAAGGCAATAGTATTTCCCTTTTGGTTTGTTGTCTCAGTAAAGACCTTAGCAATAAATCTTCTATTTGCCCGGGTTTGGTTCTTACCACTTCTTCATGAACTCTATTTGGGTCAACGAACCCAATGTCAAAAGGTCCTCCTTTCATGCATTCCATAACCTTTTTCCTGCATAATAGTATATACATATATGGTGAGCATATATATACATGCAATTAATGAAGTGAATGAGATGAGATAGAAAATACAGAAATAGTACTTACACACAATAAAGGCTGATGGCAGCTTTGTCGAGTTCCTTCTGATTGAATAGAAAATGCAAGTCTTGAATGTTGAAGTCGATCTCGTCGTCTCCGCACAAGAAAATCTCATCTCTTATATGCGCCGTGATCCATTCTTCCTTTCTCGTCTTGCAGAAATCAAGGTACCACTTGTGCAATCTTCGCATCTTTGTTGGTAGATTCTTGAGCTCCTCTTTCTTGACGAGATTCTTCCCATACTTCCATGGCTGTATGGGGTTGGCATCTCATTTGGGCAAGTTGTCTCCCATGATGTTCAAGTATGCAATGTATGTCATCCCCATCTCATTGGCCTTTCTTTGTAGCTCTGCCTCGTAATCATTTACGGGAGGAGCGTCCCGTGTGTCGAACACTTGGAGCGGGGCGCATGATTGGTTTTCCTGCTCTCCGAGCATGGGAACTGTTTTCTGGGGTGCCGCACGACTGCTACTTTCAGTCTCCCTACGGCGCCTTGCATCCGCCTTCAAAATCTGGCGCTCGTAGTCCGGCACAAGTGGGGTTTCAGGTTTCAAAAGATTTTTGTAAAACTTCTCCACCACCGCCGGATCTATTTTCTCCTTTGGCTCGGCCCATCTAGGTGCAAAGAATTTCTTGACCTCTTCTTCCGAGATCCTATTGGTTTCCTCGTCGCTGCGATTCCACGGTAAAACCGGCAATGGCTTGGCGGAAGGCTGCGGGACGTAGTTTTTTGAACTCTTTGGCGTACGGTTTCCTGCGGATTTCTTTGTGGCAGTGCTAGTGATGCTCTTCGTGGCAGTGCTCTTCCGCTTACGCTGAGGAGATGGCTGAAGCGCCGGAGATGGCCGCCGGAGATGGCTGGCGCGCCGGAGATGGCTGTCGTGCAGGAGATGGCTGAAGCGCCGGAGATGGCTGCCGCGCAGGAGATGGCTGAAGCGGCTCAGACTGCTGACGCTGCGGAGACGGCGGGGGTGCCAGTGGTCTCCAATTTGGAAGCACAATGTGTTCCTTCTTCCAAAGAATGGTTGTTTTCACTGCAAATTTGAGTTGAGTTTCCCCTTCACAACCTCATCCACCCCGACAATAGCATAGCCATCTGGAATCAGTCGGCAGTGGTAAGTTCCACCAGCTACAGGAGGTAAGGCATAGCCGACAGCCACCTTAATGGATAAGCCCATTAATCTCACATGTAGCTCAGCGTATTCGCTCTCCGTGATCTCATCCACGGGGTATCAAGGACCCGCCATTTCAAGCGTGGGCTGCACGTTCTCCGTGGAAGCCACGCTGCTTTTCCGTGCAGAGTCTGGGCCGCCGGCAGATTCCAATGCAGGCTCTTCGTGCCACTGAGATGGGCCGGTAGCTTGATGGCTCTGCTGTGCATTCACTTGCGCCTGCAGCGCCACAAGTGCATGTTCTATCTATGTCATCCGCTCTGTACGCTCTTTTTCTTTTCTGCCGCGCCATCTGTAAGAGTCGCTCCACTCGGCAAACCCATCCTTCCACGTCATACCCCCTGTGCCTCGTGCATGTCCAGGGTGTTCTTTTTTACCAATGGCGCATGTGAGATGGTCATTCTCTCTGTCGGGATGGAAGGTCCTGGCGGCTGTTTCCTCGTATGCCGTGATGAGTTCAGTGACGGGTTTGGCAAGAAGGGTTGCGAAGATACACAATCCTGTTTCTGGGTCCAACCTTGCCCCAATTCCGTAGAACCAAGTCTTTGCACGTAGGTCCCACCCATGTGTCTAGGGTATGATCCCTCTGTCGCGCAGGGCCTTCTCAGCTTCCTCCCACTTAGGCCTCTGAGATATGTAGCCACCTGACCCTGTCCTCTAGTGATATTCCTTCTTCTGGGCATTTAGCGTATTGGTTTCTGACCTCTTTGTAGCTATAGCACCTCCCTTGTATGCCACAAATTCGCGCCAGTGAGGTCTTATCTTTGCATAATATGCGTCTTCGAAATCTGGAGTCTCGCGAGCTTTGACAAATTTGTTCAATTTTGTCTTCCAGTTGCGGAAAGCGTCAGCCATCTTCTTTAGAGTCCACTCTTTGACCTTTTCCTTTATAACCGGTTTGTTTTCATCCTCCTCTGGCGGAAGGATGAAATTTACCAACAACGAATTCCAAAGCGTTTCTTTGGATCTTTCATCGACAAAGGTACTGTCGCCCTTCTTTGGCTTATTCCAATATTCAATTATGATTGGGATTTGGTCCCTAACAAGAACTCCAGCCTGACGTACAAATTTGTCCGCGGCCTTCTTGGGCTCCATCGGCCTGCCATCAACACGGACTGCTTCGATCGTGAACTTTGCACGATCTTTCAACCGATGGCTCGCGCCTCGCTTGCTCTTTTTCGTAGAAGAAGATGGTTGCTGGCTGGTCGATCCAGAGGGCTAAAAGAAGAAAGAAGCGTTAATTAATACATGTAGAAGAAGATTGTTGGTGTAAGTCAGCAGAGGCTTAATCAATGCATATACCTCGCCGGACTTTGTAATCACTAAATTGCATTCACCGGAGTCTTCATCTTCTCCATGACTACTTGAGCTGTCATCATGTCCCTCCAAGTTCAGATATTGTGAGGTGTCCTCATCGATAATATTCTCCATTATTTCTTCTTCTTCAAGGTTTCTACTAAGTGGATCCATAGTTTCTAAAACAATAATATTATCTAGAGTAAGAGAGTAAACATTCAAGTGGACTTGGATTCATACAAAAATATACATATTATTCATACAAAAATACACAAATAAATGTGGGGGGGCCGCGAGCACCACCACCCTAACCCTATCTCTAGGGGGGCCGCGAGCACCACCACCCTAACCCTAAATGCGGGGGCCCACGAGGACCACCACCCTAACCCTAAGTCCGGGGGCCTGCGAGCACCACCACCCTAACCATAAGTCCGGTCCCCCGCGAGCACCACCACCCTAACCCTAAGTGTGGTTGCCCGCAAACACCATCACCCTAACCCTAAGTCTGGTCGCCCGCCAGCACCACCACCCTAACCCTAAGTCCAATCGCCCGTGAGCACCAACTCCCTAACCCTATCTCCGGGGGGCCCGCGAACACCACCACCCTAACCCTAAGTCCGGTCGCCCGCGATCACCACCACCCTAACCCAAAGTCCGGTCTCCCGCAAGCACCTATATAATACAAATATTTCGTACATATACACAAAAATATATTTCCTATATATACAAATATATATTCCCTATATAATACAAATATTTCCTACATAATACAAATAGTTCGTACATATACACAAAAATATATTTCCTATATAATACAAATATTTCATACATATACACCAAAATATATTTCTCATATATATACAAATAATTCCTATATGTAATTCAAATATTTCCTACATATACACAAAAATATATTTCCTATATATATACAAAATTTTCCTATACATATACAAATATATACAAATACATAAAAAAATATTTACTATACATATACAAATATATACAAACACAAAAAAATTACAACATGTACCGGTGGTGGCAGGCAGGGGCGGTGGCGGTGGCGGAACGGTGGTGCTGGCGTTGCCGGGGCGGTGGCGGCGGAGCTCGTGGCGGTGGCCGGGGCGGTGGCAGAGCCGGTGGCGGGGGTGGTGACGCGGCCGGGCCGGGGTGGTGCTGGCGCGGCGGGGGGCGTCGACTGCGACGGCGACGGCTCGCGCGCGGGGAGGGGAGCGACGGCGCTCCCGCGGGATGGCGACGGCGAGGGCGGCGACGGCGAGGGCTAGATGGCGTCACATAAAACAAAAGATATTGATTTAATAAGATTTATTCACCTTTTTGGAATTAAAAATAAACATTAAATGAGCTTATGAGGTAATGCTGATGTCAGCATCACACATATGCACGGTACAGACTTTTTATACCTAGCCTAATCTACCCCAAGCCACTGACTGGTGGGGCCTATGCCACGTAATATCCAGGAATTTATTTATTATAAAAATAATTACCGAAAAAATGAAGAAATATAATTATGACATCACCATGACGTCATGGTGACGTCAGCAATGGAGTTGCTCCCAGGTTGAGCACGAATCCGTCGATCGGCTGCACGCAGGGCTTCGTGGCTAGGTTAGTTGGAGAGAGGACACTACGATGAACCATCTAGTGGTGGCGCCGCCCGGAAATGGTCGCCGGAGCGACGACACCGAAGAGATCTGGCGGCGGTGCTTGGTGGTGATCGTCGGCATCACAAACCAGAGCAGGAGGGAGTCGTAGGAGAGGTCTAGGAGGACCAAGAGATCAACCTGAGCGCGATGATGGGATCGACGAGGCCGGAGACGATCGGACGGCGTTGAATCGACGGTGGTAGGCGTCGGAGAAGAAGCGGTCGTGTATCTTAATTTTCTCTGCGCGCGCGCTTTCGATCTGGCTGGGGGGAAGAAGTTATAACCCCCCCTTTAACACCGGTTCGTGGCTGGAACCGGTGTTAAAGGGGGGGGGAATTCGTTTCGTGCCCGCACCCCCCCCCCTTTAACACCGGTTCCAGCCACGAACCGGTGTTAACGGGGGGAGGGGGGGTGTGCTCGCGCGAAATGAAATAAATGCGCCCCCCTTTAACACCGGTTCGTGGCTGGAACCGGTGTTAAAGGGGGGGGCATTTATTTCATGCATTAAAGGGGTGGGGGCATTTATAATTCAAAAAATAGGATATGAATTTAGAAAATTCATATCTTATTCATTTCAACTCAGAAAAATATGAATAATATATCATAATTTTTAGAAAAATAATATCTATCCATTCATGTAAAAACATTTTATATTTACTTTAGATGAAATTTTTAAAAATGATTAAAACACTTACATATAAATTTTGATTATTCAATTCAAACAAAAATAAATTGTCAAATCCTAAAGCTTTGAACATAAGAAATATTAAGCATCTAAAAAGGAATCTAACCCTATTTTATTAGAGCAAATCATATTTTATTTTGTATTAACATTTTTGAATTGATTGGATATTTAAATGCCGCATCTTTTGTATACACTTGAATCTGACAAAGCCTCGCTCAACTTGCATTGGATTTTTGATAAAATAGCATATTGTGAACCTAAAAATGATTTTTGTAAAAAATCATGAGCATCGTATCATGTACCTGTAGTTCATATCTGACCCACTTCCTGCCGATTCGGCAGGAATTTGTCTTTTTCACCAGAGGTGGACGGAAAGGTTTCAGAACCCCCTGTTGGTACATTGTCCATATAAGGTGGTCTAGTATTTTTGTAAAATGTGGTGGTGGTTTTTTGAATTAGCCATTTGGTGGTTGCTTCACAAAACCGTCCGTTTTTTATGCTCGGAAAATGGAAAATGCCTTTTTGGTGCGATAAAAAGGAAAACTTCCTCTTGCAACATTGTTTGCCATGCCATGATGCACATGTATGCACAATATGGCCATATTATCACAAACTATGCCTTGATTGTAGCCATAACATTGGTCATTTGACCCGAAAGCCAAGAAAGCTCGAATGAGATAGGTCATTTTGTGAAGGAGATAGAACTGGAATTAAAATACAGAATGCAACTAATAGTAAGTTACATAAAGCACGACTGAAAATTAAGATACATAAAAGAACTGAAAATTAAGATACATGGCCAGATTAAGTAACAATCGGCCGAACTTGTTTCGGAATGTTGGAGTGATTCAGTCATGCTCCTGCCTACACCTGTAATACTCGCCACTGTAGTCGTCGTACTCGTTGCCGCCGTCATCGCTGTCGTCGTCGGGGTCGCCGTAATTGAACCTTGAAGGCTGAGTACGCGTGGGCTGGACTTGAGGGTAGCGCAGACGGGGGTTAGAGTCGGCGGCAGTGTCATAGGCCATGATGCTCTGGAGAGTCCGACCGCGCCACCATAGCCGACGGCCGGCCTCGTTGAAGTTCGGAGGAGGTGGGTCGTCCTCCTCGTGCCTGGCAAGCGCCCTCTCACGCCGATCCACGAAGAAGGCTTCCCAAGTAGGGAAATAGTCGGGATGCCATCTGGGATTCCTCCGCTGCTCCAGCGTGAGCTCGAAGTAGTAGTGGCTCGTGATGGCCATCCGGCGTGCCACACCTAGAGGGACAGGAGGAACCGGCACGCCTCCGGCGCTCCGCATCCAGCCGACGGGGACACAGTAGCCCGGCGGGCAGGGGTAGTTCGAGGCGCAAAGCGCCTCCGCCTCCCTGGGGGTTAGTGCTACGGTGGAAGCCATGGGAAAGAGTGATGAGGTTGTAGATATGAGTCTAGAAATGTGCAATGACAATGGAGGCCAACCCTACATATATATATAGTGAAGAACTGGCGGGAAGAACTAGAGGAAAGAACTGGCGGGAAAAAATGGCGGGAAGAAAAATGGCGGGAAGAAAAATGGCGGGAAGAAAAATGGAGGGAAGAAATAGAAGGAAGAAAAATGGCTCATTTAATACATATACTGTTAACAGAAGAAATATGACATTGATTTCCATGTTGAGATACATATGTGTGCCAAAAATGGCTCAATTAATACATATAGTCAATCTTATGATCGCGTCGGCCGTAACCATGGAGTATCAACACTGTTTAACAGGATGGTTGGGTCAGTCTTCACTCTGAAGGGCGGAATTTTATCAAACTTATTATAATCTTCTGACATGTATGTCTTGTCCTCCACTCCCACGATGTTTCTTTTCCCTGAAAGAACTATGTGACGCTTTGGCTCATCGTGTGATGTATCTATTTGCTTATTTTTTCTTTTTTCGGTTTGGTAGACATGTCCTTCACATAGAAAACCTAAGCCACATCATTGGCTAAGACGAATGGTTCGTCTAAGTTCTTGTCTACCTTCATAAGATTGTTGAGATCCACCGTTGTCATTCCGTACTTCTTGTCTACCTCAACCCCCCCTCCTGTTAGCTTGACCCATTTGCATCGAAACAAGGGGACCTTAAAATTAGGTCCATAGTCAAGTTCCCATATCTCCTCTATGAACCCATAATACGTGGTCTTTTGCCCATAGTCTTCTGCTGCATCGAAGCGGACACCACTATTTTGGTTGGTACTCTTTTTATCTTGGCCTATCGTGTAAAATGTATTCCCATTTATCTCGTACCCTTGGAAAGTACATACAGTCGAAGATGGTGTCCTGGCCAACAAGTACAGCTGATCCCCAACAGTGGTGTTATTCGTGAGAAGTCTTTACAGCCAGCCGCCAAAACTCGCCATGTGTTCACTTATAATCCATTCATCAGACTGCCCCGGGTGTTTGAGGCGTATTAAATTCTTGTGTTCATTGATATACGGGGCAACCAAGATAGATCTTTGTAAAACCATGTAGTGTGCTTGATTGAGAGAATGCCCGTCCCTACATATCATTGCTTTACATCCTAGGGTGCCTTTTCCATGTAGTCTCCCCTCATGTCGTGATTCTGGAGATGCTTCCTTCTGGCCTAGCACGGTTATGAAAATATTTCTTTACGACTGCCATGTACCTCTCAAAGGGGAACATATTTTGTAGAAATACAGGACCGAGAATGGCAATCTCTTCTACTAGGTGAACCAGGAGATGCGTCATAATATTGAAGAAGGATGGTGGGAACACCAACTCAAAGCTGACAAGACATTGGGCCACATCTGTCTGTAACCCTGGTAGGCTTTCTGGATCGATTACCTTCTGAGATATTGCATTGAGGAATGCACATAGCTTCACAATGGGTACTCGAACATTTTCAGGTAGAAGCCCCCTCAATGCAATCGGAAGCAATTGTGTCATAATCACGTGGCAGTCATGAGACTTCAGGTTTTGGAATTTTTTCTCTGCCATATTTATTATTCCCTTTATATCCGACGAGAAGCCAGACGGGACCTTGATACTGCTCAGGCATTCAAAAAAGATTTCCTTCTCTGCTTTGGTAAGAGCGTAGCTGGCAGGAGTTAAGTGGCATCGTTTACCCTTCTCGTTCTCAGGATGCATAGGCTCTTCAGGGTCTTTCAGACGTTGCTGGTCCTGCCGTGCTTCCGGTGTATATTTTGTCTTCCCATACACTCCTAGGAAGCCTAGCAGGTTCACGCAAACATTCTTTGTCACGTGCATCACGTCGATTGAAGAGCGGATCTCTAAGACTTTCCAATAGGGTAGGTCCCAAAATATAGATTGCTTCTTCCACATGGGCGCGTGTCCGGCATCGTCATTCGGAACAGATAGACTGCCAGGACCTTTTCCAAAGATTACTTCTAGGTCCTTGACCATACCAAATACCTCCTCACCGGTACGGAGGACAGGCTTCCTCCGGGGTTCTGCCAGACGTTTGAAATGCTTGCCTTTCTTTCTTACTGGATGCAGGTTCGGAAGAAATCGACGATACCCTAGGTACACAACCTTCTTACATTTATCCAAATATACACTTTCAGTCTCATCTAAACAGTGTGTGCATGCATTGTATCCCTTGTTTGTCTGCCCTGAAATGTTACTAAGAGCAGGCCAATCATTGATGGTTACAAAAAGCAATGCTTGTAGGTCAAATGGCTCCCCTTTGTGCTCATCCCACATACGTACACCTGGTTTGGCCCACAGCTGTAAAAGTTCTTCAACTAATGGCCTTAGGTACACATCAATGTCGTTGCCGCGTTGCCTCGGGCCTTGGATGAGCACTGGCATCATAATGAACTTCCTCTTCATACACAACCAAGGAGGAAGGTTATAGATACATAGAGTCACAGGCCAGGTGCTGTGACTGCAGCTCTGCTCACTAAAAGGATTCATGCCATCTGTACTTAGACCAAACCTTAAGTTCCTTGCGTCACGTGCGAAGTCCGGGTACTCTCGCTCGACTTTTCTCCACTGTGACCCATCAGCGGGGTGTCTCAACATCGCGTCTTTCTTACGGTCTTCCATGTGCCATCGCAACAACTTGGCATGCTCTTTATTTCTGAAGAGAGGTTTTAACCGTGGTATTATAGGAGCATACCACATAACCTTGGCAAGAACCTTCTTCCTAGGGGCCTCTCCCTCAACATCGCCAGGATCGTTTCGTCTGATCTTATACCGCAGTGCAGTGCATACCGGGCATGCATCCAAATTCTCGTACTTCTCACCGCGGTAGAGGATGCAGTCATTAATGCAGGCATGTATCTTCTGCACGTCTAATCCTAGAGGGCAGACAACCTTCTTTGCTTGGTATGTACTGTCGGGCAACTCATTATTTCTTGGAAGAAGATTCTTCATTTTTACCAACAACTTTCAAAATGCGCTGTCAGTCACACCGTTCTCTGCCTTCCATTGCAGCAAATCCAGTGTGGTACCTAGCTTTTTGTGGCCATCTTCGCAAGTTGGGTACAACAATGTTTTGTGATCCTTTAACATCTGCTCCAGCTTCTCCTTCTCCTTTTCAGTTACACATTCTTCCTTTGCATCAGTAATGGACCGACCAAGATCATCATCAGCGGGCCCATCTGCTGCCTCTTGATCCTCATTATCTACCCCCGTTGCAGTATCATCATATTTAGGATACATATTATGATAGTTGTCATCATCCTCTTCTTCTTCGTTGTCTTCCATCACAACCCCTTTTTCTCCGTGCTTGCTCCAACAATTATAGCTGGGCATGAAACCGGATCGAAGCAGGTGGGCATGAATGGTTCTGGTATTTGAGTAGTCTTTCTTGTTCTGACAGTGAACACACGGACATCACATAAAACCATTGTGACCACGGTTTGCATTAGCCACAACGATGAAATTTTGGAGGCCCGTAATGTACTCGGAAGTGCGGCGGTCACCGTACATCCATTGCCGGTTCATCTGCATTAATATATAGTATATATCAAAAAATAATAGGGAGATGACCATTTATATATATACTACATCAATGACACATGAAAGGATAGTTGCCGACCTCGACCGACAAGGGAAGAGCAACGAGAAAACTTATTTTGAGCTCTCGGGCATTTCACCGAACACCTCTTGTGCATACGAAAAAAACACAAACTAGCACACTTCACACCCTCTTGCTAGGCTCCTAAATGAGATAGTGAAAAAATGGAAGTGTGGGGTGTGGGCTGCGGTGTCTTATATAGCCCCCCCCTTTAACACCGGTTCAAGCCACGAACCGGTGTTAAAGGGGGGGGCTGCGCGGGCCACTGGTGCAGGGGCCTTTAACACCGGTTCGTGGCTTGAACCGGTGTTAAAGGGGGGCTCCTTTTTGCTGCACAGGCCACGCTGGTACAGGCCCCCCCTTTAACACCGGTTCGTAGAAGAACCGGTGTTAAAGCCCATTTCCAGGCTCAACCAAAGGCCTCGTTTCCACTAGTGACCGTAAGACAAAGTTTTCAAAATGTATTACTCAATATTGTAGTTGTCAATATCTTTTCTATATATTTGGCAAACTTAAAATTGGTTGACTTTTCACTAAATTCATATGCCACATATTTAAAGATGGAGGGCGCGTGTTGCTTGTAGATGGACACTTGTCACTTATCGTGTGTAGCCTTTCTCGTGGATAGTTTGGCTCTCGATCTCCGCGCCTCTCGCCAAGCATCTTATTGAGCCAGGCTCTGTCTTGCAAGAGAGTGAAGCAATAGAGACCACAAGAGGGGCTTAAGTGAAATCCTGGAAATGTAATATGCACATATATTACAAGACATAAAACATAGTTTCCTAGAAATTATACTCATGAGGGTATAGAAGAGTAGTGGCAATTAAGCGTGCAACCGCTACATCGCGTGTCCTGGTGCTTATAAAAACCCTAATCACCGTGCTCACGCTGGCTCGGAAAAAACGCGGCCAGAGATAACTTCGTTGGAAAATGGTTTTAGGTGACGCTTGTTTTTAGCGCGGCACATTGTTTCTACCGAGTTAGCGCTTTCGCCTCGCGGCCAAGGAAGCGCCATGGTACACTATGGAAGATGGTGTAACTTTAGTGCCGTGTAAGTGCGTCTTAATTGCCATGTTATACCTTCCAATGTTAAAAATTATTTACTTTAACACAACACACTAACATTATGCATTAACAGTAGTCAATTTATGTTGCTAATTCCACTGAAATTGAAAATTTTGAAAAATTTCAGTTTATTGATATAGAAAATATTCATTACATCACATTACACTAGATTTGAGCCCCTCTCTAATCATTATATTAGAGGTAGCATCTTCTAATAACATAGAAGGTCAGTAGATCTACGTCTAAAACCTAAAACTACACCTAATTAGGAGATATATCCTATCTAATACTAGTTATCTCGAGCGCTTCCCTATTCTGTTCGACATCAAAGTCACGTCGGCGCCGAAGGATCTATTCACGCCAACATCATAGCAGATATGTTATTCAGCACACTCCATTTGGTGACAACTTCCCTTGGAATTGAAAGTCAAATAAGGGAGATGATTAAGACGAGAAAGAAAAAATAAGAGAATCTCAAAAACAAGCCCAACAAAGATGTGTAGGGAGGATGACGAACAAACTTGCAGATCGGACAAGCCAGTGGACCATATGGACGGGACTGGTGGGGGCAGGATTTGGTGCTTTTGGTGCACGCAAGATCCGGTGTTCCCACGCTGCGCAAGATTTGGAGGGCCGACAGTTGCGCAAGATCGGCCACGGCCAGGACGCGCAAGATCGGGAGAGACGACGATCTCGCAAGATCAGGAGAGCCAACGGTCGCTCAAGATCCGGCACGGCTAGGCCGTGCAAGATCATGCATGCTAGGGTTCTCTAGACCTTATCTGGGTAGAGGTGCCCAAAAACTATGTGTGGAGATATAGGGTTTGTTCTATGTTCCTCTCTATGAAGGAGGAGTGGGGGAATAGATAGTGGGGATCATGGGAATCTCCACCGGCATGACCCAAATGATCCAAACTCATCCGAACCAGTTTGCGTGGATGACTGATAGCTACGCGCCAACCCACCGTGGCAAACCATCCGGCCTGACTCGTGCGGACCGACCCGTCCATGCACCAAATTTGGGCTACGGTTGCGTCCGCCCGGACATCACCCTTGTCCTCCCGTGTCGTTCTTCACCTTGGCGGTCCCTCTCGCCAGTGGCACAAAAACCAATCCTCTCCTCCCTCCAAAAACCCTCTGTCAAATTTCCACTGGCGGGAGCAGGAGCGGAGGCGATGGATCCCGCCGCCACGGCTGATGCTGCGCCCTCCGGGTGTCCTATTACCAACAAGCGCGACCATCCGAAGAAGATGAGGAAGGGTATGACGACGGACGAGTGGAAAGTTGAGTTGGAGAAGCCCGCTAGCCACAGGGAGCCGCGAAAGCTCGAGTCATCGCTGCCAAGGTTGACGTGGAGCGTCGGGAGGAGAACAAGCGCATCCTTGCCATGTAGGCTAGGGACAACGCCGACGAGAGCTGGCAGCATAAACCACCAAGCAGGTTGTCATCCTCATGAAGCAGGAGGCGCTGATTATTGCTTTCGGTGGCACCATCGTTGTTCTCGTCTTGGCCATGTCCATCACGTCCTCTACCAGCTCAGTCACTTCCATGCCGAGCGCCCTGTAAGTAGTTCAGCCCAGGATGCTAGGCCCGCACACACCATCACTTGGCAAACGGGAGGAACGTGGCCTCACTCTCCCAGTTTGTTTGTCCCTGCATGGCATCGTCAGAGACGGAAGAGCTTGCCATCAACCTCAACCGCACTCCCACGACCGCGAAAACAATCCCAAAGGCGTCGAAGAACTGGCCAGACATCTCTGTCGCGGACATGCCTGCGCCATTCAACTTGTTCGACGAAATGGCCGACGAGCAGTCATTCACCAACGACACGGTATGGCCGCGACATTTCTTTGCTATTGCCAGTAGCCTGCACCCGCCACTTTATCATGGCCAGTTTGTGATCAAGGACACCAAAAAAATGGGAGCTTAGCTATACCCTTTGGAAAGAACTTGACACGAAGAAGAAGGGCAAGGTCACGAGCAATGCTTCGACGGGTCGTGTCGTTGATACATCCATTTTGCATCACTATTCTATATCATAATTTACTGTTATTCATTGATATATTTCATATCAAGAGATGATACTTATGTTATTTCATCTGTTTATGCATGGTTGCTGACTTTTGGAGGATGGACCGCTGAAGTCAGGATTCTGATGGAAAAGGCACAGTTTGGAGGAGAAATTCGCGAAGATCAGAAAATCCCAGAAAATATACGGAAAATCCTCTTTTTCCAGAAGACGAAGGAAGCCAGAAGGGGGAGCGGAGATGGGCCACATGGGGCGCACACCACCCCCTAGCGCGGGCCACCCTTGGCTGTGCCACCAGGTGGTGTGGCCACCCTGGCCAACTTCTGGCTCTGCTCTTTGGCGTATATAATCCTCCCGAAACCCTAAGACTCGGGGAGCAAGCACAGAAAGATTCTGCCGCCTCTGCGTGGCGGAAACTACAGAGAGAGAAAGAGCTCTATGGCAGGCAGAAATCTGCTAGGGAAATTCCTTCTGGAGAGGGGAGATCATCACCATCAACACCACCACCATGCTAGACTTCATGGAGATCATCATCATCTCCATCATCATCTCCACCAGCACCATCATCACCACTCCATACCGCTGTAACAATTGGGTTGAATCTTGCATAGTTCTTAGGGGAAACTTCCCCGGTGTTGATTACTTGCTGTAGTTGATGCTATTGAGTGGAACCATCGAATTATTGTTATGTTCAGATTGTTACTTTTCATTATTTCATCTCTGATCTTGATCCATATGATGTCTTGTGAGTAGTTCTTTTAGTTCTTGAGGACATGGGAGAAGTCATGTTGTTAGTACTGGAATTGTGTTGAGAAAGATTCAATAGTTTGATATTTACGTTGTGGTGTTATTCTTCTAGTGGTGTCATGTGAACGTCGACTACATGATACTTCACCTTTATGGGCCTAGAGGAATGCATTATGTATTTGGCTACTAATCGTAGGGGTTGCGGGAGTGATAGAAACCTAAACCCCCATTAGGAAACCTTTGCACAAGGGAGTGTAGGATCTCAGAGTTTAAATTTGTGGTTAGGTTTCTATCTTAATTACTTTCTTGTACTTGTGGATGCTTGCAAGGGGTATAATCACAAGTATGTATTAGTCCTAGGAAGGTCAGTACATTAGCATAGGTTCACGCACACAACACTTATCAAATTAAAGAAGATTAATCAACTATATGAAGCGAAAGCACTTGACGATATTCCCATGTATCCTCGAGAATGTTTGGTCATCTTAAGTAATACAACCAGCTTGTCCTTTTATAAAGAAAGGATTGGGCCACTTGAGACATTTATTTTTATTTCCCTTTATTTACTCACACTTTATTTATCTGCATTATCAAAACCCCCTAAAAATCCGTTTGCTAAGTATTTGGAGAGAATTCCTGCTCCACGCCACTCGTCAACACCTTCTGCTCCTCGCTAGGTTCGACACTCTTACTTATCAAAAATACTACGATACACCCCCTATACTTGTGGGTCATCAAGACTATTTTCTGGCGCCATTGCCGGGAGTGAAGCACTATTGAAGAGTGGAACTGGTAAAGGAAACTTCTACTGTGAGTATTTTTAATTTCTATTAGTTACTTTATTCCAATATGGATAATTCACTTAGTTTCTTATTTCGTAATGCTACTACCACTACTAAGGTAGTAGATGAACCACCACCTTCTGAAAATGTTACTTTTAAGGTACCTACAAGAATTATTGATCGTGTTATGGATAACAACTATTTTGGAGATGGAACTGTCCATCCAGGTGATCATTTGCTCTTTATACACGAATTATGCGGGCTGTGCAAGTTTGCAGGTATTACAACAGATCAAAGTCAAGAAGAATTTATTCTCATTATCAGTAAAAGGAAGAGCTGAGGAATGGTATAAGCTGCTGAAGAATGGCCAATCTCTTGAATGGGAGGAATTAGTACCTCTCTTTTATTCGAAATTTTATCCTCCTAGTGAGATCCACAAAGATCAGAATCAAATATACAACTTTTGGCCTCGTGATGGAGAGACTACAACTCAAGCTTGGGAGAGATTGAAGTTAATAATGATCAAATGTCCTATTCATGAGCTCCCTAACAATATTATTATCAATAACTTTTATGCAAGACTTTCTCTTCATGATAAGGATCTATTGGATGCTTCTTGTGCTAGATCATTTATGCGCATGGAATAAGAAGCTAAATGGGATCTTCTAGACCATATTCAATACAATGCCGAAGCATGGGAGAATGATAAAGGAAGAAAGTCAGGTATAAATTATGATTATGAATGCATGAAATCTTTTATGTGAACTGATGACTTTCATAATATTAGTAATGCTGATGGTATTGATTCTCAAAGTATTGCAAATTATTTTAAGGCTTTTGCCTCTTATATTGAAATCCCTAAAAAGTAATGGAGTAAGTATCATGAGCCATATAAAGATATTGCTAATTGTGTTCCTGCAAGAGATACTGAAGTTTATACTGCTAATCATATTTTACCTAAACCTTACATTGAATAATGCCCTTCCCAGTTAAGGTAAATGAGCATTCTATGATAGATAGTACGGTTAATGAAAGTACAAATAAAGCTATTGAACCTGATGAACAAATAGCTGTTGAACCATTAATAGCAAATGTGAAAGACTTTGTCACTAAATATGTAGAAGACGGACACACTATCCTCTGTAAGAATACTTCTAATATTGTTTCACAAAGTAGAGTTAGGAGAGCTAGTGTCCCTGTGTTTTATGTTAGAATAAGTGATCATTGCTACAATGGTTCATGTGACAGTTATATTGTTAAATTTATGCACGATACTGAAAGTTACTATGAGAGAGGGAAAAGTGTTCTTATGCATCTCAATAATATTAAGTTTCCTCGCTTTATGCTAAAAGTCTTTAAGTTGTACTTGTTTTGCCTTCCTATGGTAGCAGCCTCTGGTTTCAACAATTTATTTTCTTAAAAAATTCCCTTGCATAGGAAGTGGGTTAGACTTAAACATGTGCATATTTGCTTCTTGATACTCTCTTTTACTTCAATTCATATCCTTATGTGAGCATTATTGAAATTATCATGCCCATCTTAATGGCTATAAAGAAAGAGCTTTTTGGGAGACAACCCAATTTATTTCTTTCAGTTTGTTTTTGTTTATTTGAGTCTTGGAAGTTATTACTTAGGTAATAACCTCTCCTTATCCTTTTTGTTTGGTTTTTGTGTCAAGATCAACCTCTAATGAGAAAGAAGTAATATTTGGGGAAGTTGTTGTCCCAAAACAAGTTTTTGTGCTTCACTATAAAAAATCATTAGAAATCCCAGAACATCGTACTGATCTGTAATTTTTTGTGTGCATGCCCCAGGTTATTATTTAACTTTCGTTAGTTTTACACTTTTTGATTTGAGAAACATAAGATTTTTAAAAAAAATTATCTTTACCTGCTCGTCTGTTTTGACAGATTTTTGCCATTTCTGCATTTGCCTCTTTAATTGATTTCCTTTTTGAATTCCTTTTTGGGTTTTCGAGAGGAGGTGTTTCAGTATCTTATGTTTTGATGGATTTCAGTTGAAATTGAACTTAAAAGGTTTATTAGCTTGCATGCACTAACGTTGCTAATGAGAATTGTGTGAAGTTTTGTGTGAAACAAATTTCCAGGTTGTAGGAGAACACAGTGTAATAAGATGGTGGATGGTTAAATGACTCAAGCAATATGTTTATGGGGATGAATACATTGATGTTATTCAAGTGGTGACTCCGGAAAACTTTTATCAAAGACCAAATTCAGAAACCTGCAGAGTCCGTTTTCGAATAGGTAACAGTTCTGGTAAGAAAAGGTCCGCAAAAAAATCTGTCAATTTATATTTTTGCAGTTTTTATCCAACATAGAAAGCAATGAGTAGAAAGAGGGACGGAAATGGAGCCCGGGTGGCTCACACCACCACGTGGCGCGCCCCCTGTTCGCGCCACCAGGTGGTGTGTCCACCCCGGAACCCGTCTCCGACCTATTTTCTCCTAGTACCTTCCTTTTGTTATTAAACTTCGCAATATATAATCCTCCGGATCCCCCGAGGTTCGTATATCGTGTTCTCGTTGTGTTTTTGTTTCGACCTGTTCTTTTCAGATGTCGTTCCAGGATTCGTCTTCAGAGGGCTATGAGCTGCGACGCCGGCGTGAGCTCCATCGCAATCTTGAGTAGAGGACTTTCATAGGATGGGTGAAAGAAGAAATGATCGCAGCTCGGCATGAAGACATGGATCAGAGCATCGAGGAGGAAGTAAAGGACATGTCAGTGGGCATGAAGGGGCTGATACCTCCAACTCTAGACCTCAGTTCCTGCCCTGCAGTAGTGGAAGCTCTACGAGCCACTGATGAGTTCTGCGATAAGTATCGAGTCCTGAGGAGAAAGGTGGATAACTACAAGAGAATAACAGGCTTCATAAGATCCTAGTAGATTTTCTCACTCCGATCATGGGCGCAACACCACCACCACCGAAGGAGTAATTTGTCATCAGGTTTTGGCATCCCCTTAGTTTGTTCCAAGCTTGGGGGAGTGCCACGGTATCACATCACTATATTTTATCTTTTTACCTTTTTAGAAGAGTCATATCATGAATAGAGAAGTTATCGTATAGGATGGTTTGCATTATGGAAGTGTCTCCCCTCTCGTTAGTTATCTATGTATCCCTTGGTGTGAGTTCCCGTTATGGAATATTAATGAGAAGTTCTATCATTTACTTTTTGCACATCTTATATTAGTTTGCAATTTTTGCTATATGATTGATCTTGTTGTTAGTATTGGTATCACTTTGGGATAATTAAGTAAATTTAGTTGGTTTTGGAAAACCTGGCTCTGCTCAGTAGCAACACTATTTGAGAATTCCATGAAAAAGAGAAAAGTACTTTTAAGAAATATAATTTCATCATCTTTCTTTCTTGATTGGCTCATAAGCTTAGTATTCTCTAGTTAAGATCTTTTGCGTTTCCAAGGAAGATTGCATGTTTGATTTTTTCACTTGTATGTTTGTTTGTTTCCTTCAACTCTTATGCTTGCTACCCAGCCTTGCTAGCCAAAAACCTATACTAAGAGAGAATGCTTCTCGTGCATCCAATCCTTAAACCAAAAACCTATGCCATTTGTGTCCACCATACCTACCTACTATCATTATTGCTATTCCAAGTAAATTCATGTTTTTATCTACCTTCTGAATTAAATTTGTAAGGCTCATAGAGTTCATATATGTGTTAGAAAAACGCCTGGGCGGCTGGTCTAAGCCATGCCTAATCATGGTGGAAACCTGTAGCATAACCATATTGAGAAATCTATGAAGCATCCTCTATAAAAAAAGAGAACCTATGCAAATAGGAAAGAAAAAAGGAAGAAAAAAAGAGCCTATGCAAATAGGAAATAAAAGGATTGCTGAGATGCTCATTGTCTGCTTGCCTTGTCATTTTGATATGGGGAATCTTCCGTATCATCGGGCAAGGGGTACCCCGTTGGCGGTTCTCTATGATACACATGTACTTACAATGACAAGAACTTACCTGCGACTAAAGTTGATTAGCATGAGGAATGGTACTCGTAAGTAAGGGGCATGAGATTTTCAGCTTATATCTTATCAAGAATATCCTCATAATTGTTCACTTTAACCTTAATCACCTAAAGATGCTTATGATAGGGGCAATGAGAGCTGAAAGCTAATAAGTACCATAATTTTTGGAAGCTCTTTATAAAACTTAAAATCACTCCTTCCCTCTGTGAAGGGCCTATCTTTTACTTTTTAGTTGAGTCAGTAAACCTATTCCTTTCTATCTCAGCAAGTATTTTGAGTTGTTGTGTTTCATTCATTCATATGATGATTTATTCAATCACGTTTCTTATGTTCCTTGTTTCATACACTGGTCTTATCTTAGTGAGTATTAATTTGAAAGCTATCATTGAAAACCCTATCATGTTTGAAATCCCGCAAAATTGTTAACTATCCTTTGACCAAGAACAAAGTTTTCCATTACCAATTATGATTTACTATGTGTATCTTTATTGTGTTTCCTTTAATTATTGCAAGTTAAGTTATATAACAGTGAGTTGTCTTCTATTATGATTTGTGTATTGATGAATGTGATGCTTCTTGTCCGTATTCTTTTATTGACACTTCACTCCATAAACCCGAGGTCATGTTTATTAAGCTCAGTTTTTGGTTGGGGACAAGCGAAGTCTAACCTTGGGGGAGTTGATACGTCCATTTTCCATCACTATTCTATATCATAATTTACTGTTATTCCTTGATATATTTCATATTAAGAGATGATACTTATGTTATTTTATCTATTTATGCATGGTTGATGAGTTTTGGAGGATGGACCGCTGAAGTCAGGATTCTGATGGAAAAGGCACAGTTTGTAGGCGAAATTCGCGAAAATCAGAAAATTCCAAAAAATATACGGAAAATCCTATTTTTCTAGAAGACGAAGGAAGCCAGAAGGGGGAGCGGAGATGCGCCACAGGGGGCCCACACCACCCCTGGTGCAGGCCACCCTTGGCCGCGCCACCAAGTGGTGTGGCCACCCTTGCCCACCTCTGGCTCTACTCTTTGGCGTATATAATCCTCCTGAAACCCTAAGACTCGGGGAGCGACCACAGAAAGATTCCGCCGCCTCTGCGGGGCGGAAACTACAGAGAGAGAAAGAGCTCTCCGGCAGGCAGAAATCTGTCGAGGAAATTCCTTCCCGGAGAGGGGAGATTGTCCCCATCAACACCACCATCAAGCTGGACTTCATCGGGATCATCATCATCTCCATCATCATCTCTACCAGAACCATCATCACCACTCCATACCGCTATAACAATTGGGTTGAATATTGCATAGTTCTTAGAGGAAACTTTCCTGGTGTTGATAACTTGTTGTAGTTGATGCTATTGAGTGGAACCATCGAATTATTGTTATGTTCAGATTGTTACTTATCATTATTCCATCTCTGATCTTGATCCATATGATGTCTTGTGAGTAGTTCGTTTAGTTCTTAAGGACATGGGAGAATTCATGTTATTAGTAGTGGAATTGTGTTGAGAAAGATTCAATAGTTTGATATTTAAATTGTGGTGTTATTCTTCTAGTGGTGTAATGTGAACGTCGACTACATGATACTTCACCTTTATGGGCCTAGGGGAATGCATTGCGTATTTGGCTACTAATCGTAGGGGTTGCCGAAGTGACAGAAACCTAAACCCTCGTTAGGAAACCTTTGCACAAGGGAGTGTAGGATCTCAGAGTTTAAAGTTGTGGTTAGTTTTCTATCTTAATTACTTTCTTGGACTTGCGGATGCTTGCAAGGGGTATAATCACAAGTATGTATTAGTCCTAGGAAGGTGAATACATTAGCACAGGTTCACCCACACAACACTTATCAAACTAAAGAAGATTAATCAACTATATGAAGCGAAACCACTTGACGATATTCCCATGTGTCCTCGAGAACGTTTCGTCATCTTAAGTAATACAACCGGCTTATCCTTTGCTAAAGAAAGGATTAGGCCACTTGCTGCATTTATTATTATTGTCCTTTAGTTACTCGCACTTTATTTATCTGCATTATCAAAAACCCTAAAAATCCGTTTGCTAAGTATTTACAGAGAAATTCATGCTCCAAGCCACACGTTAATACCTTCTGCTCCTCGTTGGGTTCGACACTCTTACTTATCAAAAATACTGCGATACACCCCCTATACTTGTGGGTCATCAGTCGTTGACCAAGAAGACGACAATGGCGAATGCGTTGGCAACCCTGTAGGCGACGGGATTGCCACCCATGCCCGCCGGCCTGGAGTCCACAATGCTATGGAGGCTGACATTGCCTACGAGGCTGGCTCCTTGGCCTTCCAAGAGACCTTGAGGTAGTTCCTGGGAAGAAGGAAAAGGCCATCGCCGAGACGGAAGAGAGGCGACACAAAGAGAAACAGGCCACCGCCAAGGCCTTTGTCGACCTCCAGATGAGGTCTGTTGAGGTGGAGGAGGCCAACACCAAGGCTAGGATAATGGATATTGAGGCTACGGTGAAGGCCATGGAGGCCGAGGCCAAGGCCATGGAGGCCAAGGCCAAGTCCATGGAGGCCAAAGCCAAGGCATAGGAGGCCGAAGTCAGGTCTAGGGTGTTGGAGGCAGAGGCCAAGACCAATGAGGCTGAATCCAAGATCATGGCCGAGGAGAATGCCATCATTCTCACCGACCTGGATACCATCACCGACCTCGACCGCAGGGTTGGGTCGAGAGGAAGCAACAAATCATCCAGGCTCACGATGCTTGAAGGGCAGTGGCTACGGTGAATGCCCAAAGCACAATGGACATAGTGTATGATATTGCCCCCTTTTGCACATTTCAGATCAACTTGTTGCTGATGCCCAAAGGACAATGGCATATGTCTGCCATATTATTTGCTTGTCAATTTGTGTATTTGTATATGTATTTGAGATGGGCCAAATTGGCCAGCGATGGACCGCTAGGGCGGACAGATGGGTCACGCCGCTAGACACGGCTGGCCGGACAGGCTGGACCACGACCCAAATCCCTCCGCAGCATGACCCAAATATTTTGGGTCGCGAGTTTGGTTCAGACCGGTGGAGATGCCCTAAGAATTAGTGGGATTAGTGGATTGGGTTCCTCTATTCTATTGTGAGTGGGGGAGTGGAGAGTGTGGGGTGTCTAGGCCATTTGGGCAAGTGTGGCACTTCCAGCTTTTGGTCCGCGTTTGTTCAAATGCCCCCATAAAGGGAATGTGTTCTTTCCCATGTGCATCCATACTTTGTGCTCTCGATCAAATTGCAAAGTCAAGCTTTAATTGTGAGAGTGGAAAAAACACCAGGTCCAATGGTTGGGATGATGGTGGGACACACATGCTTGCTAGACATGCCTAACCAGCCAGTGGAAGGTGTTTTTTGACCAGTCTTCCACACTTAATGACGCATGTGTTGGACAGTGTGTTGGCCAAGCGCAGCATAAAAATCACCGCTCTCGTGTACCATCTACCACGTCACAAATATTCGCTGGGATTGTGTGTACCATGGCGTATACGTAGCCGCCCTGACCAAACGGTGCCGCGGTTGCTCATCCGTCGGCTAACCAACTTTTGTCGGCGCTTTTTTGCTTACGCCGCCCCAAAAAAGTGTCGGGGATGGCAGGTATTTTTGTAGTGAACGTAACTAAGGTTGGACCATATATAATCTCATCGAATGTCAATGCTCCACAAAAGACTGTGTTTTGTCGCGGAAATAATAATTTGTATGCTTTTACTTGTTAACCATAACCTAGAAAAATGCACTTAAAAGTCCTTGGCTCAAACTTTCTATTATCAACATGAGCATATGGAGTGCAACCGAAAACTCTCAACTATGAATAATCAGCAGTCGGATCAGACCATACTCTGTGGGAATTTTATTTTCAAGTGGAATAAAAGGTGATCTATTGATGAGGTAGCACGCGATGTTGGTTGCTTCAACCTAGAAACGTCTGCCCAAGCTAGCGTTGGACAACACACAACGAGCTCTCGACATAATGGTTTTGTTCATGCGTTCAACCACGCTATTTTGATGAGAAGTATAAGGGATTGTGTGGTTCCTGGTCATACCATTGTTACCGCAAAACTCCTCAAACTCATTAGAACATAATTTTATACTATGGCCAGAACGTAGTATTCCTTTTAGTTTGCTTGTCTATCATAACTTTCACTTCTTAAAAGCATCGAAAACATCAGATTTATAGGATGAGCACCGAAGCAGGGATGATTGGAGCTCGCCGGACCTGATCGTCGGCGTGCGGGAGCAGCTGGACTAGGCGTGCATCGTGTAGGGGTTCAACGAGGGAGGTGTCGGACTAGAGCCATCTGGCAAAGGAGTGCATCGCCGTCCTCGACGCTGTCCGGTAGGAGCAGCGCTAGGGTTTGTGCAGGGCGGCTAGATTGGAGGCGCAGGGTTGCTGGATTGTTAGGGAAACCGGTTGGGAGACCTCACTGAAAAGCAGCATGACATGAAGCAGGGGCGTGGGTGGCCGGTGAGGTGCAGGGGCATGGCCTGTCCACATTGTGGTTGTGCGAGAGAGAGATATCAACAAGAGGATGATTTGCGATTTGGACTAGGTCAGAGTGGTGGTCGTGGT
Organism: Avena eriantha; assembly: GCA_910589775.1. Taxonomy (NCBI): domain Eukaryota; kingdom Viridiplantae; phylum Streptophyta; class Magnoliopsida; order Poales; family Poaceae; genus Avena; species Avena eriantha. The sequence continues at coordinate 494,552,982 of OU342741.1, read as the reverse complement.
CGTGGCTGTGCTGTGTTGGCTCTTTTTGTTCTTCGCCTCAGTTTTGGAATTTGGATAGTAGCGTATCATAATTTGGTGCACTAGTAATAACCAATTAGTAGTAGTGTATCAATATAGCGGTACGCTACCAGTATTTGGTCACACACAGGCATCCCGGACCACAAGTTACTAGTGGCGTACCTCGTTTTTGTTAACAATCAGTAGTTGGCCGCATCACAGGCACCACGAACTACACATACCGATGGCATATCTCTTTTTTGTTACGCTACTCACAACCAGCAATTGGGCGCATCACAGGCACCCCTGACTGCGCATATTGGTGGCGTACATATATAGTGGCACGCCACCAGTACACCTCTACTCGTAGCACACCGAAAAATATTGGTACGTCACTGGCTACGGCGCCAGTGTATGCTTATTTTGATGCGCTACTAGTAACTTTCTACCTATAAGCTATTTTCCACCGGAGATTGATTCTTCTAGAGCGAAAGATCCATTCGTCCAAAAACTCATGCGCTAGCTGGATGTATGCAAATTGCGATGTGCATGCATGCATTGCCATGATAAGGCTAAGCATAGTGAAAGTATCATAACTAGTATTATGCATGCTATGCTGATAAAAATCTGATGGGCACAAATTAAAAGATGATAAAAATAGCATAGGTAGATACCGTATCATAGCAGATAAAACTAGAGACCCTAATGCAAGTAAATATTTTCCACAATTTTACATGAAGATTCTACAAGTCATTAAATACAGTACTACTATAATATATCATATGATACTATGCACTATAAAGATAGTATCATATACTAGTAATACTAGTAGTATGGTACGCCACTATGACTAGCCTAAAAGACTGAGTTGTTCACTGCATGCGTGCGTGTGGCGGTGTGATTGGACAGTTAAACCCAAGACATCACCGGAAATAAATTCGATCACATTCGTGTCTTCTGTGTTCTATCGTGCATCCTCCATTTTTATTTACCTCGCGTTTTAAGTTTAGTCAAAATCAAACTATAAAATTTGACCAAATAAATAAAAGAACAACTGGTGTAATGGTTTAGAACAGTCCGGTGAGGCCATTACCATGAAATTTCATCATTACAAGTTCAAAGGAAACTATCTCTCTGTAAGGGATTTCGAATTGCAAATTCATTTGGAAACAATAAGGACCCAAAACTGTGTGGTATCCCTCAAAATAATGCTTGGTATTTCCGGCAACTACAAATCGTATCCCGGGCCCTTGGTTTTTTAACAAGTAGATGTATTAGCATTGCTAGACACAGTACATCGTGGCTTCCAAAAAAGAATACAATCTAGGAAAGTGGTACTACCCAGAAATAGCAAATGATAACACAAGGCATTGAAATCAAAGACTACAAAAGAAACCAAATGACGATCGCCTGTATGTCGATAACTCGGATCCATAATTGCCGCAAGTGCAGTCTTTAAAGGCCTCAATGATACAAACCATTTGATGCCTTGTGGGTGGCTCTCCAGAAAGTCTATCTGGCATCTACATCTGAGGAAGGGGAGTGTTGACCCGTACATACTGATTGTCCTTCACCGAACTCAAACTCAAGGGCCCTGCTGTCGAATCTAAGGAACCTCGAAGACAACGTTGTCATGTATTGTCAGTGGATCAAAACCGAACAATGGGGACAATGTCAACACCATGCTTATCATCTGTGGGCCCTTGGTAAATACTGTCCATTCCAAGACCATGATAGTAGCGTCCATCAACTACCGTAGTTGCTTTATATTGAAACAAAGCTTACTTTGTTAGCTTGGACTCTCTGACGAAAGCAACAAGTGGTTTGGAACCAACTGTCAACTTTCTTCCTGGAGCCACTTATTCTCACCGTTTCTTTGACAATGAGAATATATAAATATCGGAAAAAATCAATTACACCTGGTCTCTGCAACAACATAATGATCTAATGGTCTTATTCCCACTTACTTCAACAAGCACATAATAGCCAAAGAGTGGTTTGATTTTTCTTAAAGGACCTTTGACTTTGAGGGTACATGGTTGAGGTTCTAAAATGGACACTGGTATATGAACTCCTAGGGGAAATGGCAAGAGACAAAAAAAATGCCTCGTTGCCACCAGTGCGATGTACTGATTCGTTGGTGGGATATTTCAGTATAGGACGTGTACACTATACACATGAAACTAGTTGAGAGACACTGGATGGTCGGTGCCATCCTCTCTGTAATACACTACTAGGAAAATGGCTATTCATGGGTTGGCACCGAGTGGAGCATTACCTCCTATGGCGCACTAAAATTCAGTGCGCCGTTGATAGACACCTTACGTATGGCGCACCACAAAATGGGTTCGCGACGGTTAAAGTTGACTAAAGGAGGCAGGGGTTGTTGGAAATATGCCCTAGCGACAAATAATAATAAGGATTATTATCATATTTCATAAAGTTTATGATTAAGTTTTATACCATGTTATAACTGTATTGAGAGGAAATATCAATACACGTGTGATATATAAACAACTAGGGGTTCCCAGTGAAACTCTAGTCACTGGTTCATTGGTCAACAAATGATCAAGTTTCCTGATCATGTGGCATTTATGCCAGTTGGAAATGGAGTCAACTCATTCTGAGAATGAGATGATGAACCAATACCCAACCTAAACATCATGACCCGATCATGTCACGAAGTTCAAGTTACGATGATTAGAAATGGACCCTCATAGACTATTCCTTAGACTGTGAGGCTATATCAATCACTGTCTCCCGAGAATGCTTGGATAGCATCAAACATCACTTGGTAATACAGTGGCAATAAATGTGTATTCAGGTTTTCAGAGGAACCGTAGAGGCAATATATTCCATGTGCGGGATTTTGTCCATCCACGTGACGGAAAGATACTCAAGGGCCCACTCGGAGAAGTTATATCCAATAGTTGCGTAGCGTGTGATTTGATCATAGGGATATAGCTTGAACGAGTCAAGTAGCATTGTTCAGTAACAAGATTGAACACGACATGGTGATGTCATTGATCAGATCTCGGGCAATGCGAGTGTCGAGAGACAAAGGGAATAAGACATGACTGTCTTGGTTCAAACGACGAAAGATCTTTGTGGAATGCACATGGGTCATATGGACATTCAGGTCCCTCTATTGATCATTGGTCCGGGAGTGTCCCGACCATGTCTGGAGTGTTCCTGAACCATGGGGTATCACGCTTAAGGGCTTGATAATGCTTAGAGAGTGTTTATAGGATCGGTAGAATCGCCGAAGAATAGAAGAGAGAAAACCGAAAGGGTTTCGGTAAGTCTGGAGGATGTCCGGAGTGGAGGTGGAAGGTGTTCAATAGCCACGGAGATTGAATAATATGTGAATGAATGTTAAATATTGATTTAATCATTTATTCATAATTATTTAATAAAAGATAAAATCAATTTAAAGGTCAAAAGGCTTAATGGGCCAATTTCGAAGGGAAGAGGGCCCATTAGGGAAAGGCAAGAGGGGAGAAGGGCAAGGGGGTGGCCGGCTGGGCCAAGCCACCCCCCTCCCACGCGGGGCCAACTAGGGCTGGCCGGCGGCGCCCCCGCTCTCCCTCTCCTTTAGTCCCACCCCGGGACTTTGAGGGAGGTAGTAGCTCCCCTCCCCCTATATATAGTGGGGGTATTTGGCTAGATAAATACACACAATATTCAATAAAAGGTTTCTTCACTTTTGGGGAGACCTCCAATTGATATTCTCTCTCTTTCTCTCTCTCTCTCTCTCTCTCTCTCTCTCTCTCTCTCTCTCTCTCTCTCTCTCGTGACCGTGGTCCCAAGTTTGGACCGTGCGAACAAGAGACATCTTCACCGTGGAGCGCCTCGTGCAGTGGGATTCGGATCCAGGAGCTCTACTTCCACAACTGCTGCTGGATCAGGGAAGCGGGAGTCATCGTCAGGCACTGGACGTGTGTAAGTCCCCGCGAGGTGTCACACTTGTGGCACTCAAGTCGTTGGAGCCGCGGGAGCGCAAGGACTTCATCATGACCTTGAGGTTGGCTTTGGCTCGTTTACATCAACCACGCTCTCCTGAGCGTTGACAACACTTTTCGTTCTTCAAGGGTAAGTTCGCGAAAATCCCCTCCCATTACTGCATTACTAATAGATAGGTCCTAGCAACATCAGGGGTTCAGGGGTGTAGGGTAATAATTATTGTTTTCATACGCGGAACCCCTACAGTGGTATCAAAGCTAGATCTATGGGTAGTAATGCTAGTACGGGTAAAACACACGAGATGTAGCGTGTGGGCGTTGATCTTTTTAGTTGTTACCCTCCCACGTGTACTTGTGTATATCGTAGTAATGCGTGATGAAGCGCCCCCCAACCGATTTTACGCGTTCATTCGCGAGACTGGTCCACACTTGACATACGGCTTGTACCGTATAAAGTGGCTGTGGGGGGTGTCTGTCTCTCTAGCATTAGTTGGTATGCCATTTGGAACGGAGGGCCACAAAAGGGGTGTAGTGTAGACAACTACTTGATCAGCGTTGTGGTGAAAGTTCGTAGGTAAGAATGGTTCTTGTGCGAAAGCTCATTCAGCCACATAAAATATGCAAAGATAAAGTAGAGGCGTCTAACTTTGTTTTGCAGGGGGCGTTGCTTTGTGATATGGTTGTGGCAAAGGTAAAGTGCTTACCTTGTGTTACGTAGTAGTAGATAGTCACAGAGGTGACGGACTACCCCGGCGGAAAGACACTGGTACCCTGGTGTCTACGGTGCCGGAACCCTGGCGCCGGAATCCGGTGACGAGGGATGGAGATCACGAGGTGAAGGACCATATCACATCACATTTACATTCAATGTTATTGTTTGTATATCTTATTGTGTGCTAGTATTAGGTACTCAACGGTAGCCTAATAAGATGATCCCTGTTTAAAATTACCAATGATTGTGTTCCCCCTTAGTGTGCACCACCAAGAAAGTTCTTCGGTATGACACAGTCAGTGATGAGCGGGTGTCAGACATATCTACGTTTGCATACAGTGGGTGTAAGCCATGTTGCACAGCGAATACACTAAGGTTGAGTTGGCGAGCATAGCATGTTACAGAGACGTGGCCTCGGAACATGGATGGTCGAAAGATCGAGCACGTGTCACATGAATGATGTGACTGACGTTTAGCGTCCACCCTAGAACCCACATTGATGGCCGTGATGATCAGATGAGATGTGGGGTGATGGCCCAAAATATATCGAGCTCGTTGGGGAACCCTGATACGTTGCTAGCGTATCCATAATATTTGATGTTTCATCCTTGGTTTTTATCTACTTTCTTATATTTTGTCCACACTTTGGAGTACTTTTTATACACTTTCCTGGACTAACCTATTAAAAAGATGCCACGGTGCCAGCTGCCTGTTTTCTGCTGTTTTTGGTTCCAGGAAAGTCAGAAAATGAATATTCTGGGAATTGGACGGGACAAAAGCCAAAGTCAGTTTTTCACCAAGGGGGACACGGAGCAAGAATACGAGACGGAGAGGGGCCAGAGGGCCGCCACACCACCTGGTCACATGGGCCAGGCCTGGCCATGCCAGGGGGTGGTGTGGCCGCCCAGGGCACCCCCTCGGCCTCCCCTTTCGCCTATAAGATGCCTCCAATACAGAAACCCTAAGTACCCGATCAAAATTCAACGGAAGAGTCTGTAGTCGCCATCATCTCCATCCCTAGATCGGGAGGGATCTGAAGCTCTTCCCAGCACCCTGTCGGAGGGGAGAATTCACCCTGGAGGCCTTCTTTATCACCATGCAAGCCTTCGGTGTGATGCGTTAGTAGTTCATCCTTGGACTACGGGTCCATGTAGTAGCTAGATGGCTGGTTCTTATCCTTTGTGCTATCATGTTTGGATCTTGTAAGCTTCGTTCATGATCAAGATCATCTATTTGTAATCCTACATGTTGTGTTTGTGGGGATCCGATGGATATTGAGATGCTATTTCAGATTGATTATTGATTCTATCATGTCTTTGTTATTTGTGATCTTGCATGCTTTCCGTTGTTAGTAGCTATCTTGGCCAAGTAGATGCTAGCAACTCCAAGAGTTAGCATTTATGCTCAATAGTGGGTTCATGCCTCTAGTAATATGGGGAAGTGACAGAAATCTCTAAGGTACTAGATGTGCTGTTGCTACTAGGGAGAAAATAGCAATCCTTTGTTCATAGAACAATCGTATTGTTTACTTTACACTCAATGCGTAATGCAATTATCTGTTGCTCGCAACATAATACTAGAGGGGGTTCGGATGATAACCTGAAGGTGGATTATTAGTCATAGATGCAGTTGGATTATGGTCTATGTATAATGTTGTAATGCCCAATCAAATCTCAAAGGAGTCAAGATGATTAGTATATGCATGTATGCTTTCTCGATGTTTGTCAATTGCCCCGCTATAATATGTTCACCCAACATGTCATCAATCTTAAGGAGAACCACCACTAGTGAACTATGGACCCCGGTCCTTTCTTTTATCATCAATCTACAATTGTTTACTGCTTTCTATTACTTTCTACAAGCTTTTACTTTCTTCCACACAATATGTTTAATCCTTTGTTTTCAGCAAAACCGGTGAGATTGACAACCTCACCCTAAGTTGGGGCAAAGTTCTGTGGTTGTGTTGTGCAGGATTCCAAGTTGGCAACAACACCTTGGAGGTGTCTCCTTGCTTCTACTGGTTCGATAACATTGGTTTCATAACTGAAGGAAACTTGTTATTGTGCTCATCATACCTTCCTCTTGGGTTCCCCAACAAGCTCGAGATATCTTGGGCCATCAAGCTCTTTTCTGGCGCCGTTGCCGGGGAGTAAAGGACATCTTCACAAGGGGAGTCCCTCATAACCAATATCTTTACTTTGTTGTTTTTATTTTGCTTAGTTTATTTTCTGCTTTTGTTTGCCTATTCTTTTTATCAAAAACACAAAAAAATTAGTTCCTACTTTAGTTGTTATTTTCATTGGTATATTATTGTCTTGCTTTATCATGCTTTCTATCAATGGTTGGTTTCTTTGAAACTGAATCTATTTGGCAAGGTGGGTTCATGGAAGAACAAAAATATTATTATAAGGAACACCAGTTGTCACAAAAAGGGAAACACTTATGGGAAAATTTGATAAATTGTATACCATTGCTAGAAACGTATACTCTACTTATAATGTTACTTATTTCTTTGATAAATCTTGTTGCTGTAAGAGGTATAAACACCTTCCTTCTCAATGTGAGTATAATGATGATGTTACCATATTTTATTATGTTAAGGGAAATTATGACTTTTATGATGTGGAACAAATTGAAGAATTTATTGCTTGGAAGGGTGCATTCGAACTAGCTTATTTGCTTGAAAATACTGATGATGCACCTTATAAATATGAGGTTTATGATATAATTCAATTTTGCTTTGATAATTACAAGGAAGAAAATGGCTATATTCTTGAATATCTTAATAGATGCTCTCCACTAGCGGAAGAGACTAATGCCTTGCAGGAGCCTATGGAAGAAGAAATTGCTGAAGCTGGAAGCTCATTGGATGAAAAAGAGGAGGAGAGTGATGACCAAGAGGAGGAAGAATGGATCTACCCATTCCTACCTTCTAATGAGAGTAACTCTTTACCCCTTACAATATTTGATTGTCCCCCATGCTTACTAAAGGAGGATGAATGTTATGTTCTTGAGGATTCTTTTGAAAATATTTATAATAACGCTCTAGTGTTTGTAGATCATGAAAAGTATGCTTTATGTGATAGTTATATTGTTGATTTTATTCATGAGGCTACTGAATTCTTTTTTGAGAGAGGAAAATATGGTTGTAAAAGTTTTCATGGTACTGAAACACCTCTCGATTTGCTGAAAGTTTTGAAGTTACTCTCGTTTTATCTTCCTATGCATGTCGCTTTGTTCTTTGTGAATTTATTTGCGTATAATATTCCTATTCATAGGAAGTGGGTTAGACTTAAATGTGTTTTGAATTTGCTTCTCGATGCTCGCTTTTACTTCAATTCATATTTCTTATGTGAGCATCATCGAAATTCTTATGCCTAACTTAAAAGTGTTAAAGAAAAGTACTTATTGGGAGATAAACCAAAATATTTAGATGAGTCTTGGAAGTTGTTGCCTCTGTAATAACCGCTCCTTATCCTTTTTATTTTCTTTTTGTGCCAAGAGTAAGCTCTAATGAGAGGGAAGTAATGCTTGGGAAAGTTGCTGTCCCGAAACATATTTTTGTGTTTCACCGTAAAAATTCGTGTAAAATCTCGGTATGTCTGTTTGAGGCGTGACTTTTTGTGCTTTTGCCCCAGGTTGTTATCTAACTTTCGTAGTGCAACACTTTTCGATTTGAGCAACAGAAGGTGTTCGAAAAAATTGGTTTTTACCTGCTGGTCTGTTTTGACAGATTCCTGCCATTATTTGCGTTTGCTTCTTGTTGGTTCCTTTTTGAGTTCTATTTGGGGAATTGAGCTTTTTGAGGGAAGTGCTACAGTAGCTTGTGTTTTAATGGAAGTTTTATTGGTGTTGAAACTGAACCCAAAGACTTATTATCTTGAGTGCACTAATGTTGCTAATAAAGATTGTGTGAAGTTTTGTATGAGGGAAAAATTTCAGGTGTATGGAAGGAATGATGTAATGAGATGAAGAATGGACTAAAGCTCAAGCTTGGGGATGCCACGCATGTCAACCCAAGAAATATCCAAGAAGTACAAGCGTCAAATCTTGGGGATGCCCAAGGCATCCCCTTCTCCATCAATAAAAATCTCAGGTTTCTTCCAAACACTTTATTTTTATTGTTTCATGCACAGTTGTGTTGTTCTTGGAGCGTCTTTGCTTTCGTTTTCATTTTTGGATTTCGTTTGCTTGGTTTCCTTAGTTTGATGAATAAATTGGTTGGACCCCCTCTTTCATGCATTGGTTTTCAAATAGTTTGGCTTGGATGGGAAAAGAGTAGAACAGTTCATGCTTAAGTGGTAAAAGGAGCTTGTTTTTGACTGTGGCCTATGCTTTGTCATGTCATGATTGGTATTTTTTTGGCTTTATGCTTAGTGATTATTGTTATAGCATGACTGGTTATAAATAATTGAGATTGCTTAATGTGCCTTGGAAGAATCATGTGTTGTTTTAGCATATTAAAGCATAGTATCGTGGTATTCTCCTTTGATGCTTTATTTGGGTTGACTGGGCGCATGCTCACACCATGTTATGACTATCCTAGGGCACCATAAGACTTTATGATCCTTTATTTTTCGACTTGTAATATCACTTTATGCTTTGATTAATGATGTTTTGTCGCTTTGCATGATTATGGCCATTATTGCTCTCTTAGTTGGTCGCTCCCAGTCTTTTACTAGCCTCCATAACAAAGTATGAGTTACACTCATTGATGAGGGTTTAACTCATCAATGCCCATTGTTATGGACTTGGGTTTTGGAGAAGGAGGGAGCGCTGGAAGCATCAATCGGCTAGCAAACAAGCACACAGGGGACTCGAAGATTTACCCAGGTTCAGGCCTCGTATAGGTCCCTACTCCTGCTTGTCTGCTCGTGGAATTAACAGAGGAATCAAAGATTACAATGGTTCGCAGATGCAATCTGGCGAGGGTTATGGAAAATAGGGTTGCGTGTGTCCTCCTCGCCGCCCCCTCCTAGCTTTTATATAGATAGGCTAGGTCTTAGGTAGTTGGTCGAGTCGGTTACAGGTTAGGGTTTTCCCTTTAAACTTTCTATCTTTAGCTTCTTCTTGTTCTGCAAGCAATCGAGAGTCCGTAGGTTACTCGAGTTCTACATTCGGGCCTTGACGACGCCGTGGGCTTCCACTATATTCAGGCCGTATATACCAAACTCGAGTACCTGTAGGGTAAACCCGTGTCAGTAGCCTCCGAGTGTCCAGTGGAATCGCATATTCGGCTGGGACTTTATGAAGCCTTTCGAGTGCATGAGTGAGTATTTTTCGACTGCTCTATTTGTATCATAGGGATTGTTGATGTGCATGCCTGATTTAACAGATGTATCAGTATCAGTTAACTACCTTAGGGTAAAACAATGCAATCTACTCGAACTCGAGTCCCTAGACTTGAATTCAGAAAAGTGCTTGTGTAATTCGACTCAAGCCGCGGAGGTCTTACAGGAGTCGAATTCCAGTATATGGTATGAGCACTCGACGCGTCCGTCAAGGCATGTTCATCGTACCTGTAGGCACAGATATATTTCTGGTAGTGTGCAGCGAATGCGTTGCCAGGCCTTATTCAGGTCTTATCTTTACGCTGCAAGCGTGGTATCCGAATTTTGTCATCGCGGAGATGATTCGGGTGACCTAGGAGACGCAGTCTCTTTGTAGGGAATGATCACGAGGCGGTGTCGCCATAAACTTCGAGTGTGGATGTTATCGACACACAGTACGACATACAAATAATCATAGGGTGCGCGACTAGCGCTCCCTATGGGAGTAGCCCCTGAGTGCCTGGTTGAGTCGAAGACTCAGGCAGGGACTAAAGAACTTTTGCGACTGCTGTCATCTTTTGTTTGCTCGTTTCAGTCGAATTTATTTCCGGCGCTCCCTATGGGAGTAACCCATGTCCATAGTCGAATTGCGGATTCGAGTGTTTGGGTATGCTTTGAATGTCCATGTTCCTGTAGAAGAGAAAAATAAAAATCGTAGGGTGCGCGGCCAGTGCTCCCTATGGGAGTAGCCTCCGAGTCGAGTAGTCCGGACATTCGCAAGCGTTCGTGTAGCGAGGATTCGGATCCATCATCTCCTTTGACTCCAGAAGGCGCGGCGATTGGTGCAGAGTCACCAATACCTGCCGTTCCTGTGAGCGCTGTGGCGCCGCCTTCCCGCAAGAAGATGCGGCTGCCGAAGGAGTCATCGTCGGAGTTGGGGGGTCAAACCTTCGATTTTGACAAGTTTGATTGGTAAGTATACGAGTCTTCTTTTTAGTTCTTCTTTGGAGTTGCATTTTCTTGATGTTGGTTTTGCTCTGCAGTCATCTGGCATCGTCATCTTCTGGCGATGTCCAATTTTTGAAGTAATCTGGAGTCACGACCTCCAAGGCCAAGAAAGTGGCTGAGCGCACTCCTTCTCCTCCATTGGCGGCCCACTTCGGGCATAATTCATCAAGTTCACCACACGAGGTGGAGCACCAGATGGTTATTCGGACGACTGCGCGTCAATCGACTTCGGAGTCATTGGAGGATCATGTATGTGTAGTGTTGCTTCTTCTGATTTTTGCAGTCGAATTTTATCACCCATACCATCTGCTGATCCTTTATTATTTCTCCTGTCGCATCTCATTGTGAAGGAAGCCGCTCGCCTAGCGGAGCAGGTGCTTGCGATGGGTCGCCAGCATGCAATGCTGGATAATCGCCATCGCGTGGTTGAAAGTGAGTGTTTTTGCTTCTTCTTCTTCATCCTTGTGATATATTCGACTGACGGTCTATCTTTGTTTGTCTCGCAGCTGAGCATAATGCACTCCTTTCTGACGCCACTTCCCTCGAAAAGGCGCTCGCCACGGTTGTGAAGAGTTGCGATGAGGCAATTGCAGCATATGATGAATCGCAGAAACGCGAAGAGGATCTGCGTGCCTCCATCGTAGCTAGGGAGAAGTTGTTCGAAGAACAGCTTTTCTCGATTGCCAAGGCTCTCTCAGGTATTCCCTTGCCTAGATTTTCGCCGTGTCCCTTCTTTCGGCTTTGTTGTTGTGCTGACTTTTGTGCCAATGCTTGATTCTTGTGTAGATGCCAGCGATCTGAGCTTCAACGCCTAGGCACTCCGTCGTGATGATGCCTTGGCAGGTGCCATCTCGGCAGTCGAAGATCACAGTGCTGCCATTTAGGGGACACTCACCAAGGCCAAGGGCGTGCTCAGTAGCCTCCGTGAGGAGCTAGCGCCCAAGGCTGAGTTAATCGAAAATGTAGATGATCTGGTGGAGTTCCTTGCTGGAGGCATTCCTGTAGGCTTCAAGAACTCACTCCGTGCGGCTGGCGCTTCGATGTCACTCGCGATGGTTCAAGCCCATGGAGTCGAGGTTGATCCTGCTGCTGTCTCCAAGGCAATGTTGTCAACGCAGATGGCCAACAGGTAGTATTTGCTCCTTTCGCTGCTGCCTATGGCAAGTACGGGCCGTAGCTGATCAATATAGTTGCGAAGTACTCTGAGGAACTGTAGCGAGCCAAGAAGGTGGCGAAGGTGCGGCATCAGGGGCCGGCGGGAAATCTGTGGCATTTGATACTGCCACAGACTCGATGAGGCCCCCAAAACCGAAGTCCAAGTCAAAGAAGCCAGTTGCTCCTCAGTAGTCGTGTCTGTAATAGTTAAATAGCCTGTCTCTTTTGTCTAGAACATGCGTTTGGCGAGTGTATCTGTTCATACCTTATTATGCTTGAATGCACTCGAGCCTTTTGTCTATGCATTGCCTTAGTCTTCTTATTATATCTTGCTTGGCTTGTGATAGGGCACATCGAGTGGTCCTTCGAGTGAACCTCGGGATATGCCATCCATTGATGATACTTTGGCGCATTCACGCTCAAGGGTGGATGAGCTGTCTCTACTCTCGCGACTCCGTGATCGCGTGAAGCAGTTGGAGCGCGAACTGCCTGTGCTCCGTGGTAACGCGGATGTATGGAAGTCGAGGGCGGAGAAGGCCGTTCCCGAGAGCAATATCTGCTAGGGGAGGTAATGCAGCTGGGCGACTAATTCAAGTGTTAGCTTTCTTCTTCCTTATCTATTCCTTGTAGTCACTCGCAGTAGTTCGTTGTCTTCATACTTTTGCCTTTGCTTGGTATAGTTGTTTGTGCACACCATCCGCAGGATGAGAAGGACAGGATTGCCATTCGCATGAATGATCTGACCCAAAAGCAGCTTCAAGCGAGTGGGTACTTCTGGGTAGATCACGATTGTGCCATCGCACTGGCGACCCTACAGGATCGTGCTTCGCAAGTGCTTCACTTCCTGAAGAAGTCGCAATCGTGCTCAAGAAATATTTATCAGATGATGTTCCCGCTGGACGTCGTTCCATCGAGCCTGCTGGCCCTTCTTGCCAAGTTTCAAGACTTGAGTGCAGTCCGCGAGTGTGTAAGGAAACAGTTAGTGGCAGGTGCCATGGCTGCTATGTCGCTGGTGCGACTGCACAGGCCTGATGTGGATGTTGCAGCAATCGCTGCCAGACCGCCAGCACCGCCAGCAGGTTAAACCTGGAACATGGTTCCTCACTACCAGGCGGTGGATCGCCTACCGGAGGAAATCGTCGACTTCTTCGAGGAGCAGACAAACGTTCCTTTGTTGCAACAGTAGTATAGTTCTTATCCTGCACATAGTTGCACCAGTGTTGTAAAGTTCATATATATATATATATGTTGTGTATAAGTGATTGGTATTGATGTATATAAAGAGGTTGTTAGTGTGTATGTTTTGCGATTGCTTTGCACTATGCGACTCCTTTTCGTTAGCTTGACTTATGTTTATCTCAGCACCTTGCCAACCTGTCAGGTGCGTTGCAACTGGGTTGGTTTTTGTCAAGGGTTCGATTAGTACGTCAGCTACTCAGGATATCGCGTTAGTTCGTAGAACAGATGTGTATAGGGTGGCGCAGCCCCCGAGTGGATAATTTGCAAGAAATTAAAGGAACACAGAGTTTTGGGGCACTTAGCTTTATTTATTCTCAGGATAGTATGGGGTACAATGTGTGGCTAAGTAGCCTTGGCTGAGTAGCCTTATTTGTAATGTAAAAATAAAAGACGACTAAGGGTAGAAGCGCCGCAGCTGCGCGAAGTTCCAGGGGTTGGAGTATGCGAGTCCAGTCTCGAAATCTTTAAGGCGATAGGCTCCACCTGGGATTACTTCTGTAATCACGTATGGTCCCTCCGAGGGGGACTCGACCTTGAGATGCCCTTGGTATTTCAGTCGCGGGACCAGGTCTCCTTCGAGGAAGGACCTGGGTGTAGCCTTCTGCTGTGGTAGTTGCGTAGGTTTTGCTGGTAGATCGTTGATCTTTCCGCGGAGATTTCACGTGCCTCGTCAAGGAGGTCGACGGAGTCTTTGAGTACAAGAGTTGACTTCTGCTTGTTGTAAGCGACCACTCATGGTGCTTTGTATCGTGCCTGTGTGGGTAGCACCGCTTCACCACCGTGCACCATGAAGAACAGGGTGTACCCCGTGAGAATATCATTTTGCGGCCCGAAAGTTGGGGTGGCCAGCAACGCGGTACCCGAGTTCCCTGATATCATCCGCGATGACTATAGTTGGCGTGCCAAATACTCAGAGGGTCCTTTTCGGCACGAATTCAACTTTACGTTTCAATACAAAAAATCAGGCTAACGGCCGTCAAGTTGGGTCCCCCCTGTCAGCTTTCGCCGTTATGTCGCTGCCGTCGTCGCTGCCATGTAGGCTTGCAGCGTTGGCGCATGCATCCTTTACGCGTCTGCTTCTTCCTCTGGGGCGGCAATCTGTGGTCGCGGCCATGGCGCGGAGCTAGGAGTTGGACAAACCTGCTCGGCCCGTTCTCCTCCCCATCCTGAATCGGAGCTCGCCCTCACCATGACCACACCATTGGCATGGCGCGGGGACGGGAATTCATTCCCGGGTGTGATCTGTACCCATGCCGACCATGCTCGGTCCTGTTGGTCTCCTCCAGAATCCGAGCTCGCCGTCGCCGTGGTCACACACGCACCAGCCACGACGCCTTCCTCTCCGAACCCCAAAGCCACATCCACCCAGTTCGGCACAACGCCAACAAGGTGAAAATGCATCAAGTTTTCTTCTTGATATTGTAGAAAAACATGTATGTACCGTGGCAGTAGCATACTCTAACAATGTACACATATATTGTTTACTAGATTTTCATTTGAAATTAGTAGCTCCGTGATGACAAAACATAGAGAACCTAAATGGAATGACGATGACAACCATGTTCTGTACTTTGCATTGCATCAACAAGTGCTCACTGACGAAGCAAGTTACCAAGAGAGTGGAGTTCATCAGCCATTGCCAAAAAATATGTGAACAAATCAATGAGCGATTCAATGCAAATAAGCGCAGAAAACCTAGATCCATGTCATCAATCATCAATAGGTGGCACATTCTAGTGATGCGTTCAAATGCTTACACGATGTATCATTTGCTTGAAGTGGTTGTTATCCTGAGCAAAAATGCGTGGTATGCACATTACATTTGTATGTTCTATGGTGCAATTCTATTGTTATGGGCATGGAAAGAAAAGCTGGGCTTCACTGAATATTACGCAGTTAGGACTAACTTAGTCTTACACAAATAAGCATAGCTTAGTCTTTACACACATAAGCATAACTAATGATAAAGATAAAGACAAATGGTTCATCGGATCTGCCAGTATGAGCACTAGGTCCTTGGAGCTAGTGGTATCGTCAGAACGAACCAGAATGTTGTGTTTGGCCGTCTTTCATTCTCCTTCAAATAGTATGACCCAACTGATGAGCCAATTGTAGGCCCCCTCCCCCCGACGTGGATTCGGCTCCAGGTCGGATCTGGAGTGTCAACATGATAGGCGCGTGAGTGTGCAGCAAACACACAGTCTGCTATCAACACTGGAAGTGCTGGCACCTCAGCAACAACACTAGCATGTTCTTCCTGGACACTGGCAGCAGCCTCAGCAGGTATTTCGTCAGCTTCACCAGCAGCAGCATTAGCAAGTATTTCGTCAGCTTCTCTAGCAGTAGCATCACCAAGTATTTCGTCAGCTTCACTAGGAGTAGCAGCAGCTAGTTCTTCGTTAGCTCCACCACCACCAGCACCACCACCAGCAGCAGCAGCATCAGGGGCCAGGGCTGCCTGAGCAATTACAGGTTCAACAGCTCTAGGGGCTCCGACAAAGAAAGGGTAGTTGATCCGAAGAAACACAGATTGTCCCTTCAGATTGTTGACTCTGCTCTAGACTTGCTCTACTGGGTCTTCGGATGGGCATGCGGACCTCGAGAAAACGTGACACCATAGTGATGGGTATGAAGAAAGTTGTGTCCCCATATGTTCTATTGTATCACCAACGCTGTTTAGTGCTCGCCTGATATGAATCCACAAGAGTTCATCATGATGTTCCGTGTTGTCTCTGAGAGGTGTCAGGAACCAGCGCCGTGTCCCAAGTTCAGTATCTGCTACTGCATCTTCGATGACCGGAGCTGGAATTATGCGCAGGGCTGCGTGGGTACCTGCGTGTTACTAACGGTCAGTAAGCAGAATTTTGAATGGGATTTTACATGCTATATGACACCATGACTCACCCCAAATGGACGGCTCCCAAACACGCACGTCGCCGGTAGGTTCAGTGACCGCATAAATGCGTTGCGGTCTGTATGAAGAGCAGCCGTAAGTGAAGACAGTGTCGACATACTTCTCCGGCCACAGGAAGTCGTCGTGCAAGACTGTCCATTCATTGTCTTCTGCGCATCTTATGAATGTGATTTCCTTGTCGAACACCGCCAAGAGGTCATACTCCCAGTTCTTCCACGCCCCCTCCCGCGGTCTATGTGGGAGCTGTACCTTCACGAGCTTAAGTTCTGCCATGTTGAACCTGTAAGCGAATTTGGAAATTGGTGGCGGCCACCCTCTGTTGAATGCAGTAATGCCGACACCCTTTAAAGATGGCACTGCTAGCCTCTCCAATCTGTAGCAATTTTTTAGAGTCCAAGTACTCCCATCCTGGGATAAAAGGACCAACCACTCGCCGTTGCCACCCACCCAGTTCTGGTCATCTCTCATTTTTGTCTCTTCTTCTTCCTTGATATTCACCACTACTGATTCCGACCACTTATCCAGCAGCATCAGTTTTGCATGAATATTCTGCAGAGTTTGTTGTCAGTTGGTACAATCACCTAGCATGGATTCCATTGCAGTTACAATTTGACAACTGGACCTTTATATTAAAGTACACAAAATATCGCCTAAATACGAGTGTCTCCTCAGATATCGCCTAAATTGTGCCTGTGTCACTACGAAAATACTCAATATATGGAGTAGGAGCAGAGCCCCCCAGAACAAACTCCTGACGATGATCATAATTAAACAGCTCGAGGCATAACAGCCTTAAATCGTCTAATCTGTTTGTTTTTATTTTAGGAAACAGAATATCACCTAGCAGGCATTCCATTGCAAAATCGAAATTGACAGCTCGTCTATCGCCTAAAGTAAGACTGTGTCACTACGAAAATACTAGAATATCAGGTACAAGTAGAGCTTCCGCTGTACAGAATAGTCTTAAATGGTTCGATTTGTTCAAACCGCGCGTGCACACAACACGTTCGACGAAAGGAACATAGGATTCCGATGAGAGTTCAGCACATATGAATCAACGATATGACTGAACGAATAGGCTAGATACTAGAACTTATGTGGCCATCGCGGTCTTCTGGCCATTTGCTGTTATCGGGGTAAAGAAGACCTGGCATGCCGAACGGTTGTTCGTCCATGTTCCACATCATCACGCGGTAGCTAGGTATGTAGCGAGCGAGGCGGCCGGCTGAGATGATGTCCAACTCCGAGGCGATCATGTGCATGTTCGTGGCGCTGAGGTTCGGCCATCCCCAATCCTCGCGGTAGCGGTCGCCCTGGCCATCCGCGTCGTCGTTGCATGCCTTTCGCTTCAGCCTGCTGCTACCCCAAGCTCTACCCATAGCGGAAAATGGAGTCTGGAATCCGGTGGATTAATGAAGGCGTTGTGATGAGGAGGCGGATGGATTCGAGAGGGGGTGGAATCAGGGATGGGGGCAGTTGTTTGAGTGGGGAGCGAATCTGCAAGGAACCGCCGCCGCTATTGGTTCTCGTCCGCGTGGAAGAAAAGAACAGGGGCGTAATTATTGAGGGCGGGCACCGGAACCGTCTAAGGAAGTGAAAAAATAAATCGTAAAAGGGAAATGTGCGACCCTCCTGTCAGTGAGTGAAGGTCGGCACACGTAAACGTGCCTACGTTTGAATTGATTCCATCGCATGCAAGTGGTGCAGAACAAATTTTAGGAAGTGCTAGCGTCGACGTGTAAAACCGCCGTTTTTCGCCACCTTCACCCTACTATGAACGGTCGTGCACCATTCCATATATTGGTAAGGGCGGTTCCAATCTTTCACTTCTCCATCTCATTTCCTCCTCCACGGCCTCATCGTCTTTCTCCTCCACGGCCTCATCCATTTCCTCCACCACCGCATCACCCTCTTCCTCCATATCCTTTCCTTCTTGCCTGTAGTCATGGACGCTCTGAATGTCCGAAATGACGGCAGTCAAGAAACTGCGCACTTCGACATCGAAGTACATGGCGGGAAGAAGATCGATGTCTTCTACACCACCGACCCTCGGACGGTGAGGAACACTCTAAATAATTTCACGAGTTGGCTGCAGTTCGAAGAAAATAGGTTCGTAGGTCTCGACCTCGAGTACAGCCTCGATTGCCGTAGGATCGCCGTGGTGCAACTCTCCACGAAGGGGCACGTCCTCGTATACCAGCCTTTTTGCGAGAAGGGGGCTGGCGGGATCTGGTAGACTTTGCTATCTTTTTGTTCCTGAACCATCTATTTGCAGAAGTTGTTGCTATATTATTTGTCTGAATTCATTTTCATGCAGGTGAGGCGAAAGCATTAGGGATCTGTTTCATGACTTTCTCGTGAACCAGCACATAACATTTACCAGTGTTGACATCAGAATGATAGTAAACTGCTTGAAAGCCTGACTGTCAACATTAGAATCCCAAAAGAGTGCAGAGTGGACATCCAGGAAATTTACTAGATCCTAGGGACGAAGGGCAGCAAGACCGGGATGGCCGCTCTTGCCTCCGAACTCATAGACCCGTGGTACGCTGACATGAAGGACATATTGCCGAGATGTTCGTAGAGGCGTTTAGGGCACGATTACTGGGAGGATAAGCCACTTTCTGAACCTAATCTGAAGTACGTTGCAATTGACGGGTATGTTAGCCACGAGCTGTACCGCCAGATTGTAAAATCTCGTTCCAGGCATCACATCATTGAACCACCACCAAGGCAGGTTGTTTGTCCCAGATGCCGGATCGTAGATGATTCTACAAACCGAGGCAAGCGACCGAAGGCATCCTAGGATCGGTTGCCTTCTCCAACAGGCTGGGATGTAGACTATTAGTGCATGATTGTTGTGTTTATGAAAACATGTTATTTCATATGTACACTATGTGAGCAATTACGAACTGCTGTGTATTACCTTTGTCAAGCTATAATCTGGTTTATGACTGTATCCTCCTCTATAATCTGGGTTTGGTTATGACTTATGACTGTATCACACCTTATGCATGTCAGTCCTGGATTCTGCTGCATGCAAATGGCATAGACAGAATTTGTAAGAATGAATGTTGAGCATACAAAAGGGGGAATGTAATTCATACAGGTTAAGTAGCTAATAGCACAGGGATCATACGAGCTTGGTTCTTACACATAGAATGCTTAGAAAATACAGGAGAGATAAAATACAGGCGAGATAAAACTAGGAACGAAATGCGAAACTAGTAGTGGTAAACATCACATTCACCCACCCGCCAGATCCTGTTGAGCATCTCGTAGCAGACATACGCGTCCCTGGTTGCGTACTTGATCTCATCGTAATCCAGGTGCCTCCACTCCCATCGCTCGTACAGGTGCTTCGGGAACTCGATTTTCATGCCGGCGTACTCGCGATCGATGATGTTGCAAGCGAGTCTAGCCATGCCGGCTTTCCCTGTACCGCCATCCGGGTACCTCCACAAACGTTGGAGATCGACGTGATTGACGACATGAACGAGGAGATCCTGTTCTAGCTTTGGAGTGTCGTTCTTGATGTCGACGCTAGCGAAGTAGATCTCCCTCCTGTGTAGGAACTTGCGAAGCTCCGGGCATACAGATTTGGCCGTACATACGTGATATAGTAGGCAGTGGTTGCGCATGGACAGCTGCAAAAGCGCCATCCTCTTCCTATCTCTAGTATACTCGAGGTCAAGGCCGACGATCTTATACCTGTCCATCGGATCTTGTAGCCACCGCTCGTACATTGCGATGACCTTGGCCACCTCCGCTGACGCATTTGTGTGGAAGACCGTCAGCTTGGTGGTGCCATGGGCGGTGACGGTGTACTCGTCAGTGTAGTCGCTCCCGTCGCCGAACACGCCATACTCTGTGTCCATGGCAGCAGCTAATGTTCGTCTACGGTGGCCTAGTTTCTGTAGCGGTGGCTGGGACTGGGCGTGGAGGTGGAGTGATCTGTTGCGGCGGTATGGCCAGGCGGAGGCGGTGCGTGCGGCAGCATCGATGGTTCTTGCGGTGGCGGCGCCGGCGAAAGGAATGAGTTGGGGATTTTTGCACAGTGATGTGCTGAGGAGACAGAAGGCAATGCTTAAATTCCGTTTACCAATATTCCGGTCATACCCATGCGGAAGCAAGTTTGACCGGGCGAGCACCGATGGTTTCCAATCCTAGCGATTAAATTCGGTGTCCGTCCCGGTAGGCGATGGGACGGGTGTGCGACGTGGCTTTGGCGTGGCAGAGACCGGTCACGTAAACCACCATCCCGTTGTCGATCCGCAGCGGGTGCGCGGTGCTGACACGACGTAACGTGACAGGACAGAAGGAAGTGTATAGTTATTATTAATTCCTAACAAGTTTAAGAAGATTAAGCATAGACATGGACCTAGCATCCCTGCACCTGGGGCTGCCGCCCAGCCGATCAGGCCTGCCGATTGCGCAAAGCTTGTCCCGAGTTTGCCAAAATGAAACTCGTTTGCCCATGCTTCTATAAGTTTCTCTGTAGGCCACTTGTGTAAGCATGCATGATCAAGCAACTTTGCAACACATGTGTCAGTGGAAAAGCATTAGGTTTCAACGCACCACATAGTTTAGGGATTTAGAATAGCTACATTGTGGATCTCTAGCCAAATTGCATGGTAAAGCCAAATTCAGCTTTTTGTCAGATTTAGCTATAGCAACATTGTGTCTCGTTTATCCTCACTCTTTCCCTTCCGATATTCCGAAGCCCTCACATGCGCTCGGAGGGGGGTGCCGTCTGGTCAAAGGCTTGGCTGTTACGTGCGCAATGACGCCTAAAGTGGCCTTTTTAAAGAGCGCCTTTTCCCCTCTCTCTAACAGTTGTGTTTTTTTTGCCCAAAAAGGTAGGGAACCTAGATTAGCTTCTCTCTTCATTCATTGTTCCTTTTGCGATCGTTTTACCCTAATCTGGTAGCAAATATAGAGCAGCAAAACAAACCAGCACCATAAATAAATTCAGTAAACAGAGCATATGTAGATAAAGCAGCTAATATAGGTTATATAGCACGGTACTTAACGAGGTTCGACAATTAGGCTGCTCAGTAGCAGCAGCAGCGGACTGCTTCAACACAGACAAGACAAAAGAAGCTGCTTTACAACAGCAGCAGCAGCTGATCAGTGGTCCCTCGTGGCCTCTGCCAGGAGGGCATCCGCCTCCTCCCTCTGGCGCCTCCTCCACTTCTTGCTGCCCAGCCCCTTGTAGCATCCCATCTGTCTAACATCTGTAATGCTACATGGTCTAATAATAAAATGCTACTTCCTACATATAATTGTTGCATCATAATTATATCATGCTCATGTCATCATGCCACATTGCATTTGAGCATGATATAAAACCTTTTCATTTGGTTCTTATCTCATAAGCATTATTAATTGTAGTTGCCTCTTGATACATTGTATTCGGTTCTTGATAAATGCTTGATGCCCGAGTTGAGTTGGGGGCATATCTTTTATTAACTGCACCACCTTTCTTTGTCACCACCCCATAATTCCACCATCCAACTATATGCGAGCTTTGCATTTTATTTGGGTTTACCTCTAGCTCATGTGGGTTGGGATGGGTCCACTTACAATTTCACATGCTCCCATATAAGCATCATGTTGTTTTCACATTATTGATATGTGGGAGCCATATAGCCACCTTTGCATGCTATGTGAGTGGAACCCCCTTGTCAAGCTTCCATATGGTTTAAACTTGAATATAAGCTCATGGAGGAATACAATTGTGGTTCATGTTGGCTAGTGGCACATACACACAGGCTTGGCCACCTTATATTCATGCATGATCTTGTATTTAGTACATGTGGTAAACAAGCTTCCTTTCCTTTTGATGGGCCATATTCAAACTCTTGAAAACCTTGCTTATATAAATGCCATGAGTTATTCTAGTGGTTTTCACTACTAGAGAATGCATTTACTATTTATGCATGGGCCATGCAAGATCATCCTCTAATCTCTTAATTTGGCTATTTCTTGGATTTTTGATTGTAGCATGGTTCTATTGGAATCAAGTCATGTTGGCTTAAGTTGTTTGAACTCCACCATCCTAGGGGCTTCCTCTCTTGGTTTTGTGGGCATATGTGACATGCATGGTGCATGGAGCATATGTTCTTCCCTTCACCTAAATCCTTTCTCTCTTACCCCATGCAAGCTTGCCACACCTCCTCTAATTGGATTTATTTGACTTTTGGAGTAAAGCTTGTTGGTTTGGGAGACCATCAAATAGCCCTTTCAAAGGAGCTTAATATTACATCTTGTCCTCTTTAATCTTTCTTACATGCCTATCCTTGCATGAGCATACACCTTGGGGATTCTCTTCTTTGCTTTCTTCCAT
The DNA here is from genome assembly GCA_910589775.1 of Avena eriantha. Lineage (NCBI taxonomy): Eukaryota > Viridiplantae > Streptophyta > Magnoliopsida > Poales > Poaceae > Avena > Avena eriantha. The sequence goes on along the minus strand of OU342741.1, from coordinate 494,530,376 downwards.
GTGATCTTGGAACCCTAATCTTTTCTCTCTAGCTTAAAACCCTCTCACTTCTCTTACTCAAGCCTAGCACTTCTACTCTTTTCTATCTAGCTCACCTTCCCAGCCTAATCTAGCTAAACCCTATCACTCACCTCACCACCCCTCCTTATTCCTAGCCTCGGCTAAACCCTAACCTACCCCTTTTCCTACCCTAATCGCCACCACCACCTGGTCCTGCCCTGGCTAACCTGGCCCCGACCAAAACCCCCTAACATAGCTAACCTAAGTCTAACCGTCTCCCTAACCGAGCCAGCTAGTTCTAACCTAGCTAAAGAAACCCCCCCAGCCTGGCCTCGCTGCACCTGCACACCTCTTTTCCGCTCCTGTTGATCTTCTCGTCCTAGCGCCTCACCTGGTGCAGCCGCACCCTCTCTGCCGATACAGCGCGCGCCCAGCCGCTCCACGCCACCCCAGCCTGGCCTTGGTGTCGGTCTGGTGCAATAGCTCCCAGCAGCAGCTATGCACACCCCTCCAGTTTCTCTTCCTCACACGCAAGTGGACACCACCCTCACGCGTAGCCCGTGCCTGCCAGCCTCGCCCACGCCTGGTCCACCCACCCGAGAGAGAGAGAGAAGGAGGAGGAGGTGGCCACCACCACCTTTTTCCACCCCGAGCCACCCCATGTGCCCTCCCTCTTTCCCTCGGCCTTATCTACTCCCTCCCGTACCTGGCACCGCCCCAGATCCCAGGGCTCGGCCCAGCTCTTCCTCACCCTCTGCATGATCCCTCTTCCATCTCCGACCACCCATCGTCGGCATCCACTGCTTCCACCATATCTAGGAGGCGGGCGTGGTGCTGGGTTGTTGAGGAAGACCGAGCCGAGCATCAGGACCATCCCTATACTCGGAGACAAGGAGGATATGTGCCGGAGCCGCTGCAGATCGTCGTGACCGAGAGGAAACCCTAGGCGCGGTTCACCAGCAACGCCGCTGATCCCCTGCGCCCCAGGCCAAACCACCACCACCGACCCACTCCTGGTGAGCCTCCGACCCCCCCTGACATCCTCTCGCATGTCACCGCTTCCTGGACACGCCACGCGTTTCGTCGAGCGCTCTCTGTGCGGCGCGCTTGCAGTTGCGTTCTCGCAGTTGCGCCGCAGAAGGTTTTCCTCGCCGCGTAGCTCCTTCCTAGCATCAAACCGAGCCAGGCCTAGTGGTCGCCACCGCCGCACACGCGCACTGCATCGCGGGATCGAATCGCCGCCGCGTCTGACTCCTGTTTCCGTCAGTTTCGTTAGACGAACGCTGGGAAGAACAATAGTAGCACGGGGGCAGTTTTCCAGTTACCCCCTGCGTTTTTGTTTGCGCAACCCGCACTCCAACCCACCTGTCATGTGTTGTGGCATTTTATAAAAAGGTACCCAGACTTCTGGTGCCTCAACCCGCAATCCTCCATCTGCGCCACGTGGCCGCGCCCTATTTGCGCGCCCGCGAAACCGTCGACCCAATGTGTCTATCACCCCGGCTAGACAACCCCGCGGTAAGAAAAGCTCTGCCGCGCGTTGGATTCTGCCAGCTCAGCGCGGACCCACCCGTCAGCGTCTGTGGCTAGCTACTACCTGTGTGCAAAAAGTTTGGGTCCTTTTCTGTTCAAACAAAATAATTTCCAGAAATGTTAATATGTTTTCAAATCCAGTTTTAAATAACTTTTAATTGCCAAATCCAAATCATACAAATAATATATGTTTTTGAATCAGAAAAATGTGAGGAATTCAAATATGCTATTCAAAATAATGTTTGACTAATTTAAAATTTTCGAGATGATTAAATTGCAATAAAGATGCCTTTTCTCAATTAATTAATAACTTCAATTCTATAACTCCAAATTTGACAAATAATATGTCTAAATCGATCAGCGCGACGAGCCCGTTCTGATTATGCATTCCATGATATGAATTTAAGCATACATAATATAAATATTAAGTGGACAGCAAGTTATATGGGAGCAAAACATGACTAAAAAACTTAATAAAATGCTTTATTCTTTTACCCCACACCTCACCCATGCCATGCTATGTTATGCCATGTAATTTGTGCATCATTAATCATGGCATGCTTGTTTGCTTGTCGCATTTTATTTATATGTTTGCGCATTGTATTTATGTTGGCCTTGTTTGTTTGGTTCTTCTCGGATAGACGCCGAGCAGGGGAATTATCAGGAATCCCAGGAGTACTACCCAGATCCATCCCTCGCTTCAACTGAGCTGCCAGGCAAGCACTACCACATGCTTGCATACATATAGTACCTATTACTTCTATCTTATTATTGCATCATGGAGTCGCGAATGCATTAAATTGAATCCCAAGTACTGCATAGCCTTTACTTTTAAACCCCACCGAGCTTGTTCCTCCATCGCATGAGCTATTACTACAGGAGTTGTTTGAGCCATGCGGGTCGTAGAATAGCATGTGTAGGGTATGTAAGTCTCTGATGAATAACAAGGTACCTAAACAACTTAACCTGAGTAGTAATGGGATAACTAATGAAAGAGGCACCGGTGGGCAATATTTGTCATTTGGTTTTTATGTCCAATTGTGTCCCATAGGACCCCGAGTACTTGATTCCTGTTCCTTGACTATTCGCACTATCCACATCCGGGAGGCCTTGTGGACCCCCCCTGAGCCAGAGCTTGATTCATTTCTATTTCTTGGTGCCACAAACTAGTTTGGGGTTTTATTTACTATCCTGTACTTATGCCATGTTACTGTTTTATTAAGATTGTGCGTGGAGCACCTGTACTGTTTTGGATGCGGAGTGTTTTCGCGGTATCGACAAGCCCATTCACATTTTCAGGTTCCCAGTCGTTTACAGCCATTGACGCAAACCTTGGGTCCGTCTCAGAGTCGGCCAACTTCGTTGCGGTAAGCTTAATGGGGTGGCCCCCTGAATTATTTTATGAATCCTGTGATCGATTTGTCGTGAATGCCTCGTTGGGTTTTGAGTTGGTTTTTCTGAGGTTGATCGAGTGTGTGTTGCTATTTGTGCACCCCTGCAGGGTAAATCTTTCTGAAAGCCGTGTCCGCGGTTATGGACGACTTGGAGCACAGTTTCTCGATCATAGACAAGCATAACTAAAGTACCACTTTTAAATTTGACAAAATATCTGACTAGTAATTAGTGCAATATTCATGGAATGGTTAATAAAACTGCCAACAGATGGGTTGTTCGTCCGCTTTCTCATTGGTAAGCGAGAACGAGGATGGATTTGTTACTTTATACTGTTATAACTGTTGTTTCTAATTAACAGACATCCACCTATCATTGGTTAGGCGGATGGTTAGCGAGTATCTATAGACTTGTTAGTTATTATCTTTTGCTGCAATTGCGTCACCCCAGGTATATGTCCCCTTTATAGGCATAAAGACTTGTTGAGTACCCCTAGGGTCTCACGCGATAAATTGTTTGATTCAGATGAACAGGTGTATTCACAAGATGGATACTGGGTGGAGGAGACAGAGGATGTTAGAAACGATCACTTAGTGTAGAGATTCCAGGGATGGGGATCCGTGAGATCTGTGGGCGAGATGTGCTTATTTATGTGGCATCTTATGCCGATTTGCTTCTTGTCCGTACTCGGATCTTGTTTCCCGCTTCTGCTTGATACTCTGTTGATTGATGTATGAGGAAATATCCTACACTATTATCTCTATCTAGGATATTTGGATATTGCCGTATGGCGTTGCAATATTTCTATTTCTTTTAGATGGTATGGCTCTGAGAACTGTTGTAAGGTAGCTTGCATACATACTCACTTGTGTATGTATTTGATCTCTTCGCCTGTTGCCTACGCCGCTCGCTCTTGGCCCGATGTTCTTGGAAGTGGTTAGGGCGGTCGACGGACCTACACGTGGGTGGCCCTGGGCCCCTGCTGTAAAATTCCTTACCCACTTTTGGTTCATTTAGGCTTGAACTTAGAGCGTAGGGTCCGAGGTTGTTACAATTGGTATCAGAGCCATCCCGCCCTTCAGGGTCTCAGCCAAAATATTCGTTGTCAGTCTAGCAAATATTTTGGTAGCTATGTATACTAGGGAAAAATAAAACGTGAGAGTAGGACTGCTTCCACTTTTCTTCTTACCCACCCACCCACCCTTTTCTAGTAAGGAAGTGTAACATTTTCAATCCTCTTCTAGAAATTCAAAATAGGATTCACGTGTTATGGGTTCCGTAGTACCATAGGTTGTGTCAGTGTGTGTGTGTGTGTAATTCCTTGTCTATCTGTTGCATCCAACTTGTTATCGCTATCTGCCTCTTGGTTATCAACTGTTGGTACATTCCATACCGACAGGCTTTTGTAAACCGACACGATCTGTCTTACTCTTTGTTATCTGACGCTATCTTGTTACGGGTGTTTGATTTCCGTAGTTGCTAATCTTTAGGTTCATCTTAAGAAGCAGAGAGTTGGGATATGTGTTTTACTTATTCATGTGTCGAGTAATGCTTTGAGTGCGGGATGGAGTCGCGACCATACCACTACTTTTATCATTCTCTCTTGTATATTGAATTGGTAGAGTTGATAATCTTGATTTCGTTAAGTGGTTTTGCGCAGATAGTGGTATTTTAATGCCGAAAATTGCGGAAATTTTTTCTTTGATAGTTTTGTGTACCACACTCCTTGTTCAGTCATGTGCGATATGCTTACTATTTTCTAGGTGCTTTGAACTTTGTTGATATTATAATATCATCTTAGTAATTTGTATCTTTTAATCTTGGTTAATTCCATTTTGGTACTATTGTGGATTATTGTTATTCTCCATTATAGTACTGACTTGAGTTTTATATCAATCACAGGATGGCACCACCACGCCGCACTGAGGAGGACATACCACCTGAACTGGGGGCTGCGTTGGCAAGTATTGCTAATGCCTTGGGAACAATGCAGCAGAACCAGCAACGCTTTGAAGAAAGTGTCAGGAGGAATGAGTTTGTTCCGCTACCTCCACCTCCCAAGCGAGGAGACATCAAGGGCTTTCTGAAGTTTAATCCGCACCACTTTGAGGTGTCTGATCAGCCACTGGATGCTGATGATTGGCTTCGTGAGATGTCAAGGTTGCTGATGACTGCTGATGTTCCTGAACAAGAATGGGTAAAATGTGCCACTCACCTACTGAAGGGAGACACAGCTCTATGGTGGGAGAATTACCTGAAGGCAAACCACTCTGGTTTTCAGCCTACTTGGGAGCAGTTCGCTGGCGCTTTCAAAGAGCAATACCTGTCAGAAATTATCATGGAAAGGATGAAGGAGGTGTTTCTCAACCTCAAGCAGGGCAATGACAATGTCAACACCTACATCAGAAACTTCATGAATCTTTCTCGGTATGGTGGCAATGAGATCTCTGATGACAAGACGAAACAAAAGAGGTTCAGGCAAGGGCTCAATGCATCTATCAAATATGCAATCACTCATGCAAGGCCGGTGTCTTTTCTAAAACTCCAACATACAGCTCTATAAGAAGAAGCCAGTAGGCAAGTGTTCGAGGAGTCCAAGAAACACAGTCATGACGCAGCAAGCTCTTCAGCTATGACAGCTCCTTCTAAGCGCCGCGTGTGGGTTCCTAATACCGCACCGCCGCTCCTGGCTCCACCAAGACCTTCAAGCTACGCGGCAAGGCCACCAAAATCCTTCAACGCTGCTTCTAGGGGCTACAACCACAACTACCCTGGAGCGCCTGGTGGAGTCCCTGGCTACGCTGCTCCACGTCCACCTGGTGCTTGTTACACTTGTGGGAACACTGGGCATCAACACTGGAGTTGTCCCATGGACAACAAAGCTCTTCGTCCACCACCTCCAAGACCCGCAGCAAGTTCTTCTATGGTTTGTGCACCTCCACCTCGGGCTCTCAACATCAACACCAAGCCCGGGTCCACTGTTGCTCGTGCCAACTGTGTCAACGTCGCTCAAGCTGAACATGCAACTGGAGTTGTGATGGGTACGCTTTCTGTTAACTCAGTTCTTGCACAAGTTTTGTTCGATTCTGGTGCATCGCATTCTTTTGTTTCTCACAAGTTTGCAAATGAGAATGAGTTAGCAATGGATGCGCTTCCTAAGTGCTTGATGGTCCTTTCTCCTGGGGCAACAATGGCATCTTCCAAAATCAGTCATGGCAATCAAGTTGAGATTGGTGGCTCTTCGTTCCCGGCTTCCTTAATTATTCTGGGCAATTCTGACATTGATGTTATCTTGGGCATGGATTGGTTAACAACAAATGCAGCTGTGATTGATTGTGCTGAATGCTCGGTTTCTCTGAAAATTCCTAAAGGCCATATAGTCTATTCTCCAAGTCTGACTCCTGCAATTCAGCTTTTCCCTTTGGCGGCTCTGAATGATGATGTTATGGATGCTATTCAGAGTGTTCCGGTGGTCTGTGAGTTCCCAGATGTTTTTCCTAAAGAGTTACCAGGTATGCCTCCTGACCGAGAGGTCAAGTTTGTAATTGAGCTTGAACCTGGAACCTCTCCTATCTCCAAGCGGCCTTATAAAATGGGTCCTGCTGAGTTGGCTGAACTCAAATGTCAGCTTGATGAACAAGAGAAGTTGGGTTTCATTCAGCATAGCACTTCCTCTTGGGGCAGCCCAACAATCTTTGTGAAGAAGCGAGACCAGACTGATGGACTTTGTGTTGACTATCGGGCTCTCAATGCAAAAACCATCAAGAATAAATATCCCCTTCCGCGGATTAATGATCTCTTTGATCAACTAGCTAGAGCTATGGTATTCTCTAAGCTTGACTTGAGAAGTGGATATCATCAAATCAAGATTCGCAAGGAAGATGTTCCCAAAACAGCTTTCACCACCCGCTATGGCCTGTACGAGTACACGGTCATGTCCTTCAGTCTCACCAACGCACCTGCCACCTTCTCGAGGCTTATGAACTCGGTTTTCATGGAGTATCTTGATAAGTTCGTCGTGGTCTATCTGGATGACATTCTAGTCTATTCTAAGTCAAAGGAAGAACGTGAAGAACACCTTCGGTGTGTCCTAAACAAGCTTCGTGAGAACCGCCTGTATGCAAAGTTCTCCAAGTGTCAATTTTGGCTTCCCGAAGTCACCTATCTAGGTCACGTCATCTCTACTAAGGGCATTGCCGTCAACCCAGAAACTGTTCGGACAATTGTTGAGTGGCTTCCACCCAAAAATGTCAAAAGAAGTCCGGAGTTTCCTTGGTTTGGCTAGTTATTGCCGTCGCTTCATTCAGAACTTCTCAAAGATTGCGAAGCCTCTTACCGATCTCCTCAAGAAAGGCAAGAAATACCTTTGGTCTCCTGCATGTCAAGCTAGCTTTGAAACACTCAAAGAGAAGCTCACTTCCACACCAGTCTTGATTGCTCTAGATACATCAAAGCCTTTCCAGATATTCTGTGACGCCTCCTTGCAAGGATTGGGTGCGGTTCTCATGCAAGAAAAGCAAGTCGTTGCTTATGCTTCCCGTTAGTTGAAAACTCATGAGCTCAACTATCCAACACATGATCTTGAACTTGTTGCGGTTGTCTTCGCTCTAAAAGTATGGAGGCACTACTTGCTTGGAAACCGTTGTGAGATCTTTTCCGACCACAAAAGCCTAAAGTATATCTTCACTCAGCCGGACCTCAACCTTCGCCAAGGGAGATGGATTGAAACCATCAACGACTTTGATCTTTCCATCAACTACACTCCTGACAAAGTTAATGTCATGGCCGATGCTCTCAGCCAAAAAGCTTATGTCAACAACCTCATGGTGGAAGAACAACAGCCTTGCTTGTGCGAGGAATTCCGCTAGCTAAACCTTGAAATTGTGGATCAAGGGTATCTTCTGAATCTTCTGGAAACCCCTCTCTTGAAAGAAAAGATTCGTGCTAGTCAGCGAGGTGATGCTTACACCAAAAACATCATCTCCAACATTCAGCTGCCGAAGTATGAGTCCTTCCACGTCGATGACGAAGGAGCTCTATTCTTTGAACACCGGATGTTTGTTCCGAACTACCCGGGATTGAGAGAGCAAGTTCTTAAGGAGGCGCATGATTCTGTTCTTTCTATCCATCCTGTCAGCACAAAGATGTACATGGACTTGAAAACACAATATTGGTGGCCTGGATTGAAACAATGTTGTGCCAAGTATGTCTCCGAGTGCGATGTCTGCCACAGAGTTAAAGCTGTCCATCAGAAACCTTCCGGTCTTCTACAGCCATTGAAGCCTCCGGAATGGAAATGGGAGAAAGTAGATATGGACTTCATAACTGGTTTTCCAAGGTCGCAAAAGGGCAACAATGCAATCTTTGTTGTCATCGACAGGCTTTCTAAAGTGGCTCACTTCTTTCCCGTCAAGGAAACAATTTCTGCAATTCAGTTGGCTGAGCTCTATATCAACAGAATTGTGTCTCTATATGGGGTTCCTCTTGAGATCAGCTCAGACCGTGGAAGCATCTTCACTTCCAAGTTCTGGGGAAGTTTCCAAAATGCTTTGGGAACAAAGTTGAACTTCAGCACAGCTTACCACCCTCAGTCACAAGGGCAAGTTGAAAGGATCAATCAGATTCTGGAAGATATGCTCCGTGCTTGCGTCATCTCTTTCGGCATGAAGTGGGAAGAATGCCTTCCTTATGATGAATTCTCTTACAACAACAGCTATCAGAAGAGTCTCCAGATGGCACCCTTTGAGGTCCTCTATGGTCGCAAATGCCAAACTCCGATTGGTTGGTCACGCGCAGGTGAAAGAACATTATTTGGCCCCAACATTGTAACTCAAGTAGAGGAGAAGGTTCACATCATTCTCGAAAACCTGAAGGTTGCCCAAAGTCGCCAGAAGAGCAACTATGACAGAAAGCACACAGACATGGAGTATGTCCCTGGTGATCTCGTTTACCTTCGTGTCACTCCCATGAGAGGCACGCACCGGTTTGGTATCAAAGGAAAGTTGGCTCCTAGATACCTCGGTCCTTTCAAAGTTCGTGGAAGAATAGGAGAAGTTGCTTATGCTCTTGAGATCCCTGAAAAACTCAAGGTTCATGATGTTTTCCATATCTCTCAACTCAAGAAGTGCTTCAAGGATCCCGGTAGGACCGTGGACCATGAGCTTATCAATCTCCAAGGAGACCTGTCTTATCAAGAAAACCCCACAAAAATCCTAGAAGTCGCAGAAAGAAAGACTCGCAACAAGTCTATCAAGTTCTGCAAGGTGCAGCGGTCGCACCATTCCGTTGATGAAGCCACTTGGGAACGCGAGGACGAGCTCTGTGGCAAGTATCCTACCCTCTTCGTGTCTTCTTCTTCTTCCTAGAATCTCGGGGCACGATTCCTGTTTAGTGGGGGAGAGTTGTAGCATGCCATCTGTCTAACATCTATAATGCTACATGGTCTAATAATAAAATGCTACTTCCTACATATAATTGTTGCATCATAATTATATCATGCTCATGTCATCATGCCACATTGCATTTGAGCATCATATAAAACCTTTTCATTTGGTTCTTATCTCATAAGCATTATTAATTGTAGTTGCATCTTGATACATTGTATTCGGTTCTTGATAAATGCTTGATGCCCAAGTTGAGTTGGGGGCATATATTTTATTAACTCCACCACCTTTCTTTGTCACCACCCCATAATTCCACCATCCAACTATATGCGAGCTTTGCATTTTATTTGGGTTTACCTCTAGCTCATGTGGGTTGGGATGGGTCCACTTACAATTTCACATGCTCCCATATAAGCATCATGTTGTTTTCACATTATTGATATGTGGGAGCCATATAGCCACCTTTGCATGCTATGTGAGTGGAACCCCCTTGTCAAGCTTCCATATGGTTTAAACTTGAATATAAGCTCATGGAGGAATACAATTGTGGTACATGTTGGCTAGTGGCACATACACACAGGCTTGGCCACCTTATATTCATGCATGATCTTGTATTTAGTACATGTGGTAAACAAGCTTCCTTTCCTTTTGATGGGCCCTATTCAAACTCTTGAAAACCTTGCTTATATAAATGCCATGAGTTATTCTAGTGGTTTTCACTACTAGAGAATGCATTTACTATTTATGCATGGGCCATGCAAGATCATCCTCTACTCTCTTAATTTGGCTATTTCTTGGATTTTTTATTGTAGCATGGTTCTATTGGAATCAAGTCAAGTTGGCTCAAGTTGTTTGAACTCCACCATCCTAGGGGCTTCCTCTCTTGGTTTTGTGGGCATATGTGACATGCATGGTGCATGGAGCATATGTTCTTCCCTTCACCTAAATCCTTTCTCTCTTACCCCATGCAAGCTTGCCATACCTCCTCTATTTGGATTTATTTGAATTTTGGAGTAAAGCTTGTTGGTTTGGGAGACCATCCAATAGCCCTTTAAAAGGAGCTTAATATTACATCTTGTCCTCTTTAATCTTTATTACATGCCTATCCTTGCATGAGCATACACCTTGGGGCTTCTCTTCTTTGCTTTCTTTCATGTGATCTTGGAACCCTAATCTTTTCTCTCTAGCTTAAAACCCTCTCTATTCACTTAGTCAAGCCTAGCACTTCTACTCTTTTCTCTCTAGCTCACCTTCCCTGCCTAATCTAGCTAAACCCTATCACTCACCTCACCACCCCTCCTTATTCCTAGCCTCGGCTAAACCCTAACCTACCCTGGCTAACCTGGCCCCGACCAAAACCACCTAACATAGCTAACCTAAGTCTAACCATCTACCCTAACCGAGCCAGCTAGTTCTAACCTAGCTAAAGAAAACCCTAGCCTGGCCTCGCTGCACCTGCACGCCTATTTTCTCCTCCTGTTGATCTTCTCGTCCTAGCGCCTCACCTGGTGCAGCCGCACCCTCTCTGCCGATGCAGCACGCGCCCAACCGCTCCACGCCACCCCAGCCTGGCCCTGGCGTCGGTCTGGTGCAATAGCTACCAGCAGCAGCTATGCGCACCCCTCCAATTTCTCTTCCTCGCATGCAAGTGGACACCACCCTCATCCGTAGCCCGTGCCTGCCAGCCTTGCCCACGCCTGGTCCATCGACCCGAGAGAGAGAGAGGAGGAGGGGGTGGCCACCACCACCTTTTTCCACCCCGAGCCAGCCCATGTGTCCTCCCTCTTTCCCTCGGCCTTATCTACTCCCTCCTGTACCTGGCACCGCCCCAGATCCCAGGGCTCGGCCCAGCTCTTCCTCCCCCTCTGCCTGATCCCTCTTCCATCTCCGACCACCCGTCGTCGGCATCCACTGCTTCCACCATATCTAGGAGGCCGGCGTGGCGCTGGGTTGTCGAGGAAGACCGAGCCGAGCATCAGGACCATCCCTGTACCCGGAGACGAGGAGGAGACGTGCCAGAGCCGCTGCAGATCTTCGTGACCGAGAGGAAACCCTAGGCACGGTTCACCAGCAACGTCGCCGATCCCCTGTGCCCCAGGCCGAACCACCACCACCGACCCACTCCCGGTGAGCCTCCGACCCCCCTGAAATCCTCTCGCACGTCACCGCTTCCTGGACACGCCGCGCGTTTCGTCGAGCGCTCTATGTGCGGCGTGCTCGTAGTCGCGTTCTCGCAGTTGCGCCGCAGAAGGTTTTCCTCGCCGCATAGCTCCTTCTTAGCATCAAACCGAGCCAGCCCCAGCGGTCGCCGCCGCCGCACGCACGCGCCGCGTCGCGGGATCGAATCCCCGCCGCGTCTGACTCCTGTTTCCGTCAGTTTCATCAGACGAACGCTAGGAAGAACAACAGTAGCGCGGGGCTGTTTCCAGTTACCCCCCTGCATTTTTGTTTGCGTAACCCGCACTCCAACCGGGCCCGCCTGTCATGTGCTGTGGCATTTTATGAAAAGGTACCCAGACTTCTGGTCCCTCAACCCGCAGTCCTCCATCTGCGCCACGTGGTCGCGCCCTGTTCGCGCGCCCGCGTGTGGGCCCGCGAAACCGTCGACCCCACCTGTCTGTCACCCCGGCTAGACAACCCCGTGGTAAGAAAAGCTCTGCCGCACGTTGGATTCCGCCAGCTCAGCGCGGACCCACCCGTCAGTGTCTGTGGCTAGCTACTGCCTGTGTGCAAAAAGTCTGCGTCCTTTTCTGTTCAAACAAAATAATTTCCAGAAATGTTAATATGTTTTCAAATCCAACTTTAAATAACTTTTAATTGCCAAATCCAAATCATACAAATAATATATGTTTTTGAATCAGAAAAATGTGAGGAATTTAAATATGCCTTTCAAAATAATGTTTGACTAATTTAAAATTTACGAGATGATTAAATTGCAATAAAATGCCTTTTCTCAATTAATTAATAACTTTAATTCTATAACTCCAAATTTGACAAATAATATGTCTAAATCGATCAGCGCGACGAGCCAGTTCTGATTATGCATTCCATGATATGAATTGAATCATGCATCATATAAATATTAAGTGGACAGCAAGTTATATGGGAGCAAAACATGACTAAAAACTTAATAAAATGCTTTATTTTTGTACCCCACACCTCACCCATGCCATGCTATGTTATGCCATGTAATTTGTGCATAATTCATCATGGCATGCTTGTTTGCTTGTCGCATTTTATTTACATGTTTGCGCATTATATTTATGTTGGCCTTGTTTGTTTGGTTCAGATAGACGCCGAGCAGGGGAATTATCAGGAATCCCATGAGTACTATCAAGATCCATCCCTCGCTTCAACTGAGCTGCCAGGCAAGCACTACCACATGCTTGCATACATGTAGTACCTATTGCTTCTATCTTATTCTTGCATCATGGAGTCGCGAATGCATTAAATTGAATCCCAAGTACTGCATAACCTTTACTTTTAAACCCCACCGCGCTTGTTCCTCCATCCCATGAGCCATTACTACAGGAGTTGTTTGAGCCATGCAAGTCATAGAATAGCATGTGTAGGGTATGTGAGTGTCTGATGAATAACGAGGTACCTAAACAACTTAACCTGAGTAGTAATGGGAAAACTAATGAAAGAGGCACCGGTGGGCAATATCTGTCATTTGGTTTTTATGTCCACTTGTGTCTCGTAGGACCCCGAGCACTTGATTCTTGTTCCTTCACTATTCGCACTATCCACATCCGGGAGGCCTTGTGGACCCCCCTAAGCCAGAGCTTGATTCATTTCTATTTCTTCGGGCCACAAACTAGTTTGGGGTTTTATTTACTATCCTGTACTTATGCCATGTTACTGTTTTATTAAGATTGTGCGTGGAGCACCTGTACTGTTTTGGATGCGGGGTGTTTTCGTGGTATCGACAAGCCCAGTCACATTTTCGGGTTCCCAGTCGTTTACAGCCATTGACGCAAACCTTGGGTCCGTCTCGGAGTCGGCCAACTTCGTTGCGGGTAGCTTAATGGGGTGGCCCCCTGCAATATTTTATGAATCATGTGATCGCTTTGTCGTGAATGCCTCGTTGGGTTTTGAGTTGGTTTTTCCGAGGTTGATCGAGTGTGTGTTGCTATTTATGCACCCCTGCAGGGTAAATCTTTCTGAAAGCCGTGTCCGCGGTTATGGACGACTTGGAGCACAGTTTCTCGAACATAGACAGGCATAACTAAAGTACGGCTTTTAAATTTGACAAAATATCTGACTAGCAATTAGTGCAATATTGATGGAATGGTTAATAAAACTGCCAACGGATGGGTTGTTCGTCCGCTTTCTCGTTGGTAAGCGAGAAGGAGGATGGATCTATTACTTTATAATGTTATAACTATTGTTTCTAATTAACGGTCATCCGCCTATCATTGGTTAGGCGGATGGTTAGCGAGTATCTATAGACTTCTTAGTTATTATCTTTTGCTGCAATTGCGTCACCACAGGTATATGTCCCCTTTAGAGGCATAAATACTTGCTGAGTACCCCTAGGGTCTCACACGATAAATTGTTTGATTCAGATGAACATGTGTATTCGCAAGATGGATACTGGGTGGAGGAGACAGATGATGTTAGCAACGATCACTCGGTGTAGAGATTCCGGGTATGGGGATCCGTGAGATCTGTGGGTGGGATGTGCTTATTTATGTGGCATCTTATGCCGATTTGCTTCTTGTCCGTACTCGGATCTTGTTTCCCGCTTCTGCTTGATACTCTGATGATTGATGTATGAGGAAATATCCTACACTATTATCTCTATCTAGGATATTTGGATCTTGCCGTATGGCGTTGCAATATTTCTATTTCTTTTAGATGGTATGGCTTTGAGAACTGTTGTAAGGTAGCTTGCATACATACTCACTTGTGTATGTATTTGATCTCTTCGCCTGTTGCCTACACCGCTCACTCTTGTCCCAATGTTCTTGTAAGTGGTTAGGGCGGTCGACGGACCTACATGTGGGTGGCCCTGGGCCCCCGCTGTAAAATTCCTTAACCACTTTTGGTTCATCCAGGCTTGAACTTAGAGCGTAGGGTCCGAGATTGTTACACCCCTTGACCTTGGGCACCTTGGGTCTGATCGAGGGCATGCGACCCTCCTCGATAGCCACCTTCTGGAGGTTGCGGAGGTGAAGACCGAGCGCCTGGTGCTTGGCCCTGAAGTCATGGACGTTCACGGACTCGCCGCAGGTCCTCACGTCCTCGGCATGCTTCACGAGGGAGTTGAAGTCCGTGCCGCGGAGCCTCCTGGTGGGGTAGAAGGGGCACCTGTACATGTCGCCGGCGAAGAAGTTATTGTACTGACCAGACTTTAGCCTCCGCAGCACATGACGAGTCTTGGTGTCCTGCGACTCGTTGTCGCTGCGGAGGTCGCTGCTATCCTCCTATTGGAAAAAAACAGAAGAGTGAAATAAGGACATGATTGAGATACTTTGATTATCAGGATTGATTTTTTGCATAAATTTACCGAATGAGATCTCCCAATTATTCCCCAAATCTCAAACCAAATCGAATACTGATCCCAACTACGAACAGGGGGATTCATCGAAAATCGAGATCTAACACAATGGGATTAGCTACTATAAAAAATACGAACAGCCGAGCCCTAATAACATACGATCTAGCATCCAACGATGGGAACAGGGGAAGAACAAGGGAAGGGGAGAAAACCCTGGTTACCTCAGACCACGGGTCGGCGATGCTAGTGTCGAAGGGGTTCTCTGGCCTTATGTAGACAACCTCCTCGTAGGGGTCCCAGCCGAGCGGGACCTGTCTGAGACCGGCAGGGGCCTCCTCGCCGGAGGCTACGTCAGATGCGGGGATGGGGCCGGGGGGCTTCTCGCCGGCTGCCTTGGAGGCGCCGATGGCCACCGCGCCGATCTTCTCCATCGCCGGCGTGGTTGGGGTTTTCTTGGGCGTTTGAAGAAGCTGATGGGACAGTGGAAACGGTTGAGTGAGCGAGTGCGTGATGAGTGGGAGTGGGAGTGGGGAGGCCTCTATTAAAGGAGAAGGGAAGCGGCGTTTCGTTGCACTACCGTGCACCGCGTAGGCTAATGCACCGTGCACGGTCACATGTGTCCGCTACCGCCCCGTGCACCGCACACGCGTATCGTGAGTCACATTTTTTTCCGTCGTGTCTAACCATGGCGATTCAATTGTACTCAGTTTTGTCCACCAACCGTTGATCCTCTATGATCTAGCGGACAGGATAACCCTTATATCTGTCGGGGGCACCCCTCTATCCATGCAAAATAACGAGTATGCCACCGGAACTTTAACAACATAAACAGATGAACTTGAATATATTTTGAAGGGTACGAAAATAGATATCCACATAGTTTAAGGGTCTAGATACGGTAAGAGTACTAAATATTATTAGTGGCCGGGCCAACACAGTGACGGGGTTGGTCGGCTAGGAGTTGTTGATTCCTAAGTAAGGGGACACTAGGCCGTTCTTGACATACTCCCTCAGGAACTTTCCATAAGCAGCGTGCTTAGCCTTGGTCACCGACTTGTGTTTACTAGCCGGGCTTTTACCGATGTCAACCACATGCGGGATCAAGCTGGCAATCCTCGGGTTGACTCCTTTCTTACAGAAAGGGCACCTGAGCTCCCCAAGTCGAGTGCGGAAAGGGATTATCCCGCTCTTGAGCTTCTTCATGACATGGCGGCTCTTATTGTCCCTAGTCTCACTTGAATACACCTGTAATGTATGGAATACAAACCGAAGTGAGAAAAATAATAAATATATATTCCTTCCACCATTCCAAGTTACTTTCGATGCAATAACATGTATATACAGGTTCAGCGGTTCATTACGGCCGTCTCCCCAGCTTGCTCCTAAATTAATGTGGTTTGTGTTCTTGGTAACTTATTAATAAATAAATAATGTGGATTCATCAGAAAAGACTAGATCTCTCCATGTACCGGTTCGTACGTTGCATCTAATCATTAGGACTAGATTTTTTTATGATGCCTGGATAGATTAAGCTCGAGCAGAAAATATGAAACATGTAGAAATAGATGTACCTCCGGGTACACGAGCGGAGCGTGTTCATCGAACTCCACGCCCTCATCGGCGCCTCCAAAGGGGTTGAACTACACGTCCTCCTTGGCCTATGCTTCGTCATGCTCCTCCAGATCTTCCGCCTGAAGCATCACCCCGGCGGCGATGCCCGGACACTCACCCCCACGCACTGGTTTCATGGAGAAGGTTCGTGCAAGTACGTTCAAGATTGTGGTGTTTTGCTAGATAGGGAAGAGAGAGTAGTGGATGAGTGCGAATGGAGGACCCGATAGGCTGGGTTTTTAATGCGGGGACGTTTAGGCCTCCTCGAGGGCCCCGGTTGACAGCTCTTCTGGCTGCGGCTGCCGCGTGGAAGGTTCGTGTGGTGGGGGCCTGACGGAAGTGAGAGTGTAGGCATGCTGCGTAGTAAAAATGGTATAGCCGGTGGTCCGTGGATGACCAGTTGCCGTGTAGTAGACTTGTAGCCTTTGCAGACTAGATTAAACATGACATGACCACTCGACCACTTTTTCCATGGACGGCATTGTGTTCCTTCTTGTAGAAGTCTCGTTGACGGAGACGTCCGTGCTGTCTTGCACTGTCCTGTGAAGGGCACGACGTGTGCAACGAGCCTCGTTGGATCACACAGGATCAACGGTTGGTGCGCACGATCCGCGTGACAGCTGTGACAACCAATCAGGGCGTAGCAGACAGAGTGGGCACAAGTTTGGGCTTCTACGAGAGAGAGAGAGAGAGAGAGAGAGAGGATGTTTGTTCTTATACTAAAACCACAAACAAACATGGATCAACAACTAGAGTCATTGCATGTGTGTTCTTACACTAAA
>OU342741.1:493687904-493860151 GCA_910589775.1 Avena eriantha | reverse complement strand
GGACTAATTTGCACCTACAATATCGAGGAAAATTACGGGAACCGAATTGATTAGGGTACGTGGAGCAGGAGCGGAGGTCTTAGCAAGCACTACTAGCAATTGCTGCGACTGTTCGTCGAGCTATGGCAGCGGAACCAAATCCCGGTCGTCGTGGGCGGTGGACCTTCCTACGGTCGGTACTGCCCCAATGTACAATGTGTGCGAACGAAACATGTGCTGGAGCCGTCGTTGAGGTGCAGCGCGGCAGTCCGTTCGATATTGCCGTAGGACAGATCCGGCGACGCGCCGACGTGCCGACAATGGCTGCTCTGTCCGCCGGTGGGATAGGAGTTGCTCGGTGATGGGGCTAGGAGCGGATGAGAGAGAGAGCCGACCTGTCATACACGACCCCACCTATCAATTATTTCATATTTGCCAATTTTGCATATCTACCAAACTTTTTCTTTAAAATTTGTGTATTTGCCACATGACCACCCCTATTTGCCACATGACACACAAAATGGAAAATATGCAAGTTGCAAAGTAAAACATGACAAATTTGCAAATCCCCCCTCCAGACCCACATGACGGCCCCACTGGTCATTGGCTACGACAGCCCCACAGAACGGCTCCACATAGCAGCCCCATCGTTCACTAGCTTCGACGGCCCACAGAATATCCCCATTTGTCATTGGCTGCACCGACCACACAATCTGGAAAAACGGGGCCCACAAGTCAACGAGAGACGGATGGCTGGCCCACCATGTATCCCGGCCCCTTTAGCATGTAATGGAAGGCAACGTAACGTAACGCTCAATGCAGGACCCGCCCAATGTGGTCCCACCTGTCAGCATGTAACGGTTAAGCCTTTGACCTGACGGCATCCACCCGTCCGAGCGCATGTGAGGGTTTCGGAATGGAGGGAGTGGAAAAGTGAGGAAAAAATAAGCGGCTGGGGAAAACTGAGTACAACTAGTGAACCAGGGGCACGAAAATAGAAATCCCTTCTTCTTATGCCTTGGTGAGGAATTACATCACTTGGATCTCGAACACCATCTTGCCTCATGAGCGACTCATGATCTTCATCAAAATCAACATTGCTAGATTCTTCAACTCTTTCATTTGCTTTATTGTAGACTCTATATGTATGAAATTGCATGGAGTAGCCAATGAAGATCCCTTCTTGAGCTCTAGACACAAAGTTCGAAAAGAGGACAACCTTCTTGAGAATGAAACATCTACACCCAAACACCTAGAAGTATTTGACATTGTGCTTGTGTCCGGTGAGAAGCTCATATGGAGTCTTGTTCTTCTTCTTGCGTAGGTAGAGACGGTTTGTGGCATGGAAAGTAGTTGAGATTGCTTCAGCCCAAAAGTTATATGGTGACTTGAATTCCACCAACATGGTCCGGGCCGCATCCATCAAGGTGCATTTCTTCCTCTCGGACTACACCATTTTTTTGTAGGGTGTAAGGATTTGAGTATTGATGATTGATCCCCTCATCACTAAGGAATTCATCTAAGGTGTAGTTCTTGAACTCAGTCCCATTGTCACTCCGAATGGTAAGGATTATAACATTGTGTTTCCATTGAACTTGATTAGCAAAGTCGATGACGGTTTGTTGAGTCTCGCTCTTGAACTTGAAGAAGTAGGCCCATGTGTATCTTGAGAAGTCATAAACAATCACCAAACAATACTTCTTTCCTCCAAGACTATCATGAGAAGGAGGCCCAAAGAGATCCATGTGAAGAAGTTCCAAGCACCGCTTGGTGGTTATTTGATTGAGGATCTTATGGGGCTTCTCATGCATCTTCCCTTCAATACAAGCCTTGCACACACGATCTTTGGCAAAGGAAATGTCTTTTAGTCCAAGGATGTGGCCCCCCATGTAGAGACTTTGCAAAGAGTTCATGTTTAAATGGGCCAAGCGGTGATGCCACAACCAACCCATGTAGTCTTTTGCATAGAGACATATAGCGTTTTAGAGGGTTTTCCGGAGAAATCCACCACATACAAGTCATGCTCTACATATCCAACAAAAGCCACCATGAGAATCTTACTCAAGACCCATAATGGCTAAAGCACGAACGGAAAGGAGATTATACCTAAGGGTTTTGACAAGCATGACATTAACCAAGGAAACATCCGGGGTTACTACCACCTTACCAAAACCCAATACCTGAGAGCTTGTTTTATCACCGTAGGAGACCATAGTATTGGAAAATTAGGCCTAATATCCAACATGATAGACTTGCTTCCGGTCATATGGCTTCTACATCCACTATCAAGCAACCCGTTTAGCTCCACTGGAAGCAAAGTCCCTACAAGAAAATCAAGCTTTGGTTTTAGGTACCCATTTTGCAATGGGTCCCCTTTTGTTAGTTCCCGAGGGTCTTGGTACCCAAATGGTCCAATGATAATCATGAGTGTAAGAAGTGCAATTATTTAGCATAAACAAGACCATCAAAAGATTTGAAAGAATGTAGGAAGGGTTGTTCTTCTCGGCAAAGTTATCACTTTGAACAAGGTAGAAGCATAAGAGGGTCCCTTGAGCAATGCTCTTGCTTTTCTTATTTTTCTTGTTCTTGTTCTTCTTCTTGGGCCTAGGAGTGTGCCCAATACCCTTTTTGTCAACTTGCCATTTTGCAAGTTGTTCTTTCAACTCCTTGTTTTCCGCAACAAGATTCACATGCTTGCAACAAGGGTTAGAAGAACAAGGCAAATGTATAATAGGCATAGCGGAAGACTTTGATTATTCATTGTTCCAATTGAGTTTCAAGTTGCTCATGAGCCTCAAAAAACTTGGGAATTTACTCTCCAAGGCATGATGTTCCTCTTTGAGTTTCTTAAAGTCCTTTAGACATTCATGACCAACACCGAACTCAACATTTTCATTTTTAAGGGCATTCAATGAAGCAAGAGCATGATCTCGTTCTTTAACAAGTTGTGACAAGAAGGAGTTATGGTCATCTACAGCTTATAAACACTCTCTTCAAGAGTTATTCTCATATTATGTTCATCTTCAAGAGATTGTGATAGAGAGGCAATTTCATCGGTGGCCTCTCTTTCATTTTTACCTAGCATGTCAATTAGATCTTCCTTCTCATCTAGAATTTTCCTAGAATGGTCATGTTGATTTACAAGAGTTTCAAAGAACATTCTAGTATCATCATCTAGATGCTCCATGGATTCACATATGCTTACCATCTCTTTCTTAACCTCTAGACCATATAGATCATGCAAAGGAAGTTCATTTGCAGGAGACTTGGAAGCAGGTGTTACCTTGGTGGCCTTGGCCATGAGACACTTTTGGTTGCAGTCGATGATGTTCTCATTCAGAGAGTCGAAGAGAGACACTCGTGGGGTAGAATAAGTAGCAATATCGGCAACTCCCACGATCTCTCCACCTTGACCTTCACTCTCATCATCATCCGCACCCGAGAAGTAGTCTTCATGGACCACCATCACCCTCTCCTTGTTTGGAGGGTTCTTGTTTTGGAAGTTCTTGTTCATGGGGGTGAGGAGGTTCTTGGCTTGCTCTTTCTATAAGACAGTCTCTATTGTCCTCTCTATTCTCGAAGGGACATTGGGGCATGAAGTGACTCTTGTCGTTGCAATTGTAGCAAGATCTTGCCTTTCGAGCCTTCATGGTTGATTTGAATCTTAAGTTGTCCCTTGACCTTGACTTCATGCCCGGATTGTTCCAAATGGCCCTTGATTCGAGAGCCAAGTGCTCATTGAAGGCGTACTTGATGTCCTCTTGATACCACTCACTAGTGTCTTCATCTTCATCAACATCCACCACTTGGGCCTTCAAGGCTAGGTTCACCTTTTGAGACCCATAGGCACGAGCATGAGCGGACTCCGCATTCTTCTTGGCAATAGTCATGGAAATAACTTCACTCAACACATGTTGAGAGGACATGATGTGATAGTTGCTTCTCCCCATGATAGAATTGAGTTTTTGCTCCTCAAAGGGAAGGAGGCTTGAACAAACTTCCTCTTCATGAACTTGTCATCAACATAGGTAGCACCAAGGTCCCTCATAGTGCAACAAAGAACCTTGAGTCAACAATACATGTATTCGGGATTCTCATCATCTTACATTGCAAAGCCATTAGACTCATTGTTGACTCCATCAAACTTGGAGCTTTGAATGCTAGCATTCCCGAAATACAACTCGGTGAGATGATCCCAAGCTTCTTTGGCGATGCAGAATTGGCGAATTTGAGCAAAGTACTTAGGAGTCAATGCCTTTTGGATCATGCCCAAAGGGGTAGCATTGAGCTGCTTGTCCACAACCTTAGCCCGGGTAAACTTATTTTCATCATATGGCGAGAATCCTTCTTCCACAATCCTCATCAATTCAATAGAAGAGCTGGAAATGTGAGATTGTATTAGATATTGCCAATTGGAGAAATTTGAAGTATCTAACATGGGAGGTGCTCCTTGAGGTATGATATGTGGCATGGGAATAAGTGGGTCCGGAGTGTACTTCAGGGCTGGTGGCACCACCGAGTAGTCCTTTCCCTCCTCTCCTTCTTTGGAGGAGGAGTCACCTAGCCCCTTGGTGCTATCACTTAGCGCTTGGTGGTTTGAACCACAAAGCCTAAGCCCAAGTGTTTTGGGGCGGCCACAGGATTCACACCAGGGACGACCACTTGCACAATTGCAGGAGGAGCCTGGGCGGTTTGGGATGCATCATGAGGAATGGCTACCATGGGATTTGGCATGAGGGATTGCAAAAGGGTCATCATTTCCTCAAACTTGATCATCATGGATGTCTCCAATCGATTGAGGTCATCCATGGAGGCCAAGTTCTTGGTGGCTGCACCCACACCCCCTCTTTTTCGGCCATTGTCTCTTAGGCGGTAAAGCCCAAAGTAAGAGCCTTGGCTCTGATACCAATTGAAAGGTTCAACTTTGGTCGACTAGAGGGGGGTTAATAGGAGACTACCAATTTTTATTCTTTTCTTACAAGTTTAGGATGTGCTCGGAAGTAAGTTATATAGATATGCAACTAGATGAACAACCTATATGCCAAACGATGCAACAAGTAAACAAGACATTAATTACAAGTAGTAAAGGAGAGGAACGGATAAACTAGCGAGCGGACACAAAGATGTAATTCCCGTAGTTCACTTCCAAGGAAGCTAGGTCTATGTTGGAGAGGTGTCGATGCCACACAAGGTCACCCGAGCCCCACAAAGCCTCACCTTCTTCTCCACTGAGCACCACCACAAAGGTGGCCTCACAATCCACTAACTGGTGACCTTGCAGGCGCCAACCGAAACCTTTACAACAAGGTTGAGGGGAGAGTCCACAACTCAACTGGAGGCCCTCAACAACACCATGAAGCTTCACAACAATTTCCCTAGCTCTGAGGATGCCCTACACCATCTAGGGTTCCAAGAACCAAAGAGTAACAAGATCCACTAAGGATGGGTGGGGGAAATCACGATTCCTTTGGTGGAAGTGTAGATCTAGGTCACCTCTCCGAATCCTCAAAAGATCACGCGGTTTGAGTGGGTAGGGAGAGAGATCTAGGCAGATGAAGCTCTTGTATTAATGGAGGAGAGAGAAAACAAAGAGATAAGAGGAGAGGAGGAAGAAGGGTGCCTTAAATAGGCCCCTTCAAAACGAGCAGTTTTCTGCCCCCACGAAACGACCTGTACTATCGGTGCAGGGCCAGTACTTTCGGTGAGCAGGGCCCCAACGCTCCGGAGCCGCTCCTCAAAACGGTCAAAAAGCCAGCTCAGCGAGCACCACTTTATGACCGGTACTACCTCCACAAGTTCCGTTCCAGATTCCGGCAAATACGCCACTTCAAGATAAAAGTATACTGAAGTGAAGATTTGCTGGGCGGAAGCTGGAGCAGAACTAGCACTGGAAATACAGGGTCGTGAGGTCCTGAACGGTACTACCGGGCTGCAGCGGTACTACTGCTCAAGGGGTGTGGGATGGCTGAGCTAGACGGAGTTCTAGCCGGGAGTAGTTAAAACTTCTGGCCGAAACTACTAGCCCTAGTTCTGACTCTAGTTCCATCAAATAGTTCATATGGATACAGAAGTATACTGAATGTGAGTAGAAGTAGCGCCGGAACAAGGGCCGGAAGTACCCCTAGGCCAACCACATAGAACCCGCTGAGCGGTACTACCGGCGCACGGCCGGTACTTCCGGTCAGGGCAGAAAACCCTCAACCACCTCAAAAACTCACTCTCTCATTGAACAATAAGATGGCTATGAATGTGCAAGTATGGTTTGTGCATAAAAGCGTGTGATGACCCACAAGTATAGGGGGTGTATCGCATTATTTTCTATAAGTAAGAGTGTCGAACCCAACGAGGAGCAGAAGGTACTAGCTAGTGGCTTGGAGCAGGAATTCTCTATAAATACTTAGCAAACGGATTTTAGGGGTTTTGATAATGCGGGAAAATAAAGTACGAGTAAATAAAAGACAATAAGAATAAATGCAGCAAGTGTCCCAATCCTTTATTCAGCAAAGGACAAGCCAGTTGTATTACTTAAGATGACCAAACGTTCTCGAGGACACATGGGAATATCGTCAAGTGCTTCCGCTTCATATAATTGATTAATCTTCTTTAGTTTGCTAAGTGTTGTGTGGGTGAACCTGTGCTAACGTACCGACCTTGGTAGGACTAATACATACTTGTGATTATACCCTTTGCAAGCATCCGCAAGTACAAGAAAGTAATTAAGGTAGAAACCTAACCACAGCTTTAAACTCTAAGACCCTGACGTCCCTTGTGCAATGGTTTCCTAACAGGGGTTCTAGTTTCTGTCACTCTGACAACCCCTAAGATTAGTAGCCAAATACACAATGCATTCCCCTAGGCCCATATAGGTGAAGTTTCATGTAGTCGACGTTCACATGACACCACTAGAAGAAGTACACCACAACTTAAATATCAAACTATTGAATCTTTCTCAACACAATTCCACTACTAACAACATGACTTCTCCCATGTCCTCAAGAACAAAACGAACTACTCACAAGACATCATATAGATCATGATCAGAGATTAAATAATGATGTATAACAATCTGAACGTAAACAATAATTTAACAGTTCACTCAATAGCATCAACTACAAAGAGTAATCAACACCGGGAAAGTTTCCCCTGAGAACTATGCAAGATTCAACCCAATTGTTACAGCGGTATGGAGGTGGTGATGATGGTGGTGGTGGAGATGATGGTGGTGGTGATGATGATGATTCCGATGAAGTCCAGCTTGATAGTGCTATTGATGGCGATGATCTCCCCTCTCCGGGAAGGAATTCCCCTGGCAAAATTCTGTCTGTCGGAGAGATCTTTCTCTCTCGGTGTTTTACACCCCGCAGAGGCGGCGGAATCTTTCTGTGGTTAGCCCCCCAGGTATTAGGGTTACGTGGAGATAATATACGCCAGAGGGGGGGCCAGGGGTGGACTAGGGCGGCCACACCACCTGGTGGTGCAGCCTATGGTGGCCCGCGCCAGGGGGTGGTGTGGGCCCCCTGTGGCCCATCTCCACTCCTCCTTCTGGATTTCTTCGTCTTCTAGAAAAATAGGATTTTCCATATATTTTCCGAGATTTTCTGATCTTCGTGAATTTTGCCTCCAAACAGCACTTTTTCCATCAGAACCCTGACTGCAGTGGTCCATGCTCCAAAAGTCATCAACCATGCAAAAATAGATGAAATAACATAAGTATCATCTCTTAATGTGAAATATATCAATGAATAACACTAAATTAAGATATAGAATAGTGATGCAAAATGGATGTATCAACTCCCCCCAAAGCTTAGACTTCGCTTGTCCCCGAGCGAAAATTCGATAAAAGAATAAACATGACCTCGGGTTTATGGAGTGAACAGTCGATAAAAGAATACGGACAAGAAGTATCAAATTCATCAATACATAAATCATAATAGAAGACAACTTCACAATTGTATAACTTAACTTGCAATAAGTAAAGGAAACACAATAAAGATACATAAAGTAAATCATAATTGGTAATGGCAAACTTAGCTCTTGGTCGAAGAATAGTTGACAATTTGCTGGAGTTCACAAATAACTAGTTTTCAAAGATAGCTTTCAAAGTAGTAATCACCAGGATAAGAGAAAAGTGCAAAACAAGGAACATAAGAAACATGATTGAATAAATCATCATATGAATGAATGAAACACAACAACTCAAAATACTTGCTGAGATAGAAGGGAATAGGTTTACTGACTCAACTAAAAAGTAAAAGAAAGGTCCTTCGCAGAGGGAAGCAGGGATTTCAAGCTTCATAAAGAGCTTCCAAAAATTATGGTACTTATGAGCTTTCAGCTCTCATTGCCCCTATCCTAAGCATCTATAGGTGATTAAAGTTAAAGTGACACAACTAAGAGGATATGATTGACAAGTTATAAGTTGAAATCTCATGCCCCTTACTTACGAGTACATAACCTCATGCTACTCAACTTCAGTCACAAGTAAGCTATTGTCATTGTAAATACATATGTATCATAAAGAACCGCCAACGAGGTACCCCTTGCACATGATACAGGATCTATCCCATAATAAAAATGATAAGGCAAGTAGATAATGAGCATCTCAGTGATCCTTTTATTTGCTATTTTCATAGATTTTTATTGAGGATGCTTCATAGAGTGCTCATTATGGTTATGCTGCAAGTTTCCACCATGATTAGACATGGCTTAGGCTAGCGGCCGAGGCATTTATTAACACACATATAAACTCCATGATCTTACAAGTTCCCCTTTTATTTCACACCGCTAGGATCCATAGGCAAAAGAATCATGATATCAACGGAATATAAGTACAAAGGTTGAAAGCGTTCCCCATGATACATGGTTCTGCTAACTTCAACTCATAAAGCGCAAGCATATACGCAACAAAGATGGACACAATGGTTCAAGTTTATTAAATGCAAGAAAGTAAAGTGTGCTATCAAGTTCGTGAGAGCTTTAATTACTAATTTTCTCATAACAAGTTTGATTTGGAAGGTAGATAAAAACATGAATTTACTTGGAATAGCAATAATGCTAATAGGTAGGTATGGTGGACACAAATGGCATAGGTTTTGGTTTAAGGATTGGATGCACGAGAAGCATTCCCTCTCATACAGGTTTTTGGCTAGCAAGGCTGGGTAGCAAGCATAAGAAGTGAAGGAAATATGATGTAATTAAAGAAAGAAAGATGATGAAACTATATTTCTTTAGAGTACTTTTATCTTTTTCATTCAATTCTCAAAATAGTGTTGCTACTGACCGAGCCAGGTTTTCCAAAACCAACTAATATTAACTCAATGATCTCAGAGTGCTACCAATACTAATGACAAGATCAATCATATAACCATGAATTGAAAACTAATATAAGATATGCAAAGAATAAATGATAGAACTTCTCATTAATATTCCATAACGGCGACTCACACCAAGGGATACATAGATATCTAACAAGAGGGGGACTCTTCCATAATGCAAACCATCCTACATGATAACTTCTCTAATCATGATATGACTCTACTAAAAAGGTTAAAAGATAGAAGATAATGATGTGATACCACGACACTCCCCCAAGCTTGGAACAAACCAAGGGGATGCCAAAACTAGATGAAAAATTACTCCTTTGGTGGTGGTGGTATTTTCTCGTCATTTTCCAACTTCCAGGGTAAGGGCTCCCCATCAACAAAGGACATCGTGGTCTCCAGCATTCTGAAACTTGCAGCAGAACTTATGCGTTTAAACCTAACCTCGTACTCACAGTTTTGATTTTGAACGTCATAGAGTTGTGCTTGCAGTTGGTTGGTTGTTTAGCGGAGTGGGAGGACTTAATCCTTGAGCTCAGCAGTCTCCTTTTGGTGCTCGGCGATGAGTTCGGAACAAATCTTATGGATGATACCCACTTCACGTTCTACCATCTTATTCTACCTAAAGACTTCTTGCTCTAGTGCTTCCATCCTGTCCTCCAGACTTCCTTCACCTTTAGGGCCTTGAACCTCCTTTATCCGTACCTCTCCATCTTCAAGCAACAACTCCTTGGGATGAATCTTCAACTCTCTCATGTATGGGTTGATGATATCCGCAGAGGAATCTTCCTTGGCTGATCTAGAGGAAGACATTGTGGCTCCAAATCTAGGACTCTACGTGTCAGAAACAGATCGAAATGAAAACACGACGAGAACATGATATATGAACCTCGGCAGATCCGGGCGATTATATATTACGAAGTTTTATAGCAAAAGGAAGGTACTAGGACAAAACAGGTCGGAGACGGAGGCCAAGGTGGCCACACCACCTGCTGGCGCGGCCAGGAAGCCCACGCCAGGGGGTGGTGTGAGCCACCTTGGCTCCGTTTCCGTCCCACTTTCGCTTCAAGGCTTTCCCAGTTGGATAAAAACTGCAAAATATAATTGGACAGAATTTTCGCGGAACTTTTCTTACCAGATCTGTTACCTATTCGAAAACGGGCTTTGCAGGTCTCTAAATTTGGTCTTTGATAAATTTTTCCGGAGTTACCACTTGAAAAGCATCAACATCTTCATTGTAAGAATCTCCAGCAATATGGTGCTTGATTCGCTGCCCATTCACCACTTGTGTAGTGTTATCTTTTAAAGAAGAATTTTTTATTGCTCCTGAACGGTACACTTCTTAAATAACGAAAGGTCCTTCCCATTTTGACAGTAATTTCCCTGCAAAAAATCTGAGACGAGACCTATACAATAGAACTTTCTCACCGACATGGAATTCTCTTTTAAATATTCTCTTGTCATGCCATCTTTTAAGTTTTTCCTTAAAAAGCCTAGCATTCTCATATGCTTCACTCCTCCATTCATCCAAAGAACTTAAGTCAAATAATCTTTTTTCAGCAGCAAGCTTACAATCTCTATTAAGTTCTTTAACTGCCCAATAAGCTTTGTGTTCTAATTCTAAAGGTAGGTGACAAGCTTTCCCATAAACCATTTTATAAGGAGACATCCCCATAGGGTTTTTATAGGTAGTCTTATAAGCCCATAAAGCATCATTCAACTTTTCAGCCTAGTTTTTTCTAGATCTATTAACATTCTTTTGCAAGATGGATTTAATTTCTCTATTTGATAACTCTGCTTTCCCACTAGTTTGGGGATGATAAGCTGAAGCGGTTCTATGATTAACATCATATTTAGCAAGGGTCTTTCTAAAACCACCATGAATGAAATGAGCACCTCCATCAGTCATGAGATACCTAGGCACTCTAAACCTAGGAAAGATAACATCCTTAAGCATATTTAGAGAGGTCTCCCCATCAGCACTCTTCGTAGGAATAGCTTCTACCCACTTAGTGACATAATCAACGGCAACAAGAATATGAGTATAACATTTTGAGGGAGGATAAGGACCCATAAAGTCAAATCCCCAGCAATCAAAGGGTTCAATAACTAGAGAGTAGTTCATAGGCATTTCATTGCGTCTAGAAATATTACCAACACGCTAACACTCATCACAGGATAAAACAATTTTTTTTGCATCTTTAAAAAGGGTAGGCCAGTAGAAACCTAATTGTAGCATCTTTTGCACAGTTCTATCTCCTGCATGATGTCCTCCAGAGGCACTACCATGACATTTCCGCAATATCTCCTTTTTTTCATATTCTGGAAAACATCTTCGCATAATACCATCCACTCCTTTATATAAATGTGGGTCATCCCAAAAATAATACCTCAAATCGTAAAAGAACTTCCTTCTTTGCTGAGCTGTGAAAGTTGGAGGCAAATACTTGGAGACAATAAAGTTAGCATAATCGGCATACCAAGGGCTCCCTCGCGAGCTTACCCCTATTGCAGCCAACTGTTCGTTTGGGCAACTATCATTAACAGGCATGGGAAACTATCAGCTACAGGATTTTCAGCACCTTTCCTATCCACAAAATGTATGTCAAACTCTTGCAAGAGTAACACCCATCTACTAATCCTAGGCTTAGCATCTTTCTTCGTCATAAGGTACTTAATAGCAGCATGATCAGTATGAATGGTAACTTGTGAGTCAACAATATAAGGTCTAAACTTATCACAAGCAAAGACGATGGCTAGGAATTCTTTTTCAGTAGTAGCATAATTCCTTTGAGCAGCATCAAGAGTCTTACTAGCATAATGGATAAAATTTAACTTTTTATCAATTCGTTGCCCAAGGACAGCACCTACAGAAAAATCACTAGCATCACACATTATTTCAAAGGGTAAGCTCCAATCAGGTGGTTGAACAATAGGGGATGTAGTTAAAGCCTTCTTTAGAGTTTCAAAAGCTTCCTTACAATCGTCATCAAATACAAAGGGTACATCTTTTTGAAGAAGATTAGTGAGGGGTTTTGATATCTTAGAGAAATCTTTAATAAACCTTCTATAGAAACCGGCGTGACCAAGGATACTACGAATACCTTTGATGGCTCTTGGACAGGGCATTTTCTCAATTTCCTCAACTTTAGCTCTATCAACTTATATGCCTCTTTCAGAAACCTTATGTCCAAGTACAATACCTTCATTCACCATGAAGTGGCATTTCTCCCAATTGAGAATAAGATTAGTTTCTTCACATCTCTACAAAACTTTATCGAGGTTGTGCAAACAATTATCAAAAGAAGTTCCATAGACGGAGAAGTCATCCATCAACACTTCCACAATTTCCTCACAAAAACCATGAAAGATAGTAGACATGCATCTTTGAAAAGTAGCAGGAGCATTACATAAACCATAAGGCACACGTTTATAGGCATAGGTTCCATAAGGGCATGTAAAAGTAGTTTTTTCTTGATCTTGTTTTTTAACAGCAATTTGAGAGAAACCAGAATATCCATCAAGAAAACAAAATTAGGTCTTTTTACACAACCTTTCTAACATTGGATCAATAAAAGGAAGTGGGTAATGATCTTTCTTAGTAACTTTGTTAACTTTCCTGAAATCAATGCACATCCTATAACCTACTACTATTCTTTGGGGAATAAGCTCATCATTCTCATTAGGAACAACAGTAATTCCCCCTTTTTTAGGGACACAATGAATAGGACTAACCCATTCACTATCAGCAATAGGGTAAATAATACCAGCATCAAGGAGTTTCAATACCTCGTTTCTTACCACTTCCTTCATTTTACGATTTAAACGACGTTGGTGCTCTACCACTGGCTTTGCATCTGGTTCTATATTGATAGCATGCTGACATATAGTAGGAGAAACCCCACTTAAATCATCCAGACTATTGCCCATATCCCCTTGGTGTTTCTTCAATACTTCCAATAATCTTTCCTCTTCCTTCCCTAAAAGTTTAGAGCTAATAATAACAGCATATATTTTATTATCATAAATTTAAGCATACTTAAGATCGTCAGGTAAAGGTTTTAGATCGAAAACTGGATCCTTTTTAGGTGGCAACGTGGTACCCAAATCTTCCACAGGCAAGTTATGCTTAAGCATCTTAGGTTGACGACATAGAATCTCGTCAATCTCATTTCTTTCTTCCATGAAGATCTCACTTTCGTGGTCTTCCATAAATTTCTGCAAAGCATTGTTAGGAGCAAGAGAAATAGAAGCAAGTTGTTCAACTCTAAAATCCTCATTATGGGTTTCATTTTCACAAGGTTCTTTAGTAAATTTCGAAAAATTAAACTCATAAGATTCCCCTTCAAATTTTGTCAAGATTTTCTCCCTTTTAAAGTCTATAATAGCTCCACATGTACTCAAGAAAGGTCTACCAAAAATGATGGGATAGGTTTTACTAGCAGCTGAACCAAGTACTAGAAAATCAGCAAGATATTTAATCTTACCACAAAGAACTTCTACATCCCACACAATACCAATTGGAGAGATGGTCTCTCTATTATCAAGGTGAATAACCACATCAATCTCTTCTAGTTCGCAGGGACTGATTTCATGCATAATTTCTTTGTAAAGCTCATAAGGAATAGCACTTGAACTTGCACCAATATCACATAAACCATAATAGCAATGATCACCAATTCTAACAGAAAGCACATGGATACTAGCCTTTTTAGTTCTATTAGGATGTGAGACAATATTAGAAGCATCCTCACAGAAGACTATATGTCCATCTTCTACACTTTTAGTGACAAGGTCTTTCACAATTGCTACAACAGGTTCAATGTTTATTTGTTCATCGGGTTTTACAGTTCTCTTTGCACTTTTATTGATTACACTAGGTATCATAGGATGCTCCTTTTCCTTATCCGAGAAGGGTATTTTCTCGATATAAGGTTCGGGTAGGATGTGATCAATAGTGCAAAATTTAGTACTCCCAACAGGAACACAGTCAATAATATATTTATAAGGTGCATGGTACTTGTTCCATCCCTTTTTCGGAATTTCAATATAAGAAGCAAAAGCCTTAAAACAATTTGTAATAACTTGAAAATCAAGACCATAAGTATTACTAATATTTTGAAAGTCATCAGTTCCCATAAAAGATTCAATGCATTCATAATCATAATTTATACCCGACTTTCTTATTTTGTCATTCTCCCATGCTTCAGCATTGTCTTGAATACGGTCTAGAAGATCCCATTTGGCTTCTTCTTCCATGCGAGTGAATGATCCAGCATAAGAGGCATCCAATAAATCCTTAGCATGAAGAGTGAGCCTTGCATAAAAGTTATTGATAATAATATTGTTGGGGAGCTCATGAATGGGACATTTGAGCATTAGTAACTTCAATCTCCCCCAAGGTTGAGCTATACTCTCTCCATCAAGAGGCCAAAAGTTGTATATTTGATTCCGATCTTTATGAATCTCACTAGGAGGATAAAACTTTGAATAAAAGAGAGGTACTATTTCCTCCCATTCAAGAGCTTGACCATTCTTCAGCAGCTTATACCATTCTTCAGCTCTTCCTTTCAGTGATAATGAGAATAACTTCTTCTTGACTTGATCTATTGTAATTCCTGCACACTTGAACAACCCGCATAATTCGTGTATAAAGAGCAAATGATCATCGGGGTGGACAGTTCCATCTCCAACATAATAGTTATCCATAACACGATCAATAATTCTTGTAGGTATTTTAAAAGTATCATTCTCAGCAGGTGGTGGTTCATCTACTACCTTAGTAGTGGTAGTAGCATTATGAAATAAGAAGCTCAGCGAATTATCCATAATGCAAATAAAGCAACTAACAGAAATAAACAATACTCACAGTAGAAGTTTCCTTTACCAGTTCCACTCTTCAATAGCGCTTCACTCCCCGGAAACGGCGCCAGAAAATAGTCTTGATGACCCACAAGTACAGGGGGTGTATCGCAATATTTTTGATAAGTAAGAGTGTCGAACCCAACGAGGGAACAAGGTGCTGGCTAGTGGCTTGGAGTAGGAATTCTATGTAAATACTTAGCAAACGGATTTTTAGGGGTTTTTGATAATGAAGGAAAATAAAGTACGAGTAAATAAAAGACAATAAGAATAAATGCAACAAGTGGCCCAATCCATTATTTAGCAAAGGACAAGCCGCTTGTATTACTTAAGATGACCAAAGATTCTCGAGGACACATGGGAATATCGTCAAGTGCTTTCGCTTCATACAGTTGATTAATATTCTTTAGTTTGCTAAGTGTTGTGTGGGTGAACCTTTGCTAATGTACCGACCTTCCTAGGACTAATACATACTTGTGATTATACCCCTTGCGAGGATCCGCAAGTATAAGAAAGTAATTAAGGTAGAAACCTAACCACAGCTTTAAACTCTAAGACCCTGACGTCCCTTGTGCAATGGTTTCCTAACGGGGGTTCAGGTTTCTATCACTCTGGCAACCCCTACGATTAGTAGCCAAATACACAATGCATTCCCCTAGGCCAATATAGGTGAAGTGTCATTTAGTCGACGTTCACATGACACCACTAGAAGAAGTACACCACAACTTAAATATCAAACTATTGAATCTTCCTCAACACAATTCCACTACTAACAACATGACTTCTCCCATGTCCTCAAGAACAAAACGAACTACTCACAAGACATCATATAGATCATGATCAGAGATGAAATAATGATGTATAATAATCTGAACATAAACAATAATTCAACCGTTCACTCAATAGCATCAACTACAAGGAGTAATCAACACCGGGAAAGTTTCCCCTAAGAACTATGCAAGATTCAACCCAATTGTTACAGCGGTATGGAGGTGGTGATGATGGTGCTGGTGGAGATGATGGTGGCGATGATGATGATGATGATGATCCCGATGAAGTCCATCTTGATGGTGGTGTTGATGGCGACGATCTCCTATCTCCGGGAAGGAATTCCCCCGGCAGAATTTGGTCTGCCGGAGAGATCTTTCTCTCTCGGTGTTTTCCGCCCCGCAGAGGTGGCGGAATCTTTCTGTGGTCGCCCCCCAGGTATCAGGGTTCCGTGGAGATAATATATGCCAGAGGGGGGAGCCAGGGGTGGACCAGGGCCGCCACACCACCTGGTGGCGCGGCCTAGGGTGTCCCGCGCCAGGGGGTGGTGTGGGCCCGCTGTGGCCCATCTCCACTCCTCCTTCTGGCTTTCTTCGTCTTCTGGAAAAATAGGATTTTCCATATATTTTCCCGGATTTTCTGATCTTCGTGAATTTTTCCTCCAAACAACACCTTTTCCATCAGAATCCTGACTTCAACGTTCCATGCTCCAAAAGTCAACAACCATACAAAAATAGATGAAATAACATAAGTAGTATCTCTTAATATGAAATATATCAATGAATAACAATAAATTATGATATAGAATAGTGATGCAAAATGGATGTATCAGCGTGATTTCCCGCAACCTTCCTAGGTGGACCCCCTCTTGATAGTACGGTCACCTAAAAACATAAAGAGAGAGAAAGTGCAAAAAGAGACACCGTCTTAAAGTTCCTTCAAGAGATGAGGTCACACGCTAAACCGCCCATAGGTAAAACCTACAACTTAGGCATACTGTTAAATCACAATTGAAGTTGTCATCAACACCAAAATACAAAGAGAAATTAATATCCTTTCACTTATGTTAGTGTTTCAACATGTATTAAAAGTGCTCTGCTACATTACTGTATTATTATTGCTACTTTAGTGCAGAGATTCTGCTACATTGGTATTATTCATTTGCAACCTGACTGTGTTTGAGATAACTAATAGGCAGTAAGTGTATATAAAAATTGTGGATGCTACATTAATTTTAGTTTCTTGCTACTTTACTTCACAAACTTTGCTACATTACTTATCTTCCTTTGCTACCACTTTTGCATCCACCTTGTAGTTGTCTAAAACTTTATTACAACTATTGATGCCACATTGCATTCATTTTCTTTCTATTTTACTTCACATACTATGTTTCATTAGTTATATTCCTATGCTACTGCATTTTGCATCCACCTTATTTTAAATTCTTAGTTTATTTCTTTTGTTCACAACAGATGCGTTAGACTAAGTGTTAGGGTACCAAGGCTAAGTCACCATCGACGCGGTATCATCGAAGAGCGATGTAGCCTCGGTACCCTAACACAATTCGAGGATTCGTCACTCGTACGCCATTGTAGCAGCGACGGGCGACGAATTCGAGCCGTTAGACTAGAGTTTGTGCTTTACGTAGGTTGATGACTTAGGGTGGTAGGTGGTGTGTAAGTTACCCCAAATTATCTACCCGTATGCAAAACAAGCTTACCGCTGCACAATTCAAGGATTCGTCCCCCGTATACTGTGATAGCAGCGACGGGCGACGAATCCAAGCTACTAGACTAGTGGTTGCACTTTCTATTATTCTATAACAATGCTTATAGTACATTATTTTTTGTTGGCTTGGCTTACGAACATGCTTCTAATTTTTGCTGAAAGTTTGCCCCTCGTTTCAAGCACTTGTACGAGAAGCACAAGGCAATTTTTGAAGCTGATGTTGATGGAACAATGAAGAACTTCCCTACTGGAATGAAACTCATGCAGGCTCAATGCATGGATGCACTTTTGGTTGATGTTCAAGGATCAAGTAAAGAAGGAGCTAGCCCAAGCGTTATCTTCCCAACCAACACCTCGACACGAGATGATCAATCGGAGGAGGATGACGATTCAAAAATAAAGGATGAGGATAATATTTTCGTTGCATCAGAGCATGAGGATCATGGTGCTGCTGAGTAGCGTGCTGGTGCTGCAGCTGCTGCTAAGGACCTTGATGGGACTGGGGCTGCAGCTGCTACTGAGTAGCTTGCTAGGGAAGAAAAACTTGTTCAAAGGAAGGTTGTTGCAACAAAACATGGTGAGGTGCCGCAAACAGCTATAATTTTGGATTCTATAGCCAAGGGACTTGATGCTACTAAGCAACTTGATGTTGTTAGCCCTGATAGGTCACCAATTCACTGCAGCCCCAGGAACGATATTTCTGACGAAGCATGGAATAGGGCTCCGGACAAACCGTCGTTCGATTTGTTTGAACCTGGGAGCTCAGAATATGTAGAGTTTTGCACTTCACAAGCTCTCCCACCTTGCAAACCAAACGATGCCCCGACCACTACTGTTTCAACAGCCTCTGAGACTATTAAACTAGTACCTTCCACTTTGGTCGGGCATGTGACACCAGCTGATCCCATTGTACCTGGTATGAATGATTTTTAGTATTTATGTAG
Source organism: Avena eriantha (assembly GCA_910589775.1). NCBI lineage: Eukaryota > Viridiplantae > Streptophyta > Magnoliopsida > Poales > Poaceae > Avena > Avena eriantha. The sequence continues at coordinate 493,841,550 of OU342741.1, read as the reverse complement.
CTTCATACATATGCTCCTACTTGTTTTCCTTCATATAAAATTACTTCATCTTTTGTAGGTGTTGTTAACATTGAGTCAAGTGCTAAGGTAGATGCTAGTTCGGGTTTGGTGACACATGAGAAGAGGACGAGGTATAAGAGAGAAGTCGAGGAAGACCTCACACCTCCAAAGTTCAAAAAGATGAAGGTCTCTCAAGATGTGGATCAAACTTACTCCACATTTGTGATGCATGGTCGGAAATTCAAGAACCATCCAAATGATAGGGCACAATAAGTTTTATGTTACTTTTTGAACATGCTTTAGTAGTTAGTTTTGTTGCTACATTTGTAGTAAAGTATTTTACTAGTTGATAGTAAAGTTTCTGTTTTGCTACTCTAAAGTATTGTTTTTGCTACCATGCATTTAACCAATTGCTCCATGTGTGTGTATGTTTTGCTACGTCTGAGATTTAATGTTTTCTAATGTTTGCGTTAAAACCTTTAGTGCTAGAACTATCGGGTACTTTATTCTATTGTTTTTGCTACTTTACATTCACTTATCTCCTACTACCCATTGAAGCTTTTTGTTTTTTTCTTTGCGCAGGCCACCTTTTGTGGAGATTGGGCGGTACTATACCTGTTACAAGACTTTTCCAAACATTTATTTTGCCACGACAAAATCTTGATAGTGAGGTGATGAATGTGTGGATTGAGAAATTCAACTACGAGTCAGGTATTATTTGCAAGAAAAGTGCATGCCAGAAGAGGAAATATGCTTTTACACAACACACTGTGGTGAGTAATATGTAAAGTTAAAAGAAGGATTTTGTTTCATTGATTTTTACTTGTTCAACATGTATTACAAATGTTCTGCTACATTACTATTAATAGCTTTCTACTTTAGTTGATAGATTTTTCTACCATGGTTGTATTCATTTGCTATTAGTTTTTCATCCACCTTTATGAAGTTGTTTGAACATGTATATCAATTGTGTTCTGCTACATTATAGTTATTTTAGTGCTACTATAATTCATATATTTTGCTACCTTAGTTTTATACCGCCTTGTACTTGTGTAACATTTTTTATGCTACATTACTATTACTTCATTTCTACTTAACTACACACACACGTTGCTACATTAGTTATCTTTATTTGCTACCACCTTTTTTGGTCACTATGGTGACTATTAGATAGAGTAGGATTTTTACTTGCTTTTTGCTGCTGCCTTATGTCACATCTTCTTTTCTTCCACGAAAAACATGAGAAGCTTGTTGTTGATCACAAGACAGTCAACGCAAAAGCATGTATGGATGAATTGAAGCAATAGAATGCAAAGTACAAGATTTTCAAATGTGACCTTCTGAGTTAACATCCTCTTCCTATTTTGTTCATATTTGCTTTATTCTTTCAGTTTTCGCTATATGCAGCCATACATTATGCTAAATATTTGTGTTGTCCATGTTACAATGTAGCTATACTTTCCTATTATGAAACTAAACCATTGGGCAGTTCCATGTATCAATCTAGTAGCAAAACAGATGCACATTTTCAATTCAATGAAAGGTGTCAAGGATACTGGTTTGTTGGATGAAAGTGCACGCAATCTGGTTAGTACTTCTACTACAGTTTCTTTTCAGGTTATTTGTTACTTTATTTTTGGGCCTTTTATTGTTGGAAGAGTAACCATACAATGTGTTTTTTTGCAGTTCGAAAACTTTGCTGATCTTGTGAAACAATCGAAACTAGCAGAAAATATTAACTTTGACACATTCCTACTAACCAATCTTGATCACCCACAACATACTACCATGTAGATTTGCTTCTTTTTCTTTAGTTTTGCTATTTTCAATTCTTGTGCCTCGAGTGGCTAACTTTCCCTAGTAGCAAACATATTCTACATTAATGTTTTATTATTGCTACCATAGTTTACATATTATGCTACCTTCGTTTCCTACACTTGCGACATATGTTTCTTGCTTGGTTTTACTAATCTATTTGTTTGTTTTTTGGCAGATATGATTTTGGATTCTTCTCCATCCTCTTCATAGATAACTTCAGTGGAAAGGTCATGGCTGAGTTCGAAAACAATGCTATACCAGATCTAAGGAAGGTTCTTGCATTAGATCTGATCGAGGCAACACAAAACAAAGGATCCATTCAACAGCTCATGGAAGATGAGTTCCAAAATAAGTGTAGCTAGCGAGGAACTATTAGTGCATGTGTTAGGAAGTTAGTTGAAACTTTATTTTGTGATCTTTAGTGTTCTTATTTTGCACTTGTAAGGTCAAAACTGATGTAACCGTGGATGTGTTCGTGTACTCACAAATTGTCATGTTGGATGGATAACCACTGGTTGATTGTAACCATTTGCTCTGTTGAATGGATAAAGTTGGATGGTTGTCATGTTCTTATTATCTGTTCATCAATATTGTTTTTTTTTGCTAAATAGATGTATTGTTTATGCTACATACATGATGTAAAAATGCTACAAATAAAAATTACTCCATACATGCTGTCAAATTTTCAAGTGTGGAGTCATGTGTTTATTTGCTACATTTGTATAAAAAATCTACATGCATGGGCATCTTATGCTACCCAAGTGTCAAAGAAATGCTACATGCTTCATTTTAGAAAGTATGATTTTCTTTTGGTACCAATTTTTAGTGTTGCTGGATATGAACAACATTTGTGTTACCACATGAGAAACTATATGCTCCAAATGCTGAACACTATTGCTACCATCAGAAAATACACCAACAACATATGATATCCAAGTGTCCAGAATTGCGATACACAAGAATAACATATGCTACCCAAGTCCATAAATTGCTACAGGATTCATTCAGAACAATAAGATTTTTTTGGTAGAAATTTCAGCTCTTTCTACATATGAACAACAATAATGCTACCACATGAGATACTGTATGCTCCAAATGGTTAATACTTTTGCTACCATCAATATTCTGTCATTTCACAAACATATCCTGGGCTATTAAAACAGGATAACTATTTTCATATCTTGCATCAGGATGATGCTACATGTACACTCAATATATGCTCCATAGTAACAATAGGAGTGCTACACCTGCTACTACATGTAGTTGCATGGCTAGACTTTCAACCCTATTTTCGTAGCATTACCCGCAATCAAAGCTTCCATGTAGACGCATTGTTTCATGGTGTGACCCTCTTCATGGCAGTATGGGCATTTTTGTTTTCTTGGCTTCCTGTTGGTTTTTGGCATTGCATTAGTTTTCTTATTCTTTGGCTCTTGAGATTTTTTCCTTCTCTTCGCATTTGCTTCATCACAAAGCTCAACTAATGGTTTGTTTCGCTTTGATTTCTCACTTGGCCGCCCTTTCGACTTTACCCTCGCAGGGTTCTTCAGTGTGCTACTGGGAGCATCATTACCTTGTTCTTGATGTTATTTGTTTTCATCATGTTGTGGAGGAATACCTTGCTGTGGTTGAACATTTTCTAGCCCTACTTCTTGCTGCCCTCATTCTTGCTACCCTCTGTAGCATTTTGTGTTTTCCTCATGGTATAAACAAGCTGACTTTCCTCATCAATCATCTTGGAAACAACAATATATGTTTCATCACTAAAGCAAGCATCTGAATCGGGCTCATTCATCTTTCTACGCAAAGCATTGTACTTGAGAGTATTGGTTCCCGGAATCCCAAATCTGATTCTATTTTTCCTAGGATCAGGTGCAGGTGTTGAGGCTGCAGCAGACCACCTTCGTAGCATGTATCTATTTGGAATTTTCTACACATTCAAATGCACCATCAACCTAACTATATGCGGGCATATAAGGATGCACATCTCAAATGTGTTGCATCCACACTTGTAGCACTCATAATCAAGCACAACTTGAACTTGATAGGTTTTGACACCATAACCGGGGTTTAGAATGAGATCAAAACACAGGCCTTCACCCTCTACCGACATCGGGTAAAACCTTGTTGACTTCTCAATCATCTTCTAGAACCTTGCAAATATCTCCCTAGTATAGAACTCGCGCCCCTGCTTTTCAATATTGTAACTGCAAAACTTGATGTTCATGAAAGCATTGTCAAAGTGGTGCTACAGCAGGTGTTATTGCTACAATAGTTGTACAAACATGCTACAAAAAGTGTAAACAAATTCTACTAAAACAACAATCTGCAAGGTAAAAACTAACCTTCCCCAAAGTGGTGTTGTTGTATCCATTGTGAATGCAGCATTATCTTCGCGATCTAGCATCAAGTTTTGGCACAATTCATATTGCTGCACAAAGTTCCAAACTGAGTCACCTGGGTGAATTAATGTTTTGAAGTAGGAGTTGAGGCCTTCAGATCTCCCCGTTGGGCTTGTAAAGGGGAAGCAACTGTGTCTGAAGTAAACAGGCACCCAGAAATAAAAATGGAATGTTTTTTTAAAATCTTGGGGGTGGCAGCCCACTGGAAAGGCCTAAGTGGCCCAACTGGAGGCCACCCACCACCCCTACCCAATCAAACCCTATCCTACCTAACCCGCAACACACCCCACACCAAGCCGCTGGACACACCCACCTACAACCGACTCGCACCCGCCCCACACAGTTGCACCACATACACACTACCCAAACTCAAACCCACACAAACACAACACACGACACATGCACCTTCCCCATCACGTTGCATCCAATGTGCACACACAACCCGTACACTACTGATGTCTACGCACGCTTCTATTCTTGTAGACTGTGTTGGGCCTCCAAGTACAGAGATTTGTAGAACAGCAGCAAGTTTCCCTTATATTAAGTGGATCACCCAAGGTTTATCGAACTCAGGGAGGAAGTGGTCAAAGGTATCCCTCTCAAGCAACTCTGAAATCAAGATACACGAAGTCTCTTGTATCCCCAACACACCCAATACACTTGTCAGGTGTATAGGTGCACTAGTTCGGCGAAGAGATAGTGAAATACAAGTAATATGGATGATTATAAGAGGTAATTGCAATCTGAAATAAGAGCGGCAACAATCAAACATGTAACATAACTGATTGTAAACGGTGTTTCAATGCTTAGAAACAAGGCCTAGGGATCATACTTTCACTAGTGGACACTCTCATACAAATATCTTCTCTTTATGATGCTACCCTTAACTACTCTCCGGTTGAACGATGTAGGGCTATAACAGCACACCTTAAAGTTCGCATTCCCCATCTAGATAACCCCTCAATATCACCTTGAGCGCTAGATGGTTCCAACAAACACCACAATCTCATAGAGACATCCAACTCAAATTATACTCATGATAAGTATTTATATAACCTTAGCCAAAGGGCCACACGGTGTGCACATTGTCAACTTCACACACGTGGGGATAAGCAGAGATTAATTAAAGCACTTGAGTAGAATAATAGATCTATAGATTACAAAGCTCATGATCTAAATAAGATCATGCATAGAGAGAGAGAGATGAACACATATCTACTTGTAGAGCCCTTAGCCTCGAGAGAGAACTACTCCCTCCTCATCATGGGAGTCAGCAACGGCAATGGAGATGGCAGTGGAGCCGATGGAGATGGCTCCGGGGGCACTTCCCCGTCCTGGCAGGGTGCCGGACCAGAGAGTTATGTACCCTGAATCTCCTCTTCGGTGGCGGTGGCGCTGCGGAACTTTTCGTGGAATTATGATCTTATTCTTTGGGTTTTTGTCCCGGGGTACTTTTATAGGCGAAGAGGCAAGGTCAGTGGGCGCCCAAGGGGCCCACACCACCCCCTAGCGCGTCCTGGGCTGGCCCGCGCCACTAGGTGGTGTGGCCACCTCGTGGCCCCTCTCTGTCTCATCTTCTGGCTCAGTGAGTCTTCCGGTAAAATATTGACTTTGGCTTTTGTCTGGTCCAATTCCGAGAATATTTCTTTTCCAGCTTTTCTGAAACCAAAAACAGCAGAAATAGGCAACTGGCACTGTGGCATCTTGTTAATAGTTTAGTCCCATAAAATGCATAAAAGTATCTCAAAATTTAGACAAAACATAAGATAGTAGACATAAAACAAGCATGGAACATAAAAAATTATAGATACGTTTACAACGTATCAACATCCCCGAGCTTAACTCCTGCTCGTCCTCAAGTAGGTAAGTGATAAAAAGAATATTTTTTGAGGTGACATGCACCAACACAATCTTGATCAAGGTATTTGTAAAACCTTGATAGCTGGGATCATAGTACTCTAACATAGAGATGAAATATATGGTTCTAACAATAAGACATAACAACTATGTTGTAACATGAAGAAATACAAACAAAAGATCCATGAATAATAATGCTTTGAAAGACATTTTTTTGTTTCAAATATAGAAAACATAATGAGAATGGTATTCGGCTTGTCCCTCATAGTGTAGCAAAACATAAATGCATAGGACACCTTCAAAGTTCATAAGGGTGACTAGATACAAATAGTTATGACTCTAATGGATACCACACAAATAGTTATGACTCAACATAATCCATATGTATCCATTTTTGTTTACTTATGTTAGTTGCTTTATTTTCGTTATGGATAATTCGCTGAGTTTCTAATTTGGTAATCTACTACCACTGCTAAGGTAGTAGATGAACCACCACCTGCTGAGAATGATGCTTTTAAAATACCTACAAGAATTATTTATCGTGTTATGGATAACTACTATGTTGGGGATGGAACTGTCCATCCCGGTGATCATTTACTCTTTATACACGAATCATGTGGGTTGTTTAAGTGTGCAGGTATTACCACATATCAAGTTAAGAAGAAGTTATTCTCATTATCACTGAAAGGAAGATCTGAGGAATGGTATAAGCTGCTGAAGAATGGTCAAGCTCTTGAATGGGAGGAAATAGTGCCTCTCTTTTATTCAAAGTTTTATCCTCCTAGTGAGATTCATAAAGATCGGAATCAAATATACAACTTTTGACCTCTTGATGGATAAATTACAGCTCAAGCTTGGGGGATATTGAAGTTACTAATGCTCAAATGTCCAATTCATGAGCTCCCCAACAATATTATTATCAATAACTTTTATGCAAGGCTCGCTCTACACGACAAGGATTTATTGGATGCTTCTTGTGCTAGATCATTCACTCGCATGGCAGAAGAAGCTAAATGGGATCTTATAGACCGTGTTCAAGACAATGCTGAAGCTTGGGAGAATGACAAAGGTAGAAAGTCAGGTATAAATTATGATTATGAATGCATTGAATCTTTTATGGGAACTAATGACTTTCAAAATATTAAAAATGCTTATGGTCTAGACTCTCAAGCTATTGCTTCTTATTTTAAGGCTTTTTCTTCCTACATTGAAGTGCCTAAAAAGAAGTGGAATAAGTATCATGAACCTTATAAAGATATTTCTAAGAGTGTTCCTGCAAGAAATACTGAAGTTTATACTGCTAATCATGTTTTACCTGAACCTTATATTGAGAAAATGCCTTTCCCATTTAAGATAAAGGAACACTCTATGATAGCTAGTATGGCTAATGAAAGTACAAATAAAGCTGTTGAACCTAATAAACAAGTTGTTTATGAACCTACAATAGCAAATGTGAAAGACTTTGTTACTAAATATGTAGAAGAGGGACAGACTATCCTTTGTAAGGATACCTCTAATATTATTTCGCAAAGTAGTGTTATGAGAGCTAGTATTCCTGTGTTTTCTGTTAGAATAAGTGATCATTGCTACGATAGTCCCTGTGATAGCTATATTTTTAAGTTTATGCATGATACTGAAAGTTACTATGAGAGAGGGAAAAAGTGTTCTTATGTATATCAATAATATCAAGTTTCCTCGTTTTATGCCGAAAGTTTTTACGTTGCATTTCTTTTGCCTTCCTATGCTAGTGGCCTCTGGTTTCAACAACTTGTTTGTTTACAAAATTCCCTTGCATAGGAAATGGGTTAGACTTAAACATGTGTATTTTTGCTTCTTAATGCTCTCTTCCACTTCAATTCATATTCATATGTGAGCATTGATACATTGCAAATGTATATATAACTTTTGATGTTCCATGCTTGGTTTTATCTACTTTCTTGTGTTTTGTCCACACTTTGGAGTACTTTTCATATGATTTCTTGGACTAACCTATTAACAAGAGCCACAGTGCCAGCTGCCTGTTTTCTGCTGTTTTTGGATCTAGGAAGTCAGAAAATGAATATTCTCGGAATTGGACAGGACAAAAGCCAAAGTCGCTATTTTTCTAGAAGACATCTCGAGCCAGAATACGAGACGGAGAGGGGCTGGGGCCCGCGCCAGGGGGTGGTCTGGCCCTCCTAGGCACCCCCTCAGCCTCTCCTTCCGCCTATATATTGCCTCTGATACGGAAACCCTAAGCACCCGATCAAAAATCCACGAAAGAGTCTGTGGCCGCCGTCGTCTCTGTCCCTAGATCGGGAGGGATCTGAAGCTCTTCCCGGCACCCTGCCGGAGAGGGGAATTCACCCTAGAGGCCTTCTTCATCATCATGCAAGCCTCCGGTGTGATGCGTGAGTAGTTCATCTCTAGACTACGGGTCCATGTAGTAGCTAGATGGCTGGTTCTCCTCCTTTGTGCTTTCATGTCTAGATCTTGTGAGATCCGTTAATGACCAAGATCATCTATTTGTAATCCATACGTGTTGTGTTTGCAGGGATCCGATGGATATTGAGATGTTATTTCAGATTGATTATTGATTCTATCATGTCTTTTTTTATTTGTGATCTTGCATGCTTTCCGTTGTTAGTAGCTATCTTGTCCAAGTAGATGCTAGCAGCTCCAAGAGTTAGTATTTATGCTTGATAGTGGGTTCATGCCTCTGGTAATCTGGGGAAGTAACAGAAATCTCTAAGTTACTAGATGTGCTATTGCTACTAGGGAGAAAACAACAATCCTTTGTTCATAGAACAATCGTATTGTTTACTTTACACACAATTCGTAATGCAATAATCTGTTGCTTGCAACTTAATACTAGAGGGGGTTCGGATGATAACCTGAAGGTGGATTATTAGTCATAGACGCAGTTGGATGGCGGTCTATGTATAATGTTGTAATGCCCAATCGAATCTCAAAGGAGTCAAGATGATTAGTATATGCATGTATTGCTTTCTTGATGTTTGTCAATTGCCCCACTGTAATTTGTTCACCCAGCATGTTATCTATCTTAAGGAGAGCCACCTCTAGTGAACTATGGACCCGGCCCTTTCTTTTACATACAATCTACAAACTGTTTACTGCTTTGTGTTACTTTCTACAAACTATTACTTCTTTTCATTCGATACGTTTAATCCTTTGTTTTCAGCAAAACCGGTGAGATTGACAACCTCATCGCAAGTTGGGGACAAAGTTCTGTGGTTGTGTTGTGCAGGTCTCCACGTTGCTGCTGGCACCGGTAGTGCACCCTGCCAAGGCTCAGCTAGCAACACCTTTGGGGTGTTTCCTTGCTCCTACTGGTTCAATTAAACCTTGGTTTCATAACTGAGGGAAACTTACTACTATGCTCATCATACCTTCCTCTTGGGGTTCCCCAACAAGCTCATCAATCACGAGCCAGCAATTATTTTTCTGGCGTTGTTGCCAGGGAGTCAAGGACATCTTCACAGGGGGAGTCCCTCATAACCAATCTCTTTACTTTGTTATTTTTATTTTTCTTAGTTTCTTTTTGTTTTGTTTGCTTGTTTCTTTATCAAAAACACAAAAAATTTAGTTTCACTAGTTTTCTTTGTTTATTAAAAACACAAAAAAATGACTACTCTACAAAACACTAAGTTGTGTGACTTCACTAGCACCAACAACAATGATTTTATGAGCACACCTATTGCTCCACATGTTCGTGAAGCTACTTTCTTTGAGATAAAACCTGCTTTACTCAATGTTGTTATGAGAGAACAATTTTCTGGTATTGGTAATGAAGATGCTGCTACCCATCTAAATAACTTTGTTGAACTTTGTGAGATGCAAAAGCATAGGGATATAGATGGTGATATTATTAAGCTTAAATTGTTTCCTTTCTCTTTGAGAGGAAAAGCTAAAGAATGGTTGAATTCCTTAACTAGGAATAGTATTTATTCTTGGACTAAATGCAAAGATGCTTTCATTGGAAAATACTATCCTCCTACTAAGATTATATCTATGAGAAGTGAAATAATGAAGTTTAAACAATCTGACAATGAACATGTTGCTCAATCTTGGGAAAGAATGAAATATTTGGTAAAGAATTGTCCCACTCATGGACTGACTGCCTGGATGATCATCCAAACTTTTTATGCAGGATTGAACTATTCTTCAAGGAATCTATTGGATTCTGCTGCTGGAGGTACCTTTATGACTATCACTTTGGCTGATGCAACAAAACTTCTGGATAATATGATGGTTAACTACTCCGAATGGCATACTGAAAGAGCTCCACAAGGTAAGAAGGTAAATTCTGTTGAGGAAACCTCCTCCTTGAGTGATAAGATTCATGTTATTATGTCTATGCTTGTTAATGGGAAGGCTCATATTGATCCAAATAATGTTCCCTTAGCCTCTTTGGTTGCTCAAGAAGAGCAATTTGATGTGAACTTTATAAGAAATAACAATTTTGGCAACAATGCTCATGGTAATAACAATTATAGGCCCTACCCTTCTAATAATACTTATTGGTTATAATGGTAAACCTGGATTACCTAGTGAAGGAAGAATTTTAGAAGTTGAAAGAGCCACTAAGAACTTCATGCAAATGCAATATGAGCAAAATTAACTATTTACTAAAACTATGGAGGAACAATCTATCATTTTGAAGAACATTAGCCATCAACTTGAGAGCTTAAATTGGGAAATTCCTAGTTTACAACTGAAACTTTCTAATGCTGAAAGAAATATATCATCTTTGTCTGGAGCTCAATCCTCTTTGATTAATAAAATGGCTGCTAAACCTGAAACTAATGATAATCCCTTTGAAGCTACTAATGCCATACAAGTAAGAATTGATGAAAATGTTAGACTATTAGCTGAATTGCATGCTAAGTGGGAAAGAGAGGATGAAATTGCTAGAAACATTAGTGTTTCTACTATCACTACCACTAGTGTTGAGGCTAGAAATAGTTTTACTACTTTAGATGATAAATTTGATTTTGATCTTGATGGTTGCAATATCTCTAAATTTATTAAGTTCCTACAAAAGCTTGCTAAAAGTCCTAATGTTAGTGCTAAGAACATGGCCTTTACAAAACACATTACTGATGCTCTCATAAAGATTAAAGAAGAAAAGATGAAACATAAAGCTTCTATTCCTATAAAACAAGAAGATGGTTGGGAACCCATCATTAATATGAAAGTGAATGATTTTGATTTCAAATCTTTATGTGATCTTGATAGTAGTGTTTCTATTATGCCTAGAAAGATTTATGATATTCTTGATTTGCCACCACTTAAATATTGTTATTTGAATGTCGCACTTGATGATAATGCTAAAAAGAAACTCATGGGGAGTATTAATGATGTTCTTATTATGGTTAACAATGCCTATGTCCCCGTTGATTTCTGGTTTTGGATGTTGAATGCAATGATTCTTGTCATATTACTTTGGGAAGATCTTTTCTTAGAACTGTTGGTGCCATTATTGATATGAAAGAAGGCACCATTAAATATCAACTCCCACTCAAGAAAGGTATAAAACATTTCCCTAAGAAGAGAGATAAGATTTATTTTGCCTCTCCTGTGAAAACAAAATTTTATCTTAATGCTTCTTCATTTGAGAACACTTGATTCTTTTTCTTGCTTCTTATGCCTAACTTAAAGGCGTTAAAGAAAAGTACTTATTGGGAGATAACCCAAAAGTTTTAGATGAGTCTTGGAAGTTATTACCTCTGTAATAACCGCACCTTATCCTTTTTATTTGCTTTTTGTGCCAAGAGTAACCTCTAATTAGAGAGAAGTAATGATTGGGAAAGTTGTTGTCCCGAAACAGATTTCTGTGCTTCACCGTAAAAATTCGTGTAAAATCTATGTATGTATTTTTGAGGCGTAAATATTTTTGCCTCTTCCCCAGGGTGTTATCTAACTTTCGTTAGTTCAACACTTTTTGATTTGAGCAACAAAAGGTCTTCGAAAAAGTTCGTCTTTACCTGCTGGTTTGTTTTGACAGATTTCTGCCATTTTCTGCATTTGCTTCTTGTTGGTTCCTTTTTTAGTTCTTTTGGGGAATTGAGCTTTTTCAGGGAAGTGCTACAGTAGATAGTGTTTTAATGGAAGTTTATTGGTGTTAGAACTGAACCTAAAAGACTTATTATCTTGAGTGCACTAATGTTGCTAATAAAGATTGTGTGAAGTTTTGTATGAAGGAAAATTTTCAGGTGTATGGAAGGAATGAGTAATGAGATGAACGATGGACTAAATCACAAGCTTCGGGATGCCACGTGTGTCACCCCAAGAAATATCCAAGAAGTACAAGCGTCAAAGCTTGGGGATGCCCAAGGCATCCCCTTCTTCATCAATAAAAATCCCAGGTTTCTTCCAAACACTTTCTTTTTTTATTGTTTCATGCATAGTTGTGTTGTTCTTGGAGCGTCTTCTTTTTCGTTTGCGTTTTGGTTTTTCGTTTGCTTTGTTTGCTTAGTTTGCTGAATAAATTGGTTCGATCCCTCTTTCTTACATTGGTTTTCAAATAGTTTGGTTTGGTTTGGAAAATAGTAGGAAAGTTCATGCTTAAGTGGTAAAGAGAGCTTGTTTTTTACTGTGGCCTATACTTTGTCATGCCATGCTTGATATTGTTTTGGATTTATGCTTAGAATTCTTTGTTGTCGCATGACTTGTTATAAACAATTGAGATTGCTTAATGTGCCTTGGATGAATCATGCGTTGTTTTAGCTTATTAGAGCATAATATAGTTGTATTCTCCTTTGATGCTTTATTTGGCTTGACATGGCGCATGCTCACACCATGTTATGACTATCCAAAGTCACCATAGGCTTGATGATACTTTAGTTTTCAACTTTTAGTATCACTTTATGCTTTGATCAATGATGTTTTGTCGCTCTGCATGATTATGGCCATTATTGCTCTCTTAGTTTGTCGCTCCCAGTCTTTTGCTAGCCTCCACAACCAAGTATGAGTTCCACTCATGCATCCAACTCCTTAAACCAAGTTATTCCAAAGAGTCCACCATACCTACCTACTAGCATATGCTATTCCAAGTATATTCATGTTTTTATCTACCTACCGAATTAAACTTGTTATGAGAAAACTAGTGATTAAAGCACTCACGAGCTTGATGGCACACTTTACTTATCTTGCCCTTAATAAACTTGAACCATTGTATCGTCTATGTTGTATATGCTTGCACTTATTTGTTCGGGATTAGCAGAACCTTGCTTTAATGGGGAACACTTTCAACATTGCACTGGTACTTTGTACCTAGTTGATATCATGCTCTTTTGTCTATGGATGTTGTCGGTGTGAAATGAAAGGGGAGATTGTAAGTCCATGGATTTATGTATATGTGTTAGAGAAACGCCTAGGCCGCTGGTCTAATCCATGCTGACATGGTGGAAACCTGCAGCGTAACCATAATGAGCTATCTATGAAGCATTCTTCTTATAAAATAGAGTCCTATATTGAGAAAAAAGAGAAAAAGAAAAAAAAAGAGATTATGAAAAGAGGAAAGAGAGAAAAAAGCACCATATTCCCATGGTAAATAAGAAGATTGCTGAGATGCTCGTTGTCTTCTTGCCTTGTCATTTTGATATGGGGATTCTTTCATATCATTGGGCAAGGGGTACCCCGTTGGTGGTTCTCTATGATACACATGTACTTACGATGACAAGAACTTACCGGTGACTAAACTTGAGTAGCATGAGGAGCGGCCCTCGTATTCAAGGGACATGAGATTTCTAACTTATACTTTGTCTAGCTTATACTTCATAGTTTGTTCACTTTAACCATAATCATTTCAAGATGCTTATGATAGGGGCAATGAGAGCTGAAAGCTATTTAGTATCATAATTTTTGGAAAAAACCTGAATCTCTGCTTCCTTCTATGAAGGCCTTTCTTCCACTTATATATTGAGTCTCCACCTTCTATCTTTATGCACCTACTTTGAGAGCATAGTGGCCATTCTTAGTTCTATGTGCATTGTCCCAAGACTAGTTGATTGATGCATATCTTGATATTGCTTGTTTCAAACTATTTGTATCTAGTCACTCTTATGAACTTTGAAGGTGTCCTGTGCATTTATATTTGCTACTCTATGAGGGACAAGCTGAATGCTATTATGCTATGTTTTCTGTATGTGAAACAAACAAACGTCTTGCAAAGCATTGTTATTCATGAATCTTTTGTTTGTGCCTTTTCATGTTGCATCATAGTTTCTTTGCTTATTGCTAGAACTTTGTCTTTCATGTTATGATTGAAGTACTATGATCCTAGCTTTTAATGTTTTACAAATACTTTGATCAAGTTTATGATGGTGCATGTCACCTCAAAAATTATTCTTTCTTTTTATCACTTACCTACTCGAGGACAAGCAGGAGTTAAGCTTGGGGATGTTGATACATTGCAAATGTATCTATATTTTTTGATGTTCCATGCTTGGTTTTATCTATTTTCTTGTGTTTTGTCCACACATTGGAGTACTTTTCATATGATTTCTTGGACTAACCTATTAACAAGAGGCACAGTGCCAGCTGCCTGTTTTTGGTTCCAGGAAGTCAGAAAATGAATATTCTCGGAATTGGACGGGACAAAAGCCAAAGTCGCTATTTTTCCGGAAGACAGCTAGAGCCAGAATACGAGACGGAGAGGGGCTAGGGTCCGGCCACACCACCTGGCCGCACGGCCAGGCTTGGCCCGTGCTAGGGGGTGGTCTGGCCACCCCCATGCACCCCCTCGGCCTCTCCTTCCGCCTGTATATTGCCTCTGATACGGAAACCCTAAGAACCCGATCAAAAATCCACTAAAGAGTCTGTAGCCGCCGTCGTCTCTGTCCCTAGATCAGGAGGGGTCTGAAGCTCTTCCCGGCACCCTGCCAGAGAGGGGAATTCACCCGTGAGGCCTTCTTCATCATGATGCAAGCCTCCGGCGTCATGCGTGAGTAGTTCATCTCTGGACTACGGGTCCATGTAGTAGCTAGATGGCTGGTTCTCCTCGTTTGTGCTTTCATGTCTAGATCTTGTGAGCTCCGTTCATGATCAAGATCATCTATTTGTAATCCACACATGTTGTGTTTGCGGGGATCCGATGGATATTGAGATGCTATTTCAGATTGATTATTGATTCTATCATGTCTTTGTTATTTGTGATCTTGCATGATTTTCGTTGTTAGTAGCTATCTTGGCCAATTAGATGCTAGCAACTCAAAGAGTTAGTATTTATGCTCGATAGTGGGTTCATGCCTCTGGTAATCTGGAGAAGTGACAGCAATCTCTAAGGTACTAGATGTGATGTTGCTTCTAGGGAGAAAACAACAATCCTTTGTTCATAGAACAATCGTATTGTTTACTTTACACGCAATTCGTAATGCAATAATCTGTTGCTTGCAACGTAATACTGGAGCGGGTTCGGATGATAACCTGAAGGTGGATTATTAGTCATAGATGCAGTTGGATGGCGGTCTATGTATAATGTTGTAATGTCCAATCGAATCTCAAAGGAGTCAAGATGATTAGTATATGCATGTATTGCTTTCTCGATGTTTGTCAATTGCCCCGCTGTAATTTGTTCACCCAAAATGTTATCTATCTTAAGGAGAGCCACCTCTAGTGAACTATGGACCCCGGTCCTTTATTTTACATACAATCTAAAAACTGTTTACTTCTTTGTATTACTTTCTGCAAACTATTACTTCCTTCCATTCGATAGGTTTAATCCTTTGTTTTTAGCAAAACTAGTGAGATTGAAAACCTCATCGCAAGTTGGGGACAGAGTTCTGTGGTTGTGTTGTGCAGGTCTCCACGTTGCTACTTGCACCGGTAGTGCACCCTGCCAAGGCTCAGCTAGCAACACCTTTGGGGTGTTTCCTTACTCCTACTGGTTCGATTAAACCTTGGTTTCATAACTGGGGGAAACTTACTACTGTGCTCATCATACCTTCCTCTTGGGATTTCCCAACGAGCTCATCAAACACGAGCCAACAAGCATCATCAAAATTACCATGCCCATCTTAATAGCTATAAAGAAAGAGCTTTTTGGGAGACAACCCAGTTTATTTTTGCTTTCAGTTTTTGTTTGTTTATTTGAGTCTTGGAAGTTATTAATTTAGTTATAACCTCTCCTTATCCTTGTTGTTTGGT
Source organism: Avena eriantha (assembly GCA_910589775.1). Lineage (NCBI taxonomy): Eukaryota > Viridiplantae > Streptophyta > Magnoliopsida > Poales > Poaceae > Avena > Avena eriantha. The sequence continues at coordinate 493,825,324 of OU342741.1, read as the reverse complement.
TTTTGTGTCAAGATCAACTTCTAATGAGAGAGAAGTAAGATTTGGGGAAGTTGCTATCCCGAAACAGATTTTTGTACTTCACCGTACTGCCCCAGGTTGTTATTTAACTTTCGGTAGTTTTGCACTTTTTGATTTGAGCAACAGAAGATTTTCGAAAAAATTGATCTTTACCTGCTGGTCTGTTTTGATAGATTTTGCCACTCTTGCATTTGCTTCTTAAATCGATTTCCTTTTTGATTTATTTTTGGGTTTTCGGAAGGAGTTGCTACAGTAGCTTATGTTTTAATGGTTTTCAGTTGAAGTTAGACTCAAAAGGTTTTATCACTTTACTTATACTAATGTTGCCAATGAGAACTGTGTGAAGTTTTGTGTGAAAGAAGTTTCAGGGTTAGTGGAGATAATGGTGTAATAAGGAAGTGAAAGGTTTTATGACTAAAGTAATAAGTGTATGAAGATGAAGATATTGATGTTATTCAAGTGGTGACTCCGGAAGAATCTATCAAGGACCAAATTCAGAGACCTGCAGAGTCCGTTTTCAAATAGGTAACAGTTCTGGTAAGAAAAGTTCTGCGGAAATACTATCCAGCTATATTTTTGTAGTTTTTAGACAATAAAGAAAGCAACAAAGCGAAAGAGGGACGGAAATGGAGCTAGTATGGCTCACACCACCCTATGGTGCGGGCCCTCCCCTGGCCGTGCCACCAGGTGGTGAGGCCACCCCTGACTCCATCTCCGACCCGTTTTCTCCTAGTACCTTCCTTTTGTTATGAAACTTCGTAATATATAATCCGCCGGATCCCTCAAGGTTCGTATATCGTGTTCTCGTCATGTTTTCGTTTCGATCTGTTTCTGCCAGGAACTATTCTTGAAAGTTTAGAAGCACAATGGTGTCCGCAAAGGATAAGGGAAAGGAGCCTATGGAGGAAGATCTCCAAGACCCCCGGCAGGAGAAGGGGATCAAGAGTGAAGGTGAAGAGGAGGCAAAGCGCACCGGTACTACCATTGCAAGCATTGGAGTGGTGGAAAACCCTACTAGGACTATGTCAATTGGAGGGAAGCCTCCTCGTCACGGTTCAGATCCATGGTCACTTCCTCCACGCACCAAGAATCCTTTCCATACCCTTATCCATGAGCATCAATACCAGAATATGCCCAAGGAGAAATTACCCTCCAACTGGGATTTGCCTCGTTCTAGTCATGCAGGAAAGGAAGACTTCAAGGAGGTAGAGTGGGGAAAGAATCGCGGCTGGGATTCTCAACCCGACATGATCATGAGCCGCATTGAGCAAAACTCATAGCTTATCCGTAATCTCACCTTCGAGATTGAGGACTTGGGGAAACTGATCAAAAAGCTCATTGAGAGGATACCACCACCACCGAAGGAGTAATTCGTCATCAGGTTTGGCATCCCCTTGGTTTGTTCCAAGCTTGGTGGAGTTCCATGGTATCATATCACTATCTTCTATCTTTTTACCTTTTTAGTAGAGTCATATCATGAATAGAGGAGTTATCATGTAGTATGGTTTGCATTATGAAAGTGTCCCCTCTCTCGTTAGATATGTATCCCTTGGTGTGAGTTACTGTTATGGAATATTAATGAGAAGTTCTATCATTTACTCTTTTGCATATCTTATATTAGTTTTCAATTCATGGTTATATGATTGATCTTGTTGTTAGTATTGGTATCACTTTGGGATCATTGAGTTAATTTAGTTGGTTTTGGCAAACCTGGCTCGGTCAGTAGCAACACTATTTTTGAGAGTTGAATGAAAAAGATAAAAGTACTTCAAAGAAATATAATTTCATCATCTTTCTTTCTTGATTTGCTCATGAGTTTAGTATTCTATAGTTAAGATCTTTTGTTCTTCCAAGGAAGATTGCATGTTTGTCTTTTTCACTTGTATATTTGTTTGTTTCCTTCAACTCTTATACTTGCTACCCAGCCTTGCTAGCCAAAAACCTATACTGAGAGGAGTTCTTCTCGTGCATTAAATCCTTAAACAAAAACCTTTGCCATTTGTGTCCACCATACCTACCTATTAGCATTATTGCTATTCCAAGTAAATTCATGTTTTTATCTACCTTCCAAATTAAACTTGTTATGTGAAAATTAGTGATTAAAGCTCTCATGAACTTAATGGCACACTTTATTTTCTTGCACTTAATAAACTTGACCCATTGTGCCCATCTATGTTGCGTATATGCTTGCGCTTTGTAAGTTGAGAATTAGCAGAACCATGCTGTCATGGGGAACGTTTTCAACATTGCACTGGTACTTTGTACCTAGTTGATATCATGTTCTTTTGTCTATGGATGTCGTCGATGTGAAATGAAAGGGGAGCTTGTAAGTCCATGGAGTTATGCATGTGTGTTAGAGAAACGCCTGGGCCGCTGGTCTAATCCATGCTGACATGGTGGAAACCTACAGCGTAACCATAACGAGCATCTATGAAGCATTCTTCTTATAAAAAAAGAGTCCGATATTGAGAAAAAAGAGAAAAAGAAAAAAAGAGATATGCAAAGTACCATAATTTTTGGGATCTCTTTACGAAACTTGAAATCCCTGCTTCCCTCTGCGAAGGGCCTTTCTTTTACTTTTTAGTTGAGTCAGTAAACATATTCCCTTCTATCTCAGCAAGTATTTTGAGTTGTTGTGTTTCATTCATTCATATGATGATTTATTCAAGCATGTGTGTTATGTTCTTTGTTTTTCACATTGCTCTTATCTTGGTGTTTACTTCTTTGAAAGCTATCATTGAAAACCAGTTACTTGTGAACTCTAGCAAATTGTCAACTATTCTTCGACCAAGAGCTAAGTTTGCCATTACTGTTATATGTTGATCCAAATTCTACAAAGTAAAGGCCACCTTCTGATGGAGCGGAGCGAGGCCCATCGCCGGAGGCTTGGGACAACTTCTGTGGTACGGATCGTTGATGACCTAGGTTACCACCGCTATATATACTTCTTGTAAGCCGCCGGTTGGGATAAGTTGCATTTGTGAAATCCCCGGTGTTGTGTAAACACTCCTCGTTATAGTGAAGTTTCCCTGGCTGGCGCCCGTGGTTTTTCCCTTCTCTTTGTTGGAGAGGGTTTTCCACGTTAAATCTTTGTCCCCCTTGCTGCGATTTTATTTTCGTTCTTCGTTATTTACTTGTCGCAAAGCTAACAAGTGGTATCAGAGCCCCAGGTTCTAATCTAGGGTTTTGCGACATGTCGTCATTGAAGTTCGATCTACCGCAGGTGGACTACTCCACAAGATTCTGCTTGTGGCAGGTGAAGATGCGGGCGATTCTTGCCCAAACTTCAGATCTAGATGATGCGCTGGATGGATTCAGGGAAAAGGATGCTAAGAGCTGGTCTGACAAAGAGAAGCGGAAGGACCGTAAGGCTTTGTCTATGATTAAACTTCATCTTTCCAATAATATTTTGCAGGAAGTCTTGACCGAGAAATCTGTTGCTGCCCTTTGGGGGAAACTGGATTCGATCTGCATGTCAAAGGATCTAACCAGTAAGATGCATGTGAAGATGAAGTTGTTCTCGCATAGATTGCAGGAAGGTGGATCGGTAATGAATCACTTATCTCTTTTTAGAGAGATTATTTCTTACTTGCAATCCATGGAAGTAAAACATGATGATGAGGATCTAGCCCTTTTACTCTTATGCTCGCTGCCTAGTTATTATACTCACTTTCGTGATATAATGTTGTTGGGTCGTGATAAGATAACCCTTGATGAAGTGCAAGATGCCCTCAAACAGAGGGAAAAGATGAAATCTATGGTGCAGGCAGATGGGGCGTCTTCCAAGGCTGAAGCTCTGCAGGTTCGTGGCAGGACCGAGCAGAGATTTAACAACCATGGCAATCGAGATAAGAGCAAAGACGGCAGAGGTCGTTCGAAGTCCAAGGGAAAGGGCAAGTTCTACAGGTATTGTAAGAAATCTAATCATGTTATTGATGATTGTTGGAAGCTGTAGAATAAGGAGAAAAGGAACGGTACTTACCAACCGAAAGATAAGGATCAAGGTAATGGTAAGGCTACTGTTGTTTCTGGTGATAATTCTGACGGTGAATGTTTAGCCATTTTTGCTGCTTGTGCTTCTCATGATGATGAATGGATACTTGATACTACATGTTTGTTTCATATTTGCTGTAACAAAGATTGGTTCAGTTCATATGAGTCTGTGCAGACTGGAGATTTTGTACGTGTGGGGAATGACAACCCATGCCATATTGTCGGAGTTGGATCTGTTAAGATCAAGACACATGATGGCGTGACACGTACGTTGACTGAGGTGAAGCACATACCAAGCATAGCCAGAAATATGATCTCCCTGAGTACCATGGACGTTGATGGATACAAGTACGCCGGTGGGCGTAGGTTTTTAAAGGTATCGAAAGGCTCGCTTATTCACATGATAGGTGATATGAATTCTGCTAAGTTATATGTTCTTAGAGGTAGCACTTTGCCGGGTATTGCTGCTGCTGTTACTTCTAATGATTCTGATGATTGTGGTAAAACAAATCTGTGGCATATGCGTCTTGGGCATATGAGAGAACATGGCATGACAGAGTTGGTTAAGAGAGAACTGATTGATGGTTGCAACTTGGGTAAGTTTGAGTTCTGTGAGCACTGCGTTTTTAATAAGCATAAAAGATTTAAGTTCAATGCTTCCGTTCATACCACCAAAGGCATTTTAGATTATGTGCATGCTGATGTATGGGGGCCTTCCCGTAAGACATCTATTGGTGGTGCTAATTACATGCTTACTATCGTTGATGACTACTCAAGAAAAGTGTGGCCATATTTTCTGAAACATAAATCTGCTGTTTTTTATGCTTTTAAGAAGTGGAAAGTTATGGTAGAAAAGCAAACTGAAAGGAAGGTAAAGGTACTACGTACTGACAATGGTATGGAATTCTGTTCTAATGAGTTTGAGGAGTTTTGCAGTAATGATGGTATGATCAGGCATCACATCATCCCTTACACTCCTCAGCAGAATGGCGTGGCTGAGCACATGAACAGAACCATCATCTCGAGGGCTCGCTGTATGTTGTCCAATGCAGGTATGCATAGACGTTTTTGGGCTGAAGCAGCCAACACAGCGTGTTACCTCATCAACAGGTCACCTTCTATTCCACTTGAGAAGAAAACTCCCATTGAGGTATGGTCAGGTTCACCTGCTGATTATTCACAGTTGAGAGTTTTTGGTTGCACTTCTTATGCTCATGTTGATAATGGAAAGTTAGAGCCTAGAGTCGTCAAGTGCATATTCCTTGGTTATGGTTCAGGAGTTAAGGCATATAAATTATGGAATCCTGAAACTAAAAAGATTTTGTTGAGTAGAAACATGGTTTTCAATGAATCCATTATGTATCATGACAGCTTGCCATCAGATCCCTCTCATGTTGCTATTGGAGAGGAAGGAGTTCGTGTGCAGGTGGAGCACCTGCAGAAAACTGTTGATAATAATGTTGTTGTTGATGATACTCATGAGGAAAATATTGATGATGATGTTGTTCAGCACTCACCTACTGTTTTGCAGTAGCCACAGGAATCTATTGCTGCTGATAGACCGAGGCGTAACATAGTTTCACCTCGTCGTTTCATTGAAGAGTGTAATCTTGCTCACTATGCTTTGAGTTGTGATGAACAGGTGGAGCATGATACTGAACCTGCTACATACAATGAGTCCGTTGCATCCGTTGACCGCGAGAAGTGGGTTTCTGCTATGCAAGAAGAGATGCAATCGCTAGATAAGAATGGCACATGGGAAGTTGTGTGCTTGCCTAAACAGAAGAAGGTTGTCCGCTGTAAGTGGATATACAAGAGAAAGGAAGGTTTGTCTCCTAATGAGCCTCCAAGGTTTAAGGCAAGGTTAGTAGCAAAAGGTTTCAACTAGATTCTAGGTATAGATTATAATGATGTTTTCTCTCCGGTTGTGAAGCATAGTTCTATTCGTGCTTTCTTTGGTATTGTTGCTATGCATGATCTTGAGCTTGAGCAGCTAGATGTAAAAACTGCTTTTCTGCATGGTGAACTTGAGGAGGAGATTTACATGGACCAACCTAAAGGGTTCATAGTTCCTGGAAAAGAGGATTTTGTGTGCAAATTGAAGAGGTCGCTTTATGGTTTGAAGCAATCTCCAAGACAGTGGTACAAAAGTTTTGATTCATTTATGATCTCACAAGGTTTTAAGAGGTCTCAGTTTGATAACTGTGTTTACATAAAGTTTGTTGATGGATCACCTATTTACTTGCTTTTATATGTTGATGATATGTTAATTGCTGCCAAGAGCATGAAAGAAATCACTACTTTGAAGGCACACCTAAGTAGTGAATTTGAGATGAAAGATCTTGGTGCTGCTAAGAAAATCCTAGGTATGGAAATTAAACGGGGCAGAAAATCTAGGTTGTTGTTTCTTAGTCAGCAAAGTTGCGTTGATAAAGTTCTTCAACATTTTAATATGCATGATGCAAAGTCTGTTAGTACTCTTGTTGCTCCTCACTTTAAATTGTCAGCATTGCAATGTCCTAGTTCTGATGAAGATATTGACTACATGTCTCGAGTTCCTTATTCTAGTGCTATTGGTTCCTTCATGTATGCCATGGTTTGTTCTCGCCCTGATTTATCATATGCTATGAGTTTGGTGAGTAGTTACATGGCTAATCCTGGTAAACAACATTGGAAAGTTGTTCAGTGGATTTTCAGGTACCTCCGTGGCACATCGAATGCTTGCTTGAAGTTTGGCAAGACTGGTGAGGGACTCGTAGGCTATGTGGATTCAAATTTTGCTGCCGACTTGGATAAGAGGAGGTCCCTCACAGGTTATGTGTTCACGGTAGGTGGATGTGTCGTGAGTTGGAAGGCAACACTGCAACCAGTTGTTGCTCTATCTACAACCGAAGCAGAATATATGGCTGTTGCTGAAGCTTGCAAAGAGTCTATTTGGTTGAAAGGTTTGTATGCTGAGCTTTGTCAGTATGATTCTTGCATTAAACTGTTCTGTGACAGTCAAAGTGCTATTTACGTTACTAAGGATCAGATCTTCCATGAGAGAACAAAGCACATTGATATCAAGTACCATTATGTTCGTGATGTTGTTGCACAAGGTACACTTAAGGTATGCAAGATAAGCACTCATGATAATCCTGTTGATATGATGACAAATCTTGTTCATGTTGCTAAGTTTGAGCTATGCTCAAGCTTAGTTGGTATAACTGCTTAGCCCAAGTGGCTATTGGCGCCGAAGGTGTTTTCTTTGTTTGTTCAGGGAGATGATTACTGTTGATGCTACAAGAAGGAATTTGTCTCAAGGTGGAGTTTGTTATATGTTGATACAAATTCTACAAAGTAAAGGCCAACTTCTGACGGAAGGCCAACTTCTGAGGGAGCGGAGTGAGGCCCGTCGCCGGAGGCTTAGGCCGGTACGGATCGTTGATGACCTAGGTTACCACCGCTATATATACTTATTGTAAGCCACCGGTAGGGATAAGTTGCATCTGTGAAATCCCCGGCGTTGTGTAAACACTCCTTGTTATAGTGAAGTTTCGCTGGCTGGCGCCCGTAGATTTTCCCTTCTCTTTGTTGGAGAGGGTTTTCCACGTTACATATGTGTCCCCCTTGCTACGATTTTATTTTTGTTCTTCGTTATTTACTTGTCTCAAAGCTAACAATTACCAATTATGATTCACTTTATGTATCCTTATTGTATTTCCTTTACCTATTGCAATTTAAGTTATATAATAGTGAGTTGTCTGCTATTATGATCTATGTATTGATGAATGTGATGCTTCTTGTCCGTATTCTTTTATCGACTCTTCACTCCATAAACCTGAGGTCATGTTTATTGAGCTCAGTTTCGCTTGGGGACAAGCAAAGTCTAACCTTAGGGGGAGTTGATATGTCCATTTTGCATCACTATTCTATGTCATAATTCAGTGTTATTCATTAATATATTTCATATTAAGTGATGATACTTATGTTATTTCATTTGTTTTTGCATGGTTGATGACTTTTGGAGCATGGACCGCTGCAGTCAGGATTCTGATGGAAAAGGTGATGTTTGGAGGCAAAATTCGCGAAGATCGGAAAATCCGGGAAAATATACGGAAAATCCTATTTTTCCAAAAGACGAAGGGTGCCAGAAGGAGGAGTGGAGATGGGCCACAGGGGGCCCACACCACCCCCCTAGCGCGTGCCACCCTAGGCCGCGCCACTAGGTGGTGTGGCCACCCTGGCCCACCTCTGGCTCTCCCCTCTCGCGTATATTATCCTCCCGAAACCCTAAGACTCGGGGAGCGACCACGGAAAGATTTCGCCACCTCTGCGGGGCGGAAAACACCGAGAGAGAAAGATCTCTCCGCCAGACAGAATTCTGCCAGGGGAATTCCTTCCCGGAGAGGGGAGATCGTCGCCATCAACAACACCATCAAGCTGGACTTCATCGTGATCATCATCATCACCACCTCCATCATCACCATCAGCACCCTCATCACCATCTTCATATTGCTGTAACAATTGGGTTTAAGCTTGCATAGTTCTTAGGGGAAACTTTCCCGATGTTGATTACTCTTTGTAGTTGATGCTATTGAGTGGAACCATTGAATTATTGTTTATGTTCAGATTGTTATACATCATTTTTCCATCTCTGATCATGATCCATATGATGTCTTGTGAGTAGTTTGTTTTGTTCTTGAGGACATGGGAGAAGTCATGTTGTTAGTAGTGGAATTGTGTTGAGAAAGATTCAATGGTTTGTTAATTAAGTTGTGGTGTACTTCTTCTAGTGGTGTCATGTGAACGTCGACTACATGACACTTCACCTATATGGGCCTAGGGGAATGCATTGTGTATTTGGCTACTAATCGTAGGGGTTGCCGGAGTGACAGAAACCTGAACCCCATTAGGAAACCATTGCACAAAGGACGTCAGGGTCTTAGAGTTTAATGCTGTGGTTAGGTTTCTACCTTAATTACTTTCTTGTACTTATGGATGTTTGCAAGGGGTATAATCACAAGTATGTATTAGTCCTAGGAAGGTCGGTACATTAGCACAGGTTCACCCATACAACACTTAGCAAGCTAAAGAAGATTAATCAACTATATGAAGCGAAAGCACTTGACAGTCTGCCCATGTGTCCTCGAGAACGTTTGATCATCTTAAGTAATACAACCGGCTTGTCCTTTGCTGAATAAAGGATTGGGCCACTAGCTGCATTTATTCCTACTGTCTTTTATTTACTCGTACTTTATTTACTTGCATTATCAAAAACCCCTAAAAATCCGTTTGCTAAGTATTTGCAGAGAATTCCTGATCCATACCACTAGCCAGCACCTTTTGCTCCTCGTTGGGTTCGACACACTTACTTATCGAAAATACTACAATACACCCCCTATACTTGTGGGTCATTAATGAGATCAAAGATCATAAACATTGTAATTGAAATCATGAGATTGATAACAAATAGTCTTACAATGTTGCCAAACAAAGAAGAGATCTACTATTACAAGTGATGGAATATGGCTATGGTGGTGGAGAGATTAGATCTAAGTCTATTCATCTGGAGGCTCTTCAGTGTTGTGGATGGAGATCTGGAGGTGGCTGATGGTCTCGGGAGCTGCCTTTTCTCGTCGCCCGAGGCCTCTTTATATAGGTGTCCCTTCACGGAAGTTTTTCTGTTTAACCTAGCGGTGTCGATGGCAACTATACGACCGGAATTTTACCATGCATGACATGCATGGGTACGCCCTAATGTGCGGATGGTGTATAGCTGGTAAGTGGTCATGCCCAGTGTGTAGGCACCAACTTGAGCTTCTTTGGCTAAAGTTGGGTGATGACCCACAAGTATAGGGGGTGTATCGCAGTATTTTCGAGGGAAGTAAAACCCAATTTATTGATTCGACACAAGGGGAGCCAAAGAATATTTATAAGCCTTAACAACTGAGTTTTCAATTCAGTTGCACATGGAAACAATCTTGCTCACAACAGTTTATCAGTAGCAACAGTTTTGTAGTAGGAATAGCAAAGTAGCAACAATAGTAAAGAAAAGACAGCAGTAACAATAGCAGTAAACAGTGGGATTCGAGTGCGGTAGGCATAGGGATGGATGGACGGGCGTTGCATGGATAAGACGATTCACATAGCAATCAGAATATAGGACAATTGCAGATAAATAAGATAAAGCATCCAATTCTTGACAATCCTAGGCATGTGTTCCATATGTAGTCATACGTGCTCGCAATGAGAACTTGCACAACATCTTTTGTCCTGCCAGCCCGTTTGTAGCGGGGCCTCAAGGGAACTACTGGCAATTAAGGTGCTCCTTTTGGTAGAGCACCGGACCAAAGCATTAACACTCCATGAACACATGTGATCCTCACATCAAAGCCATTCCCTCCGGTTATCACGATTTCTGTCACTTCGGGGCCATTGGTTCCCGACAACATCGTGTGTATATAACTTGTAGATAAGACCAAAAACAATACTATCATAATGAATCAATAACATGTTCAGATCTGAAATCATGGCACTCGGGACCTAGTGACAAGCATTAAGCACAACAAGTCGCAACAAAATCATAAAACACTAATAAAAGATACTAGGCACCATGCCCTAACAATCTGATGCCATTACATGAATGATCTCATCCAATTCCTACCATCCCAATGGCCTATAGTGGGGGATTACTCACTCATGGATGGGGGAAACATGGATGGTCGATGGAGTAGCGATGGTGATGATGATGGCGATGATCTCCTCCAATTCCCCGTCCCGGCAGGGTGCAAGAACGGGGTTTCTTGTGCTGTTTCTTGGAATCTGGTGGTGGCGGCGGAGCGGAACTCCTTCTCGAAAAACGTCAAACCCCCCGAAGTTTTTAGGTCAGAAGGCTCCTTATAGGCGAAGAGAGAGGCCGAGAGGGTGCCTCGGTGGCCCACACCACCCCCTAGCGCGGCCTGGCCTGGCCCGCACCACCAGGTGGTGTGGCCACCCCCTGGCTCTTCTCCGTCTCGTATTCTGGCTCCTGGAGTCTTCGGGTGAAATAGGATTTTCTGCATATTTTCCGGGATGTTTCCTGATAGTTTATTTTCTGCACAAAAGTAGACACCAAGGCAATTCTGCTGAAAACAGCATTAGTCAGCATTAGTTGCATCCAAATCACACAAGTTTAGAGGAGAAACAATAGCAAAAGTGTTCGAGAAAGTAGATACGTATTGGACGTATCAACTCCCCCCAAGATTAGCTTATTGCTTGTCCTCAAGCAATTCAGTTGAAAACTGAGTGCGATAAAAGAACTTTCACGAACACATTTGCTTCATATGATGTAAATATTATCAGCAATGTGATCAACTACTTAGGCAATTCATAATAGCGAGTATGCAACCAAGTCTACTTAATAGTCATTGCAAGTTATGAAGAGATTCCAACTCAAAAATAATAAGTAGCATGAGGCACAAACATAAGCAACATTACAATTCTCATAGAAAGGTATGATAGAGTGGTATCGCCTGCCTTTGATTATGAATGTCAAGGCACCTCTGAAGTTCAAGTGCTGACTAGAAGTAAAGATCTCAAGGATTCAAACATCAAAGTCATAACACAAATAATCAAGTAATGGGACAAACACAAAGAATGACAACTATGCTCTCAAGAAAGTCCTCAAAGAATATGTGGAGACTCAACAAGTAGAAGAAAAGGTTTTGAATAATTTGAAAGGCTTCCAAATGCAGAAAGTATGGTACTCATTAGCTTTGAGCTCTCATTGCCCCTATCATAAGCATCTTTAATGTGGTTAAGGTGAAAGTGACACAACTAAGAGGATATGCTTGACAAGTTATAAATCGAAGTCTCATGCCCCTTACTTACGAAGACCGATCCTCATGCTAGTCAACTTCAGTCACAAGTAAGCTCTTGTCATTGTAAGTATATACGTATCATAGAGAACCGCCAACGGGGTGCCTCTTGCACATGACATGGGAGCTATCCCATAATCAAAATGACAAGGCAAGCAGACAATGAGCATCTCAGCGATCTTTTTATTTACTATGTGCATAGATTTTTATTGAGGATGCTTCATAGAATGTTCATTATGGTTATGCTGCAAGTTTCCACCATGATTAGGCATGGCTTAGGCTAGCGGCCTAAGCGTTTCTCTAACATACATACAAACTCCATGATCTTACAAGTTCCACTTTTATTTCACACCGCTGGGATCCATAAGCAAAAAACATGATATCAACTAGGTACTAAGTACCAATGAAGTGTTGAAAGCGGTCCCCATGATATATGGTTCTGCTAACTTCAACTCATAAAGCGCAAGCATACACGCAACAAAGAAGGACACAATGGTTCAGGTTTATTAAGTGCAAGAAAATAAAGTGTGCCATCAAGTTCGTGAGAGCTTTACTAACTAACTTTCTCATAACAAGCAAACATTTTATTCGGAAGAAAACAAGGCATACTGAATATGCACGGAAGTAGAAAATGATGCTAATGGGTAGGTATGGTGGACACTTTGGAAATATTTGTTTAGGGAATTGGAAACTTGAGTAAAACACTAAGTGGAAATGAAGGCTAGCAATAGTAAGGGAGCGACAAACGAGAGAGCAATAGCTGTCATTATTATGCTCGCAACAAAACAAGACTACTCATGGCATGAAAGTGATTCAAGATCCTCAAGGTAAAATAATTCATCGAGGCTCAACTGATTATTACAGTCATGTGCATGCGTGAGCATGTGACAAGTCAATTCAAATGAAACATTCAGAGGAGGATACCACGGTGTCATACCAATTTATGAATAGAGCAATGCAAGCAAACATTCATAAGACATGCTACAAACTATTAGCGAGCTGGAGCTAATCATAAGAAAGCAAGAACTACTAAGCATCCAAAGAAAACATACACTCTACATGAACGGACTAAGCATGCCCACAGTGATGAGTATATGTACAAAAAGTGAAAACAAATAGAGTTCGTTACCAGCCTCTTACCACGCCTCATGTTGTCATTAATCCTCATTATTGCTCTTCACTTGTGTGGCTTGAATAATAATATGAAACCAATATTCCACTGAGGACTGCTGAACCCTGTAGCAAACTCACAAAACCAAAGAAGAATGGCAAATATTTTTGGTGTTTTCGATTTTTAAACAAGAACCAAAAGGGAAAAACAAGCAAAGAAAAATATTTTTGGGTTTTTTGAATAGTTTAAACAAAGCAAAAAGGGAAAAACAAACCAAGGAAAAAATAAGAAGCAAACCAAAGAGAAACAACAGAAATATTTTTGGTCTTTTTGTGTTTTAGAAAGCAAAAGCAAAGAAAGAACGGAAACTAAAAAGAGGGCGAAACATGAATATACAAAGTACCGACGCAACATGATATGGAGATGAGTGCGGTGTCGGCGTACCTCCCCCCAAGCTTAGGCTTTTGGCCTAAGTGGGTATCAATCCCAAGCTGGCTAGGATGAAGTGTCACCGTGGTACGACGAGGAAGTACCTTCGTCCTGGTGCGACCACGAGTATGTCCCTCCATAATGTGCGGAGTAATCATAGGAGGGCACATCCTCCTAGTGCTGCTCGTGGAAACCCAGTAAGCGAAGCTGCTCGTCCACCTCCTCCTTGGAGCGCGACCATGGTCTCCTGTGAACACTAAACAAAGCAGGCTGTGGAAAAAGGATCTCCCTGTCATCCCCGTCAGTGAAAAGCATCCTATATACTAGACTATTCAAATCAGAAGTAGAAGTGACAAAGTGATGAGTTTTCATAGCAACAAGGTCAAGCCTCTGTGGTGCCAGCATAGCATCATAGGGATCCACTGAAAGACCTAATGCATTGACTATACGCGAGGCAATGATGCCCCCATATATAGGCCCCCTAGCAGCTAGGCGGCAAGCAATAAGCGAGCCAAGATTGTATCAAGTATCATTGTTAAGCGCAGCAGCAAGGAATGCTAAATGATAGTTGGAGATATTACTTGTGTTCTCCCTACCAAGTACACTAGTAGCAAGATAATATGCAAAGTATCTAAGAGTAGGGAGTTGGATATTTCTTATCTTTCCGCGCTGCACCATGTGGTCATCATCATTGGTCACCCCTCGGTAAAGCTCCAACAAATCAGCGGGTCGCCCTTGAATTTTCTTCACGGTCCCTGTCATGCGTACACCTACAATACTGCAAAATCTCTCCAAAGGCATGGTGAAGGGCAGATTATAAATTTTAAAAGAGACAGTCGACTGATAGGATGTGTTAGTAAACGTGAAGCTCTCAACAAAAGTTTTGGTGAGCATAGCGTATTGCGCACTCTCATCTTGCATATATGAGGGCAAACCAACCCTCTCAATCAGTAGCAAGAAATCATCAAGAATACCTGCAGCTTGTAAGAAAGTAAAAGAAGGAAAAGAGGATGGGTGAGCATCCCCATCATCCCTTTCATTACCAATACGAGTTGCAATGAGATCTTCGTTGTATGATGGCCTAGCTTGAGAGGCTGTTCTTGAGGGCCTTGACCTCCTAGGTGCATCACTCTCAAATATCTCTCCAAAAGTATGGTTGTTCATGCTTGGTATTCTGAAATTTAAACACTTATTAAACAAGTGATTGCAAAGTAAATATAATGAAGGATTCTACTCATAGGGACTTGCAAGAGGCCTAAACATACATTAAAACTATATCTTTAAGCATCAAACAAGCTTACAAGCTCTCATAACTAGTCACCTACAGCAGCAAAATACTCAAGATATAATCCACTAAACACAAATCTACTTGGACAAGGGGAGGAGTCACATACCAGGGAACAAATGCTCCAAATTTTAGCAAGAAAGAAGGGATGAGCAAGGATATCGAAAAATCGAGAGCAAGCACAGCAAGAACACGATTTTGAGCAATGAACTGGAGCTTACTCAGGAGAGAGAAGAAAGTGGCAGGTGAGAGAGTTAGTGGGGGCCAGGGGTGGCCCACACCAAGGCATGGTGCCACCCAGGGCTGGCCACGCCACCATGTGGTGTGCCTGCCTGGTGGGGCCCACTGGTACCTCCCAAGTACTCCTCTGCCCCTTTTTCACGTAAAAATGTAATATGAATTTTCTGGAATTTTTCGAGACACTTTATTTTTGGGCATTTTTCAGAAATAGAAGAATGATTTTTCTGACAGACAAATTTTTTTCTTTTCTTTTGGAAACATGATGCAAGGACAAAACAAGGCTAGAACTACAGAAGTTCTAAGACACTCTAACAAGCAAGCAACTAACAACAAAAAGAAAACTAAACGAAAGCAAAAACTAAAATGCAAAGGGTATAAATAAACAGAGATAATCATAATGAAAACATTGTTTTGTTCAATGCAATCCTTTTGTTAACAAGGTTGATCAAGTCTTGTTATCAAAACAATTGCATATGAGACAAAACTTTGTATTCCACTAATGATTATGTTCCCTCAACCTTGATAGTAATGGTCCCAATCATAATAGTTTCAAATTTTTGTCTTGGTATGGGACAATATATTTCTCCAACTTGAATGCCTTCAACATGTTTAATTGAATTCAAACCATAGGTTCTTTCAATCTTCTTAGGGAAATAGACAGTATGTTCCTTGTCATTAACATTGAAGGTCACCTTTCCTTGATTACAATTAATAACAGCTCCTGCAGTATTAAGAAAAGGTCTCCCAAGAATAATGGACATATTATCATCTTCAGGCATTTCAAGCACAACAAAATCAGTTAATATGAAGCAATTATGAGCCACTTGACCAGGTACATCCTCACATATACCCACAGGAATAGTGGTAGATTTATCAGCCATTTGCAAAGATATATCAGTTGGTATTAATTTTTCTAGTTGAAGCCTCTTATAGAGAGAGAAAGGCATAACACTAACCCCAGCTCCCAAATCACACAAAGCAGTTCTAACATAATTGTTCTTAATAGAGCAAGGGCTAGTTGTTATCCCTGGGTCTCCAAGTTTCTTAGGAACCTTACCATTGAAGGAGTAATTAGCAAGCAAAGTAGAAATTTCTTCATTAGGGATCTTCCTATTATTCGAGACAATATCCTTCGTATACTTTGAGTAAGGAGGCATTTGAATAGCATCATTTAAAGGAATTTGCAAGAATAAAGGTTTCATCCACTCACAAAACTTATTGTAGTGTTCATCTTCCTTTGACTTGTGTTTCTTATCAGGGAAAGGCATAGGTTTTTCGACCCAAGGCTCTCTTTCACTACCATGTTTCTTATCAATAAAATCTTCTTTAGTGTATTTTGTATTCTTAGTGTGGTTTTCAGGTTCTTCTTCAACTTTTTCTTCATTAGGAACTTCATTTTCTTCATCACCACTTTCAGTTTCAGCATCAGAGATAGATATACTATTAGGGTCTATAGCAGGTTCAGAGGGTTCTACAATAGTTTTATGTTTCTTTTTTCCTTTTCTTACAAGTAGAACCTCTATTTTCAGCTTGTTGAGAATCCTGCTCAATTCTTTTGGGATGCCCCTCAGGATATAGAGGATCCTGGGAAGCAGCACCACTTCTAGTTCTAATTTCATAATCATGTTTTTCTTTAGCAGCATTAACTAGCAAGTCGTTTTGCACTTTAACAAGTTGATCTATTTGAGTTTGAACCATTTGAAAGTGTTTAACAATCATTTTAACATCATTAGAGGTTCTTTCCACAATATCTTTCAACTCAACATAGCTCTAGTGTTTTCCATTAGGTGATTTTGCACCCTTTTATTAAAATTATCTTGCTTAACAATAAAGATATCGAATTCTTCTAAGCATTGATCAGGAGGTTTAGAGTAAGGGATATCACCTTCATCAAAGTGTTGGAGAGAGTGTACCTCAATAGTTTATGAGTAGTGAATAGGCTTACATAATTCTTCTATAAGAGGTAAATTCTTGACATCTGCAGCTTTAATTCCCTTCTCCTTAAGACATTTCTTAGCTTCCTTCATCACTTCATCATTTAATTCAATAACTCCCCTCTTCTTTGATGTTGGAATAGGCACCGGAATAGATGGTTCAGGTACAATTACTTCAGGTACAGCTTGTTTAGGAGGAGTCCAATCTTCGTAATTCTTGCTTATTTTAGCCATTAATTCCTCAGCTTCCTTAGGAATCCTATTCCTGAAAACACAATCAGCACAACTATCTAGGTATGTCCTAGATTCTTCAGTTAGTCCATTATAAAATATATCAAGAAGCTCATTCTTAGGTAATAGACTTCCAGCTTGTGCATGAATCAAAGCACAAAACCTTGCCCAAGATTCGGGCAATACCTCTTTTTCTCCCTATTTAAAATCAAAAAGTTCCTGCAAAATAGCATGTCTAGCACTAGGAGGAAAATATTTCTGCAGGAAAGTACTAATCAAGCACTCAGGGCTATCAATAGATCCAGGAGATAAATTACTAAACCAAGTTTTAGCTTCTCCTTTCAGTGAAAAAGGGAAGATCTTGGCAATAAATTAAGTACGCATCTTAACATCATCAAAAACAAGCCACTCATGGTAGAAAGTTCATTCATATGTGCTACCACACTTTCATTCTTAGTCCCACAAAAAGGTTCTTTCTCGACAATAGCTATGTAAGATAGATCGAGAGAGAAATCATAATCTTTATCCGTAATGTTTATGGGAGAAGCAGCAAATTTAGCAATAGGAGACAATTTGGGTCTAATAGTACGCCTCTCAATGAGACTCTTAGCAGTGCTCCTATCATGGGTGTTTTTACATTGTTTAATAAATTCATCGGTCATCTCAACATAACCATCTTCAATATCATAACTTTCACTAGACTTAGGTGAACTAATAGGTGTGGTAGTGTCTTCATTAGGAGTTTTGGTATTTCCAGCTATAGTTCTAGCAATCGTAGCATCTATTAAAGGACCTAATGAACCACTCTTATCAAGCACAGTAGAAGAAGCATCATAAGCATCAGAAGTTTCAGATTCAGCAGTAGTAGCAGTGTGTGTAGCATGTGTATGTGGTGGTGTAAGGAACTTACTGAAAACAAACGGTCAATCAAGAGCAGCAGAGGTGTTTAGAACCGTACCTCTTCTTGTAGTGGATGGTAAAATAGGAACCTTGCCATCACGAGACTTACCCATGATGGATGGATAGCAGCGAACAATAGAGAATCCAAGTGAACTTTATAAATAAAGCTATGCTCCCTGGCAACGGCGCCAGAAAATAGTCTTGATGACCCACAAGTATAGGGGCGTATCGTAGTATTTTCGAGGGAAGTGAAACCCAATTTATTGATTCGACACAAGGGGGGCCAAAGAATATTTATAAGCCTTAACAACTGAGTTGTCAATTCAGCTGCACCTGGAAACAATCTTGCTCACAACAGTTTATCAGTAGCAATAGTTTTGTAGTAGGAATAGCAAAGTAGCAACAGTAGTAAAGAAAAGACAGCAGTAACAATAGCAGTAAACAGTGGGATTCGAGTGCGGTAGGCATAGGGATGGATGGACGGACGTTGCATGGATAAGACGATTCACATAGCAATCAGAAGACAGGGCAATTGCAGATAAATAAGATAAAGCATCCAAGTACTAGACAATCCTAGGCATGTGTTCCATATATAGTCATACGTGCTCGCAATGAGAACTTGCACAACATATTTTGTCCTGCCAGCCCGTTTGCAGCGGGGCCTCAAGGGAACTACTGGCAATTAAGGTACTCCTTTTAATAGAGCACCGGAGCAAAGCATTAACACTCCATGAACACATGTGATCCTCATATCAAAGCCATTCCCTCCGGTTATCCCGATTTCTGTCACTTCGGGGCCATTGGTTCTGGACAACAACGTGTGTATACAACTTGTAGATAAGACCAAAAACAATACTATCATAATGAATCAATAACATGTTCAGATCTGAAATCATGGCACTCGGGCCCTAGTGACAAGCATTAAGCACAACAAGTCGCAACAAAGTCATAAAGCACTAATAAAAGATACTAGGCACCATGCCCTAACAATATGATGCCATTACATGAATGATCTCATCCAATCCCTACCATCCCCATGGCCTACAGCGGGGGATTACTAACTCATGGATGGGGGGAACATGGATGGTCGATGGAGAAGCGATGGTGATGATGATGGCGATGATCTCCTCCAATTCCCCGTCCCGACAGTGTGCCAGAACGGAGTTTCTTCTGCTGTTTCGTGGAATCTGGTGGTGGCGACGGAGCGGAACTCCTTCTAGAAAAACGTCGACCCCCCCCCCCGAAGTTTTTAGGTTAGAAGGCTCCTTATAGGCGAAGAGAGAGGCCGAGGGGGTGCCTGGGGGGCCCACACCACCCCCTGGTGCGGCCTGGCCTGGCCCACGCCACCAGATGGTGTGGCCACCCCCTGGCTCTTCTCCGTCTCGTATTCTGGCTCCTGGAGTCTTCGGGTGAAATAGGATTTTCTGCATATTTTCCGGGATTTTTCCTGATAGTTGATTCTCTGCACAAAAAGTAGACACCAAGGCAATTCTGCTGAAAACAGCGTCAGTCCGCATTAGTTGCATCCAAATCACACAAGTTTAGAGGAGAAACAATAGCAAAAGTGTTCGGGAAAGTAGATACGTTTTGGACATATCATTGGGTCGCAAGTATGTTGCATTTGAAACGAATCGACAGTACTTCAAAAGAAAGCATCCGTTCTGAGAAGACGGAAAAAACTTTAAGAAGGGAAAACTTGTGCATGAAGTAAAAGAGGTACCAAAGTTTGATGGTGAAGCTGTTGATGCCGAGCTACATGCTCTCGTGCATGCAGCGCCGTGAACTGGCCATCAATTTGCGGGATATGGTGTAACACGCAACTGGACTCACATGGCAGCCTTAACGAATCTCTTGTATTACAAGGACTTCAAACTTCCCCATAACATTGATGTGATGCACATCTGAAAGAACGTTGGGGAGTCCCTTTTTCACGCAGTCCTGAACATTCCTGTGAAGTCAAAGGATAATGTCAAGGCTAGAGTCGATGTTGAGAAACTCTATGATAGGAAGAAATTACACATGCAGCCTCCTACCAAAAGAATTGGTTCAAGCCGCATGCCTACTTCTGCCTTGATAGTGTCCAAAAGAAGGAGGCTTTTAGGTGTCTCAAATACATCGTGATGTTCCCTAATGGTTATTGTTCGAATATAAGTAATGGAGTCAATCTTTCGACGGGAAAAGTCACCGAGCTCAAGAGTCACGACTATCATATATGGATAGAGCGGCTGATGCCGGTGATGGTTCGAGGGTATCTCCCCAAGAAAGTCTGGCGAGTGCTTGTGGCGTTGAGCCATTTCTTCCGCATGCTCTATGCTAAGCAGATATGTCCTCTGGTTATTGAGAAGATGTGTGTTCAAGTCCTGGAGTTGCTATGCAATTTGGAGATGATCTTTCCGACATGCTTCTTTACTCCGATGGCACATATGATTGTGCACCTCGCGAATGAGGCACTCTTGGGTGGCTCGGTGCAATTTGGTTAGCAGTTTTGTACTGAGAGAGAGTTTAAGTATATTCGGAAGATAACCAGAAACAAAGCCAAGATTAAAGCATGCATAGCTGAGGCCACATGACTTCGGGAGATGGCAGACGCCATGACAACCTACTAGCCTGATGATGTTCCCACTATGCATAACCCGGTCTCTCGTTACAATGTCGACCAGCCGAAGAATGACCCCAAGCTCAAACTATTCCAGTTTCTCGGTATCAAGGCCGGTAAAGGACTAAAATACCGCTTGCCGAAGGAAGAGAAGGATTGCATAATGATCTATGTGCTTATGAACATGAAGGAAGTGGTCGATTTAATTAGGTAAAATGGTGAACAATTTACTTTGAGGTCTTGGTCTAATGCTTATTTTCTCCTTCTTAGTGAATTCACGGATGAACAGTGGTCAGGAACGACGGATCCCTCTCCCTTGGACTTGGACACTCTACTGAAAGAGGGTTCTCCCGAAAAATAGAAAAACTTTGTGTCCTAGTTCATGGAAAAAGTAATTTCTAACATGTCCATCTTACCTTGCAATAGGTGACTTGTCCCTTATTATTCCACGTAACTAATGAACACAATAAATTTGAACTGTACTTGTAGGGAGCTGATCCCAACGTTGAGATATCATATGACTTGAAATGTGTTTCCCAAGTTTTTAACAGTGACATCATGAAGTATGATAAGTGTGATGTGAATGGGTTTCGCTTCCATATAGAGACGCACTAGTCTTCACAGAGGAGCCGATACCCTTGATTACTACGGAAGGTTAGTGAGTGTATACGATCTCATCTTCAATCATACGAACGTACAACTCAATCTCGTTGTGTTCAAGCGCCACTACTTCGACCCAAGGGGTGGACTGAGAAGTGCCCCTTCCATTGGGTTAGTTGAAGTTAGGCCTTCAACCACCTATAGCGGAGCCAACGTCTTTGTTGTGGCTCACCAAGCCAACCAAGTTTATTATTTTCCCTACCCATGCCAGAAAGCGGAACTCAAGGGCTGGGAAGTCGTTTTCCAGGTATCGCCACATGGTAACCTACCGATTCATTCCAAGGATGATTACAACAACATTGACCCTATAACATACGAGGGGATTTTCTATCAAGATCAAGAGGACTTCGGGAACTTTGAGTTAGAACATGTTGATTTTCAGGACCTCGAGAACGATGCAGAAACTCGGGGTGAGTCAGTGGTGGATCTACATGACATAGATATGCTCGAGAAGTTCCATGCGGAGAATGGCAACGATGATGACCCTCCACCCTTCGATGAGGCTCGATCCTTCAACTAAAAAGATAGTGATAGTGAGAATGAGAATGAGAATGAGAATGGGAATGGGAATGAGAATGAGAATGAGAATGATAGTGAGTATTTATTTTTCAACACATTCTATTATGTCTTTGTGATTGATTGTTTTCTTAATGCATTCTAATATTTTTCAATGCATTCTATTATTTCCAATGCATTTTATGCTTAGTATCTATATTTTATTATGTCTTTGTGCTTAATTGTATTCTCTTACTCAATGCAGGTGATTCAACAATATGAGAAGCGGCAAGGCTAGCTCGACGTCCTTGCTTAATGCACTGAAACAACGCAAGAAAAATGCTACACAGAGTGGGAGACAACAAACTCCCAATCCGTGTTACCTCGATCTTCGTGTTGTGGGAGGAGTACGAGGTTGAGGTCGAGGAGGAGGACGAGGTGGTGGCGGAGGAGGCGTGGACTTTGACCCACCACCCTCCGCTTCTGGCGACGTGGCTCCTAAGTTGTTCCTGATGGAGGAGGGGGAGGGGCCGTCTAGAGACAAGGCGGAGGCGGAGGCGGAGAGGAGGCAGACCCTACACACGAGTTGGTGGTGCAGCTGCCGCGGAAGAAATTGTCGAATCGTGGGGAATCGGGAGTCCCTGATTAGAGGTTTGAGCCTAGGACCCAGGAGGCGAAAGCCCTTATTATTCCAGATGGCCTGAGTAAGTGTACTAATTTGGAATTTTAAACATGTAATTTCTTGTTGGTGATAAATAATTTGGCATGTGTACTAATGTTTGATTATTGTGCAGCAATTGGACATTTCCTGTGGGGACCAAGCCCCACCTTCCTAACACCATGGTTGGAGCTCTAATTAGGAAGTTCTGGCCAGGCTATTACACTTCCCCCAAGGGTGTCAGGAGGCTAGCCACTACTTGGGCAGACTATCAGGCTACCCATGTCCTAGGCTTTCCAACAGCTGTTGAGGTTATGATCACCAAGTTTTGGGTAAAACATATTTCTTGAGTTTTGTCCATAGTTGATGACCCCGCGTGTGAAATCATGACTCTCACAATTGTTTTATGCATGATTGAAGTGCTTTTATCGTGTGGATGAGGAGCAACAGGAAAAGGCGAACATGAATTTGCTTGGGGATTGTGTGAAGTTGACACCACAGGTGTGGTACAATCAAAAGGTCATGGCTGCTAGTCACTTCTGGGCTGATAGGGGCGTGAGGGTCAAGAAGGAGGAGATTGTTGGTAAAAATCATAATCCTAAGTACTCGATGACTCCGGATGAGTACATGTCGGTGAGTAAAATGTCAATGAGATTCTACATTGCTGCTAAGTTGTCATTACATTATTTGGAGATGGGTATTGCATTTTTAGGTTGTCCCCGAATGGGTTGAGACGCATCGAGACCCATGGGAGGAGCTGGTTAGGACGAGGTGGCTCAGAGAAGACGAAGATTTTGCAACCTTGTCGAGGCGGAACATGGAGAACCGAAGCGATGGTGGAACACACTGCGCGGGAAACCGCAACTTTGACCGCTTCAAGGGGAAGATGGTATGTATACACATGGAACAACCTGTATTTATTTCCCGTCATGTTACTACTTGATACGCATAACATTTTTTTCTCGACGCAGGTGGCCGAGGCAGTACCCGAGGAGGTGATTCCTGACGTCGCCGTCTATGAGAAGATGCAGCTCAAGAAGCCCGATCTATCGCAGCCTCAACCCTCGCTCCCCGTGTTCTTCGGCAATGTCGAGGAACACTTGCAGTCCTACACCATGATGGTGAAGGCTCGTCACCCGCATGTGGATGACCCTATTAACGCGGAGACCAATGAGGGGTCGTTGCTCCTGTCAGGGTATAGATTGGAGCATGGATGTCTCAAGATGCTTAATAAAAAGGTCAAGCCTACCCTCACCACGAGCTTCACGCGTCTCAAGGATACCCACCCCGCCAACGGCCCCCCTATCCTGCCTCGTGGCCAGCCTCGTCGATCCACCTCTAGAGAAGATGTAAGTTTTCTTCATTTTCATCATCTTTATAACTTTCGTTCCTGCATGGCTAAGTGTTGACGAGATTCATTGTATTTCAAATTGTAGCCTGAGTTCGAGGCGGCCTATGATGCCGCTCATGATCAATATGAGGTAGCCTTTCAGCAGCATCAGACGGCGAATACGGCCTACATGCAGTACGTAAATGTAAGTTTGAACCTTTACATTTGCATAAGATATAAGTCCCACTTCTCCTAGTTTGATGCTTTACGGCAAAGGCATCTAAACTATCTTGTAGGCGGTGATTGTGGCTATGCAAATTGGACAGAGTATTAATTTAGGGGACATACCTTCCATGTCAGGGCTGGCACCATTCCTGCCATCAAGGGAAAGTTTCTGTCGGACATACTACGCATCATCACCGGTAATTTCTTTGCCAAACCACTGGTTACCGCTTTACTTCGCCTTGCAAGTTGCTAACATGTATAACATGTAGGGGACAGAATATTCTGAGAACAAGCACTTTGGTCATGCCTCGCCGGGTAGCCATCAGATGATCACACCACCCACCCTGATGGTCCTTCTGCTGACCGTTCTACTAGTGGTTCGCCGACAACTCCGTCGCCTGGTGGTTCTTCTTCTGCTTCTACTAGACGGCAACCTTGTCGTAGGTCGCCTATTCTCACCTTAGGATATCAGGGGTTCACCCCGTCTCCTCCACAGTTGTAGGGATGATGTCTATGGATGTGTGATAATGTATGAATGATGTGATCATGTTTGAATGATGATAATAATTATTGATGTGTGAAATATTAGTGCTTTGAATGAGTTAATATTGTTGTGAAATAATATCGAATGAAATAATATTGCTGTAAAAAAACTGGGCTAGGACTACCCCGAAGGCCAGGCCGTTGGCGTAGTTGGCTGCATGTGACCAAATGGTTAGGGCTACACCGAGGGCTAGGCCGTCAGCATAGGGCCATGGCTGGGCGCTTCAACGGTTCAACGCGTGGCACGTGTACGCCGAGGACCGGACCGTTGGCGTAGGTGGTGGGCCTACGCCGAGGGCCGATGTTGTCGGTGCACCTCCGCGACTAGGGCAGCCCAGCGACCGCCACGTGTCCAAGCGACGCCGAGGGCCAGGCCGTCGGCGTACTGGGCGCGCCATTAGCTGGCCGTGTGATGGCAGGAGCAGGCGACATCGGCGATGTCTATGGCGACGGCCACAGTTTGACTGTTGGGTTAGCCTACGCCGACGGTCTTTCTGTATGCTGGTGGCCGCGCTGCCTGCGCCGAGGGGGTGCTTTACCGAGGGAGGTATGCCGAGGGCATCCATCGACGTAGCCTACACCGACGGCAACTTGCCCTCGGCATAGCTATTGATTCCTGTAGTGACGATCTCAAGAGATCGTGGTCCCTGAGAAACTAGTACCAAGGAGGGCCGGGAGATAATTCCCACTCCGGCCAGACGGAGAAGGGGGACACCAGACTCACAAGTTCATTGACGAAGCCGACCTGGCTGAGCTTCATCTGGCAGAGGCGGAACTTGAGGACACCAATACGTTGTGATATCATCCTCTCCACTGAACGTCCCTGCCGTAGACAAAGCTTTAAGACGCCAGGCCTAATGCCTAACGATCGACTCCAAACTCCATCATATCGAAACTCCTTCGGGAAACAGCACCGATTTGGCGCAGGTTGAAGGACCTTTATTCTTGCCGCTGTCGATGTCCTTACACCGGAGGCGAAGAACTCAAAGACCCTATGAAGACCAATCAATCCATCCGAGGTCCCCCACCCTCCAGTCGGCGCACCGGACGGTGGAGGGCAGGAGAACCAACGGCAGCGGTGGCAACATCCAAGGGCTATGCAGATCAAATCACGTCTGTAGAGGGCCCTAGGAAAAAATGGTTCCGTAAAAGGTCCTTTTTTATTCTCCTTCCTATAAAACACACGAGTCCTTAATTTTTAAATAATAAATACATGATTTTGATTGCGGTTTTTTGTTTTAAATGCAACTGTTTTTCATAAATTATGGAAATATTGCATAAAAGATTTTACACGATTTACTTGGAAAAATAAAGATTTTACAAGATAAAACATATAAATATCACTGGTAGAAAATAGACCTCTAGTCCTAGTTGCGCAACTGGCACTGCCGAATCAGGACTAGAGGTCCGACCTTTAGTCCCGGTACTGTTACAAATCAGGACAAAAGGGCCTCGACGTGGCTCCCCGGAGTGCAATGGGCTCGAGGACCTATGAACCGGGAACAAAAGGTCTCTGCCGCGGCAGTATTTTGGGGCATTCAGCTGCGGCGGCAGGAGATGGAGTTTTATGGTTTTGTGTTTTGTGTTTTGTGTTTTCCTTTTCATTTTGTGTTTTGTGTTCAATTATTTTTTATTTTGTGTTTTTATTTCAAACATGTTATTGTATACATACACGACGCTACTACATAAGTGTATACTTTGATATACTTTGATGTATATATAATATAATTTCTCTTACGATCATACGTACACACACATATATAGGAAGCCCGTATAGGACACTCGCGGTGCCCGGGAATATATATATTTTACCTATATATATACATATATATAACAGGACTAATCTACAACCCCCTCCCCTAATAAAAGACCTTCTGCCCCACCTCCCCGTGCGCGGGCTCCACCCCACCTCCCCGTACGCCGCCCCTGCCCCACCTCTGGCCCACGCCGCCCCCGCCCCACACCGCCTCTCCCCACATCTGGCCGCGCCACCCTGCCCCATCTTCGGCGCCATCTGGCCCCACCTCCATAGCCGCCCCACCCCAACTCCGGTGCCGCCCCGCCCCAACTCTAGCCCTGCCCTAGACCTCCTCAGATTCACTATGGATGTTTAGAAAGCCCCTCCCCAACCCCGTTCACACCCTTCCACCCTCTTTCCCACGTGAATTTGGTGCTCCGACAGGAAGTTCACTTGCTATCTACTGGGAAGTTCACATCTTCCACGGTGGAAGTTGAGAAATCCCCCCACCCTCCCCCTCTCTTCCCACGTGAATCTGGTGCTCTGATAGGAAGTTCACTTGGTACTACACAGAAGTCCACATCTTCCACCGTGGAAGTTCAGAAAGATCCCCCAACCCCCAACCCCCGCACCCTCCCCCTCTCTTCCCATGTGAATCTGGTGCTCCGCCTGGAAGTTCAGTTGCTGCTACAAAGAAGTTCAGATATTCCACCGTGGAAGTTCAGAAAGACCCCCCAACCCCCGCACCCTCCCCTCTCTTCCCACGTGAATCTAGTGCTCCGCCAGGAAGTTAACTTTCTTCTATGGAGAAGTTCAGGTCGTCCACCGTGGAAGTTCAGAAAGACCCCCACCCCCTACCACCCCATCTATCATCCCACGTGAATCTGGTAGTCTGCCAGGAAGTTCACTGTCTAGTCGCATGAAGTTCAGAGAGGGTTCCGCGAAAGTTCAGAAAGGGTTGTACAATAGTTATTCTACAAGGGGTTGTAGATATATATATATATATACAATTTGGTATATGAGTCGCAGACGGGACTAAAGTCCGTCTATTTGATTACATGGACATTATTAAATTAAATGGATGTCTTAGACTTTATCTATATTGTATTCTCCACATGGTTCTATGACCTCGCCAACAAAAAAAACCCGCCAATTCTTTTTGAATTGCTAGTAGGCGGTCATGTGGTAGCAGCTTTTCTCGCATCACATCCCACTATAAAGAAGGAGATTGATATGAATATATCAATCATCCTAACAAAAATTAAGAATAAAACTCAACACAAATTATGGTAATAAAAATAAATTGTGAATATATGGTTTACATACTCAAAGAAATTTCAAGTTCTACTCAATAGTCGAAATGCAAATGAACTCGCAACCGTAGTATCCATATAAATTAGACCCCTGTGGCTGACTCGCACACTTTACAAGAATAGAATACAATCAAATAATAATCAAGCATGATAATTGTATTGAAACTACAATTAAAGAGATATGCAAACCTAGCTCATACTACTTACTAGGACCAGGTTAAAACTCAGGTCCTCACCCAATTGACCGGTGACTAAACTCTGTTGATTCTCTAGAGTTTCCTTTGTCGTTTTCCGGCTACGGCGTAGATTCTACGAATGATCTGACAGAAGATGTAGGTATCGCTGCGGGCGCAACTTTTTTGACCAACGGTCCCGATGAAATCGGAGCCGATAGGTGTGGTTCTTCGGGTTCCTCTACGCGAAATTGGAAGCTTCCGATGATGAGATTGGATCCACCGTTGAAGTCGACGGGAACTGAGACAGGGGTGGGCGGGCGTGGTGCCGCTTCCATCAGATTGTTGCTTGATGAAAAGGGGTCCACTGAATCCATGAGTCTAGCGTTCAGGATTCCCACAGATGACGCCAATTGACGAGGGATAACCTCGGCAATGCCCATGGTTATGGAGTTAGGGTTTCGAGGAAAGAGAATGCTGGGGATGTTGTCGGTTGATCAGACAAACAAGGAAGTTGAAGTCATCTGATTGCTTATGGTCAACTCGATTACACATTGCTGAAGGCTTTTTTCGGTACCTCTCTATTAGCTCCTCCCAGCCTATATATAATAGGACGGTTTCCAAAGCCGTATGCGAATAGGTTACAGACTACGATTACAATTGTGGTACAATGCCGGTTCCTATTTCCAAACTATATCTTCCGTCGGATCCTTCGTGGGCCTTCTTCTTGGTCTTCATGGGCCATGAATCTTCATGTAGCTAGGGTAACCAAACCTAAGCACCCAAGTAATCATACTCATGTCAGGTATCTATCATAAAACAGTGCTGAACAGATTAGACACAAGTATGACATAAACAGATCAGAGACGTACTATAGACTACACAATGAAGAGAAAAATCTGGAGCTAGCCTATCTGTGCTAGCATTAGCAAATTATTACACAGCACTGACAAACAAACATAAGTGATGTAGTATAAACTGCCACAAGTCCCTAGCTGAAAAGAACGCCCAAACTACAAGTATGGTTCAATTGCTTTATTCATGAATGATTAATATAGAGAGTTCTCAAGTGTGGAAATAGGAGGTTGACACGAAAAGGCAGAGATATAGAACTTCATGTGCTGAGTAGTCAACATCACAAAAAAGTGAAGTAATGTAAGATTAAATTTCAATTGCTGCGAGAACACATAGAGAACACCAAGCCGACACTAGCTAGCTCTCTTGTCTCAAGAAATCAACTTATATCAAGAAATCAACTTATAATATAATCCACTGCAATAATTTATTGGGAATATACATAGCAGACCATCACCATGGACAAACATTAGTTCAGTGTACTAATACAACAATTGAGAACAAAGAGAATAGAAATACCAGGAGCCATGGACGAAAGTTTCATATATATATATATATATATATATATATATATATATATATATATATATATATATATATATTATTCGGGCGCGGAGGACCGACCCTAGCATAAAATTAAATTGAATTGATATTACTATCAATTATTCGAGCGTGGAGGACCTATACCCGAAAAAAACCATAATAGTAATAATAGTAAATTAGTTAATAGCAATGAATATACTCCACCAGCATGCATGCAGCCCAAATGAATCAAGTCGTGAAACTCTTGGCAGACATACAAGAGAGAAGCCAAAAGATCCAAAGAGAAGGCAAAATTCTCAAGACACAATCATAAAGTTCAAGAAGTTTGTCAAAGTGAAGATAAGAAGATGAAGCCACATTCATATGCAGCCAAGGCAACGTGGAGGCAGCACCAAAATCCCTCCATCAGCTTCCAACATGTGCTCATGAACCTATAAAGAAGGGCTACAAAGGCTATAAGGCAAATAAAGCCTAGGAAGTCTATAAAATAGGTTCATGATAACCAAGGAGAAAGAAGAGGCAAATAATAGAGGAGAAGGCACTTGAAGGCTGATCTCTCGCCTATAAATTGAGGCGCTCGTAGCAATAAAGAGGACACGAACACAGACACCAGCACCAGCACTCCAGCAACCAGCAGAACAGAGAGCCAGTACTAGCAGACTCTCGGCTCACTAGTAGTATTTGTAACCCTCTCCCTGTAATAAAGCTACTATATTGAAGGCACCTGTACCATAAGTTTGGAGAGGTTGTAAGGTAATTTTCTTTATCTTCGTGTAAGCCCTTCGGGGGTTTCCCGAAAGGGAAATCCGTATAGAAGTTATATTGTGGAAATGAAGAAGTTTCGTATTTCCCTTGTTCTTTTTAAGCATGTTTATATGTGATGAGTTTCTTATGCTAGGGATCCTATAGGAGAAACCTCTGCGTGTAGTTCTCTGTTAAAGCCTTATATGTGGCGTCTGAACGAGAACCTTGTAGCCGTAGAGAAGTGTTCCCTCTGGATGGAACTGCCTGGGAAGACGATAAGAGAACGACCCATATAAATTTGATTAAAAATATCTAGGGAAATAAACTTAGCTACTCCTGAAGCAATATAGTAAGAAATACGGTGAGTACCGAGTAGGACTTTTACACCACTGCGCACACCCTCGCTTGTCTGTTGGCCTCGCCAGCCTGAAAAAGATCCTGAAGTATATACGTACAGTCTAATATTAATATATAAATATCAATATTAACGCTAATAAATTTATAAAAACTAAAGATTTGTAATCTTATATTTTATAGTATTTAAATTTTCGTATTTTCCGTGTATTATTTTAGTATTTTTACATCCTGTATATTATTGGTATCAGAGCTAGCGTTTAATCATTGAAAGGTTAAAGTATCTAAATTTAGAAGTTAGCGCAGTTAAGATAATAAAAACTAAAGAAAATATTGATATAAAGTGCAGAATAAATCCTTCTAAAGAGCATACTTGGCATAGTACGCATAGCCAACTAAATATAGTTGTTGACCTGATATATAATTTCTTCATATCTTGGGGAAAAAGACAAGACAGCTTAGATCAAAAATTTGAAAGTTTATTTAAAGAATATCAGAAACTCGTAGAAAAGTACTCTGGGTTGAATAATAAAATTGATATAGCTTTACATAAGCTAGAAGAAGCAAAAGCAAGACAGAACATAGTTAGTAAGAATAACGATTATATTAAAGAAGAAGTGCACTCCATTGGGAAAAGTATAGGACTTTGTCTAAATAAAGATAAAGACTTGTTATCTGGCACAGACACAAGACAAGACATATCTTAAATTAAAAAGTTAGTGCAAGAGGTAAAAACTTTGATCCTCTCATAGTTGCATGACCGAATATAACCAAGCATTAAGCGAAGTAGCAAAATATTTAACACCTCCTATCGGGTTCTCTGATCATGATTCCCCAAAAGAAGACTCCAAAATAATAATAAGGCAAAATAACACAATCATCCAATTATTAATATAGATTTTAGGAAAACTAAATACTGATCAAGGTAACAAAGATATTGTGTTAGCCTCGTCTGGAATTTGAGCATCACCAAAAAATATCAACTCGGAAAAATGGACATATCTAAAAGCCTCACTAGAAGAGACAAAAATATCCAATTAATAAGACAAGATTCAAAATCCTTAGCATTAAGGCATATAATGTCATGTAGCAATGCTGATGACATTAATTTAGAAGAAGTTATAGACTTGCAAAGAGACCTAGAAAGGTATCAAAAGGATACGCTAAGAAAAATAAAACCACAGCAGGTTTATCATATGGGTATGTTCGAAAGTAGGAGTGGTTTATATAGGATATCCAGATAAATAGAACTAAGTGTATTAACACATCCAGTAGATCTAAAAATTGTAAGTAGGAATATTGAAAATGAACTTAAATATTGTGGTTATAAATATATCCATCAAGGTATGTATATCATAGGAGTCAAAGGAATGACAAGAAAGAAGTTAGGAGCAAAGGTTTCAATAACCTTATTAGACAAAAGATGGGGATCCGTGGATAAAGCAGCATTAGGTTTTATGGAATGAGATATGAATGAAAATAGATTAATAACCTATATAGCTCCAGACCTAATGATGCCCATGAAAGAATTTATTGATAAAATGAGTTTTGGATTTCAGACTAAAGGATATGAAGGTTTTAAAGGAACAAATTTGCTAGTAAGCATAGAATTTATAAGAAGGCTTACTAATAAAAGTAGTTCTAGATATAGAGTAAATGTTGATGATGTAATTGAAAGCATGCAGTCTAAAGGCATTAAATTCATGAGTCCTCTTAAAGCAAGTTCTGAAGAAAGAGTCGGAGAAGAATGGAATATAGGTGATTTAATAGAAAAGAAGGAATTAAAGCAACCTGAAACTTATATCAGTTATAAAAATTGCGAAGGGACTAGTAGCATTAGGTTCACCAATTATAAAGCAGCTTCCTTAGATGACACGGAATGGCTCATGTCAGACTCAGAATTTAGTGATAATAGGAATAACACCTCAACGGAATGCATGGAAAAGACAGGAGTAGATGACGAAATAAAACATTGTGAAGAAAAGTTAAAACATATAGATTGGGAGTATAATAACTCAATGACAAAAGACTGGCCTAAGATTAGAGAAAGGGAATAGTTTTTCATTAGAGAAATTGTAAGATTAAAGAAATTAAAAAATGAGAAGAAATTATTCGCTAATAGTTCAATCATGTTAAATAATAAGGTAACACAAGAATAAAAAGACAAGAAGAATAAAAACAATAATACTGACCAAAGCCAGAAAGACAAAAGCCTAAGTGAAGAGGAGCAATGGGATATAAACAATAAATTATTAACTGAAAGTTATGAAGAGGAAGAAGAATTGATGAAAGAAATGTGGATAGAAAATGAAAGGTATGATGAGGCCGAAGAATACAATGATTTTATAAACTCCTTAGATGAAGTAGGTTTGCATAATTTAGAAAATGCAATGGAAGCCATGAAAGTAGAAAATAGTAAAAGAAAAAGAAGTACATATGGTGAAACTTCAGTAAAGAGAGAAGGTGAAAGAGAAAGATCAACTAGGTCAGCTGGAAAATGGCCACCTGAAAAATACAATTTCCAACCATATTACATTCCTGAAAAATATAGATATATGGGTACCAAAAGAAGAAATTTCGAAAAACCGGTACAATTTCAAAATACTAGAAATGATGGTGCAATATTAAATTTAGCAGCCCATGACCCAATAGATTGGCCGAATATCCTTAGCATATGGAAAGGGTTAATAGTTCAAAAATATATACAAAACCAGCATAATATAGGTACCAAGGTAGAAGACATGTTAACTTATCTTGAAACATTTTTAGGAGAATCTGCAAAGGTTCTATGGGAACAATGGGTAGAAACATATCTAGTTAATTATGAAGAACTGAAAAGAGTTGGAAGTAACCCAAATAACTTTGCAAATGTTATATCAAGCATAATCATAGCAGGAGACCCAGAATTAGGATTCACTGCATTACAAAATGAACGATTGAGAGAAATAGAAAAATTAACTCTAACAAGTTGGAAAGGTATAAAAGAATTCTCTCAGCATTATTTATATAATGCTACCACTGCCAAGCAAGGATATAATAGAGGAGTGGTTGAGAGGTATTTTAATAAATTACCTGACCCTTTAGGATCTATAATATTTGAGGAATATAAGAAAGAAACAGAAGGTTCCATTATAAATATATCCCAAGCCATAACATTTGTTTTTAAACAACTAAGGAAGGTATGTACGAGCATTCAAGCCCAAAGATCTATGAAGAAATCAGATTACAATTTCTACAATAATATAGTCCAAATACCATTATCGTATGGAGAAGAACGACATAGGAGTAAGAAACATTATAAATCTGAACGAAGAGATAATAGAAATTATAGAACAAAGAGAAGATATTGCCTAAGAAGGTCAGACAATAGAGCTTCGTTTTTATATAAGAGAAATGTAAGAAGGTATAATCCTAGAAAGACTTATGATAGTACATGTAGGTCCTTTATATGCAACTCACCTGACCACCTAAGTAAAACATGTCCTAATAAAGACCAGAAAAGGTATTCTAGTAAAATAGAAGAACAAGAAAGGGTACTAATTGTAGATAGTGTTAATGAGAATATATTAGTATGTGATGATGAAATAAAAGATGATGAGTCAATATATTCAATCATAGAAACCAATGAAGTAGAAAATCAGATTTTAGAAGATGATTCAAGTGAAGATGATATAGATTTAATAGACGAATTTGCAGGATTAAAAGTAGAAATGATGAACCAGATAGAATGTCAACATGATTGGATTAGAGGTAAGAGTGATTATAATATAAAATGTGCTTTTTGTATATACTATCCAAGTCAAGAGAATAGGTCTACTTGTAGCATATGCTCGAGGCTAGCTTGTGCTTCTTGTTTAAAATTAAAGAATCAAGGTTGGAGACAAGAAGTAGAAATTGAGCCAGAAGACCAAATATTATCTAGTAGAGTTAGAAACTTAGAAAATCGGATTAATAAGCTAGAAGCAGAAATAGAGGAACTAAAATATAAGCTAGAAAATAATAGTGGTAATATAGATCAAGAAGATAATACCATCAAAAACACAGAATTAAAAGATCAAATGGTCACAGTAAGAGAGCAAAGCGGAGATAGGTTAATTCAGCTCAAAGATGCGATAACTAGTTTTGGAAGCAAATATATAGTACGTTTACCATTCAAGGAAGTATTAGGAATAAGAATACCCGTTAAAATAGTATTAAAGCCAAATATTTCATATAAAATTTTAGCACTATTAGATACGGGTTGCACAAAAAATATCATCCATGACAAGTATTTTGTGAGATGCCCTGAAATAGTTAAAACTATAGATGATAATAAAGCTGAAGTATCCACAGACATGTCTGGCATAAAGAAAATCCATAATCAATTGGCATATAATATTGAAAGCTACATAAATGGCACAAAATACATAATAGATGAAATTACAATAAGAGATCTATCGGTAATAAGTGATGACATGATACTAGGATTAAGATTTTTACAACAATCTTTACAAACCACTATTATACATGAAGAAGGAGTTACATTCATTCCATATAAAGATAGTGTTCCATACATATCTGAGGTACGAAAACAAAGAAAATCTTTACAAAATGTAGAAATATCTAATCTAGAGGATGAATATAGTGTAGAGCCACCTGAAGACAGTAAAAAAGAGGAACCAAGTAATACCATAGAAGAATATCATATAGAAAATACATGCACCGAGTGTATAGGCTTACAATCATTCTCGCCGAATTGGTATAGAGATATAAAATCTAAGAGTGATATAGACAAGATTGTGCAAAGATTAGAAGATATTCAAATCATTGGAGAAATACCAATGAAACATTGGGATAAGAATTCCATAGTATGCAAAATAAATATTATAAACCCTGATTATATAATCAAGTCAGGACCAATAGAAGCTACTCCCAAAGAAATAGAAGAATTTAAAATGCATATCGAAGAATTATTAAAATTA
Organism: Avena eriantha; assembly: GCA_910589775.1. Classification (NCBI taxonomy): domain Eukaryota; kingdom Viridiplantae; phylum Streptophyta; class Magnoliopsida; order Poales; family Poaceae; genus Avena; species Avena eriantha. The sequence continues at coordinate 493,790,157 of OU342741.1, read as the reverse complement.
AAGGCAATTAGAGAAAGCAGAAGTCCTCATCGCTCAGCTGCCTTTATAGTTAGAAATCACGCTGAAGAAGTTAGAGGCAAGTCTAGAATGGTTATAAACTACAAAAGATTTAATGATAATACCATAGATGATGCATACAATATACCAAATAAGCAGGAATGGATAAATAGAATACAAGGAAGCAAATATTTTTCTAAGTTTGATCTAAAGGCCGGATTTTGGCAAGTAAAAATGGCCGAGGAATCTATTCCTTGGACAACATTTACATGTCCTCAAGGTCATTATGAATGGCTAGTTATGCCATTAGGATTAAAGAATGCACCTGCACTATTTCAAAGAAAGATGCAAAATATATTTAATGAGAATCAAGCTTTTATATTAGTATATGTAGATGACTTACTAGTCTTCTCTAAGTCATATAAAGAGCATATTGCTCACCTTGAAGTTTTCTTTCGAAAGGTAGAACAAAATGGTTTAATCTTATCTAAAAAGAAAATGGAAATTTGCAAATAGAAAATAAATTTTCTTGGACATGAAATAGGAGAAGGAAAAATAAACTTACAGGAACATATTGCTAAGAAAATATTACAATTCCCTGATACCATGAATGATAAAAAAGTTTTACAACAATTTTTAGGCATTGTAAATTATGCAAGGAATTACATAGACAACCTAGCAAAGATTGCTGGACCTTTGTATGCTAAACTAAGAAAGAATGGACAAAAATATTTCAATTCAGAAGACATAAAATTAGTTAAGGCTATAAAAGAAAAGGTGAAAAATTTGAAACCCTTAGAATTACCATTAGAAGATAACTATTTTATTATCGAAACAGATGCATCGAAAGTAGGATGGGGTGCTATATTAAAGCAAAAACCTAATAAATATTCCCCAAAAGCAGAAGAGAAAATATGCAGATATGCCTCGAGAAGTTATAAATTAAAAATAGTTAATAATATTGATAGGGAAATCCTTGCAGTAGTCCATGCAATAAGTGCATTTAGGTTATATTTAGGATTTAAAGAATTACAGTATGAACAGATTGTGAAGCAATATGTAGATACTATAACCAAATCAATAGTAAGAAAAGTTCCACTAGAAGATGGGTTATATTTGAAGATATCATAACAGGGAATGGATATAAAGTTGTTCTCGAGCATATTAAAGGAAAAGATAATTGTTTACCTGATATATTCTCTCGTGCATCAATATTGCAGGAATGAAGCGTGGGTTACTCCCCAATGGGACCGAGGTTTTCACTTTCGGCTCAAATAATTCATTAAAAATATTTCCCCCCAATACATTCAAATTCAAGCCTAAAGGTCATATTTATATGGATGAAGTTCAGCAATGCATATTAGACAATTTCTGGTTTCAGTATAATGCTAAAAAAGAAGAAACAGGTTATATGCTATCAATCCTAAATAGTCTCGCAGAGTATTTCAATATGATGAACAAGAAGCTACCAAAGTCAGCAAATATTAAGACAAAAGAATTAATAGCATTATATGTCCTATATGATGGAAATAAGCCAGGAATATATTTTACTTTTGAAGAAATATTAAAACAAAAACTTGAAGCAAGGAAAATAAAAATGGATTTATCATGGAGAAATACTATGATATCAATGAAGCATTAAGATATGCAAGAGAAATGATACGAGAGAATTATTATATAGAACCAAAAGCAAAAGAATACATCCAGAAGTAGAGAGGAGGAGGTACCTCTGCTCCAACAAGTCCAAATTATGAAGCGTCAACTTCATCAAAGATAAAAGAAAAATTGTTATTTTTAATGAAGGAAGAAGAATCCCCAAAATACCAAACATACAAATCATGCCTTTTAAAAGGTTTGGATCCTCTGGGTTCTGAATATATAGATATGAAAATAGATGAAAAATTCCAAGAAGCCAAGAAATTAATAAAAGAAGAATTAAAAGAAGATATTTTAAAAGAACTACGAGAAGAGTTTAATGGAAAGTTTGAAGAAATAAAGAAAGAATATGATTTAAAGTATGACTTTAATCTATCAGATGAAGATCATATGGATATTGCAGGACATGGGCAAAATCCTGAATAAATAAGCAATGATATATTCAACAGATAATATTAAATATAAACATGAACTTCGAATTGATATTGCTATCAATTATTCGGGCGCAGAGGACCGACCCTAGCATAAAATTAAATTGAATTGATATTACTATCAATTATTTGGGCGTGGAGGACCTATACCCGAAAAAAACATAATAGTAATAAAAGTAAATTAGTTAATAGCAATGAATATACTCCACCGGCATGCATGCAGCCCAAATGAATCAAGTCGTGAAACTCTTGGCAGACATACAAGAGAGAAGCCAAAAGATTCAAAGAGAAGGCAAAATTCTCAAGACACAATCATGAAGTTTAAGAAGATTGTCAAAGTGAAGATAAGAAGATGAAGCCACATTCATATGCAGCCAAGGCAACGTGGAGGCAGCAGCAACATCCCTCCATCAGCTTCCAACATGTGCTCATGAACCTATAAAGAAGGGCTATAAAGGCTATAAGGCCTATAAAGCCTAGAAAGTCTATAAAATAGGTTCATGATAACCAAGAAGAAAGAAGAGGCAAATAATAGAGGAGAAGGCACTTTAAGGCTGATCTCTCGCCTATAAATTGAGGCGCTCGCAGCAATGAAGAGGACACGAACACAGACACCAGCACCAGCACTCCAGCAAATAGCAGAGCAGAGAGCCAGTACTAGCAGACTCTCAGCTCACTAGTAGTATTTGTAACCCTCTCCCTGTAATAAAGCTACTATATTGAAGGCACCTGTACCATATGTTTGGAGAGGTTGTAAGGTGATTTTCTTTATCTTCGTGTAAGCCCTTCGGGGGTTTCCCGCAAGGGAAAACCGTATGTAAGCTATATTGTGCAAATAAAATAGTTTCGTATTTCCCTTGTTCTTTTTAAGCATGTTTATATGGGATGGGTTTCTTATGGTAGGGATCCTATAGGAGAAACCTCTGCGTGTAGTTCTCTGTTAAAGCCTTATGTGTGGCGTCTGAACGAGAACCTTGTAGCCGTAGAGAAGTGTTCCCTCTGGGTGGAACTGACTGGGAAGACGATAAGAGAACGACCCATATAAACTTAATTAAAAATATCTAGGGAAATAAACTTAGCTACTCCTGAAGCAATATAGTAAGAAATACGGTGAGTACCGAGTAGGACTTTTACACCACTGCGCACACCCTCGCTTGTCTGTTGGCCTCGCCAACCTGAAAAAGATCCTGCAGTATATACATACAGTCTAATATTAATATATAAATATCAATATTATCGCTAATAAATTTAGAAAAACTAAAAATTTGTAATCTTATATTTTATAGTATTTAAATTTTCTTATTTTCCGTGTATTATTTTAGTATTTTTACATTCCGTATATTATTGGTATATATATATATATATATATATATATATATATAGTGACGCTATTTGACACCCAGGGTGTAGAATATTTATTCTTCACCCACCCTCTATTTTTCAAATCGTACTTCTTTTACATCGGAAGACAAGAAGAACATAAGAAAATTTAGACATATCATAAAAAGATTCGTTTACATACCGTATAAAAATACGACGAAAAATACGTATTTTCTATATTTTTTACACTATAATGACTCATAAATCATATTTTTATGTCGACTTTTTTACGTTTATGATAAACATTAACATAACTATTAGTATACAAAACATAAATTTGTCTATGTGAGAACATAAAAATATGTGGGATGCGAAATAACTATTCTGCACCCTGGGTGTTAAATAGGGTTTCTCATAGTTATTTCGCATCCCACATATTTTTATGTTCTCACATAGAGAAATTTATGTTTTGTATATACTAATAATTATGTTAATGTTCATCATAAACGTAAAAGTATCGACATAAAAATATGATTTATGAGCCATTATAGTGTAAAAAACATAGAAAATATGCATTTTACATCGTATTTTTTATACGGCATGCATACGATTTTTTTTACGATATGTCTAAATTTTCTTATGTTCTTCTCGGCTTCCGAGGTAAGTGAAAATTTACATGACGTAAAAATAATATGCGGTTTGGAAGATAGAAACCGCATATTATTTTTACGTCACGTAAATTTTCACTTACCTCGGAAGTCGAGAAGAACATAAGAAAATTTATACATGTTGTAAAAAAATCGTTTACATACTATATAAAAATACGACGTAAAATATGTATTTTCTATGTTTTTACACTATAATGACTCATAAATCATATTTTTATGTCGATCTTTTTTTGTTTCTGATGAATATGAACATAATTATTAGTATACAAAACATAAATTTTGATATGTGAGAAAATAAAAATATGTGGGGTGCAAAATAACTATTCTGCACCTTAGATGCTGAATAGGGTTTCTATATATATATATATATATATATATATATATATATATTCTAGTACTATAATACCAAGATGTATGGTCTCCATGCTATCAGATTCGCGACTTTCCACAAACATAGCTTTGTTTCATCTGGAGAACAAAACAAGTAGTATCCCCAATTCCGGGCAACAATCTCTTCTTCATGGTGTGATATTCAGATGGACTTTGATTGATGGGACAAAAGGAAGAGAGAACATGGAACAAATTCAATGATTGGATTGTGCGCAAGTGGTTAAGCTGTTTTGTTGAATGGTAGGGCATGTCCGGTGCAAGGCATAGGACACTACAGTATGATGCGACCCAATCTTTTAAATGAGATGTAACTTGCCCTTGGGGAGTATATACAGGGTAGAATTAGGGACATTATAACTGGAACATCACGGAGCTCTCCCAGGCATTCACGCTTTTGCATCGTCAGATTTCGTGTTTGTGTCGTTCATGGCCGCCCGATCCTTCCTCAGATGCTCACAGTGTAAGAGTTTCCAATTCGTGGCCCAGATGTCCCTAGCGGATGCTATTCTGGGCATCAAATTGAAGCCTGGTGGTTGATTAGGCCAATTGGCCCAGATAACACTAGTGGAAACGAGGCCTTTGGTTGAGCCTGGAAATGGACTTTAAAACCGGTTCTTCTACGAACCGGTGTTAAAGGGGGGGCCTGTGCCAGCGTGGCCCGTGCAGCAAAAAGGAGCCCCCCCTTTAACACCGGTTCGTGCCACGAACCGGTGTTAAAGGCCCCTGCACCAGTGGCCTGCGCAGCCCCCCCCCCTTTAACACCGGTTCATGGCTTGAACCGGTGTTAAAGGGGGGGGCTATATAAGACACCATAGCCCACACCCCACTCTTCCATTTTTTCACTATCTCATTTTGGAGCCTAGCAAGAGGGTGTGAAGTGTGCTAGTTTGTGTTTTTTTCGTATGCACAAGAGGTGTTCGGTGAAATGCCTGAGAGCTCAAAATAAGTTTTCTCGTTGCTCTTTCCTTCTCGGTCGAGGTCGGCACCTATCCTTTCATGTGTCATTGATGTAGTATATATATAAATGGTCATCTCCCTATTATTTTTTGATATATACTATATATTAATGCAGATAAACCGGCAATGGATGTACGGTGACCGCCGCACTTCCGAGTACATTACGGGCCTCCATAATTTCATCGTTGTGGCTAATGCAAACCGTGGTCACAATGGTTTTATGTGTTGTCCGTGTGTTCACTGTCAGAACAAGAAAGACTACTCAAATACCAGAACCATTCACGCCCACCTGCTTTGATCCGGTTTCATGCCCAGCTATAATTGTTGGACCAAGCACGGAGAAAAAGGGGTTGTGATGGAAGACAACGAAGAAGAAGAGGATGATGACAACTATCATAATATGTATCCTGAATATGATGATATTACAACGGGGGTAGATAATGAAGATCAAGAGGCAGCAGATGGGCCCGCTGATGACGATCTTGGTCGGGCCATTACTGATGCAAAGGAAGAATGTGAAACTGAAAAGGAGAAGGAGAAGCTGGAGCAGATGTTAAAGGATCACAAAACATTGTTGTACCCAACTTGCGAAGATGGCCACAAAAAGCTAGGTACCACACTGGATTTGCTGCAATGGAAGGCAGAGAACGGTGTGACTGATAGCGCATTTTCAAAGTTGTTGGTAAAAATGAAGAATCTTCTTCCAAGAAATAATGAGTTGTCCGACGGTACATACCAAGCAAAGAAGGTTGTCTGCCCTCTAGGATTAGACGTGCAGAAGATACATGCCTGCATTAATGACTGCATCCTCTACCGCGGTGAGAAGTACGAGAATTTGGATGCATGCCCGGTATGCACTGCACTACGGTATAAGATCAGACGAGACGATCCTGGCGATGTTGAGGGCGAGGCCCCTAGGAAGAAGGTTCCTGCCAAGGTTATGTGGTATGCTCCTATAATACCACGGTTAAAACGTCTCTTCAGAAATAAAGAGCATGCCAAGTTGTTGCGATGGCACATGGAAGACCGTAAGAAAGACGCGATGTTGAGACACCCCGCTGATGGGTCACAGTGGAGAAAAGTCGAGCGAGAGTACTTGGACTTCGCACGTGACGCAAGGAACTTAAGGTTTGGTCTAAGTACAGATGACATGAATCCTTTTGGTGAGCAGAGCTGCAGTCACAGCACCTGGCATGTGACTCTATGTATCTATAACCTTCCTCCTTGGTTGTGTATGAAGAGGAAGTTCATTATGATGCCAGTGCTCATCCAAGGCCCAAGGCAACCCGGCAACGACATTGATATGTACCTAAGGCCATTAGTTGAAGAACTTTTACAGCTGTGGGCCAAACCAGGTGTACGTATGTGGGTTGAGCACAAAGGGGAGCCATTTGACCTACGAGAATTGCTTTTCGTAACCATCAATGATTGGCCTGCTCTTAGTAACATTTCAGGGCAAACAAACAAGGGATACAATGCATGCACACACTGTTTAGATGAGACTGAAAGTGTATATTTGGATAAATGTGAGAAGGTTGTGTACCTAGGGTATCGTCGATTTCTTCCGAACCTGCATCCAGTAAGAAAGAAAGGCAAGCATTTCAAACGTCTGGCAGAACCCCGGAGGAAGCCTGTCCTCCGTACCGGTGAGGAGGTATTTGGTATGGTCAAGGACCTAGAAGTAATCTTTGGAAACGGTCCTGGCAGTCTATCTGTTCCGAATGACGATGCCGGACACACGCCCATGTGGAAGAAGCAATCTATATTTTGGGACCTACCCTATTGGAAAGTCTTAGAGGTCCGCTCTTCAATCGACGTGATGCACGTGACGAAGAATGTTTGCATGAACCTGCTAGGCTTCCTAGGAGTGTATGGGAAGACAAAAGATACACCGGAAGCACGACAGGACCAGCAACGTCTGAAAGACCCTGAAGAGCCTATGCATCCTGAGAACGAGAAGGGTAAACGATGCCACTTAACTCCTGCCAGCTACGCTCTTACCAAAGCAGAGAAGGAAATCTTTTTTGAATGCCTGAGCAGTATCAAGGTCCCGTCTGGCTTCTCGTCGAATATAAAGGGAATAATAAATATGGCAGAGAAAAAATTCCAAAACCCGAAGTCTCATGACTGCCACGTGATTATGACACAATTGCTTCCGATTGCATTGAGGGGGCTTCTACCTGAAAATATTCGAGTACCCATTGTGAAGCTATGTGCATTCCTCAATGCAATATCTCAGAAGGTAATCGATCGAGAAAGCCTACCAGGGTTACAGATGTGGCCCAATGTCTTGTCAGCTCTGAGTTGGTGTTCTCACCATCTTTCTTTAATATTATGACGCATCTCCTGGTTCACCTAGTAGAAGAGATTGCCATTCTCGGTCCTGTATTTCTACACAATATGTTCCCCTTTGAGAGGTACATGGCAGTCTTAAAGAAATATGTTCATAACCGTGCTAGGCCAGAAGGAAGCATCTCCAAGGGCTATGTAACAGAGGAGGTCATTGAGTTCTGTGTTGATTTTATTCCTGACCTTAAGGCGATTGGTGTTCCAGAATCACGACATGAGGGGAGACTGCATGGAAAAGGCACCCTAGGATGTACAGCAATGATATGTAGGGACGGGCATTCTCTCAATCATGCACACTACACGGTTTTACAAATATCTATCTTGGTTGCCCCGTATATCAATGAACACAAGAATTTAATACGCCTCAAACACCCGGGGCAGTCTGATGAATGGATTATAAGTGAACACATGGCGAGTTTTGGCGGCTAGCTGCAAAGACTTCTCACGAATAACACCACTGTTGGGGATCAGCTGTACTTGTTGGCCAGGACACCATCTTCGACTGTATGTACTTTCCAAGGGTACGAGATAAATGGGAATACATTTTACACGATAGGCCAAGATAAAAAGAGCACCAACCAAAATAGTGGTGTCCGCTTCGATGCAGCAGAAGACAATGGGCAAAAGACCACGTATTATGGGTTCATAGAGGAGATATCGGAACTTGACTATGGACCTAATTTTAAGGTCCCCTTGTTTCGATGCAAATGGGTCAAGCTAACAGGAGGGGGGGTTGAGGTAGACAAGAAGTACAGAATGACAACGGTGGATCTCAACAATCTTATGAAGGTAGACAAGAACTTAGACGAACCATTCGTCTTAGCGAATGATGTGGCTCAGGTTTTCTATGTGAAGGACATGTCTACCAAACTGAAAAAAAGAAAAAATAAGCAAACAGATACATCACATGATGAGGCAAAGCGTCACATAGTTCTTTCAGGGAAAAGAAACATCGTGGGAGTGGAGGACAAGACAGACATGTCAGAAGATTATAATAAGTTTGATGAAATTTCGCCCTTCAGAGTGAAGACTAACCCAACCATCCTGTTAAATGGTGTTGATACTCCATGGTTACGGCCAACGCGATCATAAGATTGACTATATGTATTAATTGAGCCATTTTTGGCACACATATGTATCTCAACATGGAAATCAATGTCATATTTCTTCTGTTAACAGTATATGTATTAAATGAGCCATTTTTCTTCCTTCTATTTCTTCCCTCCATTTTTCTTCCCGCCATTTTTCCCGCCATTTTTCTTCCCGCCATTTTTCTTCCCGCCATTTTTCTTGCCGCCATTTTTTCCCGCCAGTTCTTCCCTCCAGTTCTTCCCGGCAGTTCTTCACTATATATATATATATGTAGGGTTGGCCTCCATTGTCATTGCACATCTCTAGACTCATATTTGCAACCTCATCACTCTTTCCCATGGCTTCCACCGTAGCACTAACCCCCAGGGAGGCGGAGGCTCTTTGCACCTCGAACTACCCCTGCCCGCCGGGCTACTGTGTCCCCGGCGGCTGGATGTTGAGCGCCGGAGGCGTGCCGGTTCCTCCTGTCCCTCTAGGTGTCGCGCGCCGGATGGCCATCACGAACCACTACTGCTTCGAGCTCACGCTGGAGCAGTGAAGGAATCCCAGATGGCATCCCGACTATTTCCCTACTTGGGAAGCATTCTTCGTGGATCAGCGTGAGAGGGCGCTCTCCAGGCACGAGGAGGACGGCCAACCTCCTCCGAACTTCAACGAGGCCGGCCGTCGGCTATGGTGGCGTGGTCGGACTCTCTAGAGCGTCATGGCCTATGACACTGCCGCCGACTCTAACCCCCGTCTACGCTACCCTCAAGTCCATCCCACGCGTACTCAGCCTTCAAGGTTCAATTACGGCGACCCCGACGATGACAGCGATGACGGCGGCGGCGAGTACGACGACTACAGTGGCGAGTATTACAGGTGTAGGCAGGAGCATGACTGAATCACTCCAACATTTCGAAACAAGTTTGGCTGATTGTTACTTAATCTGGCCATGTATCTTAATTTTCAGTTCTTTTATGTATCTTAATTTTCAGTCGTGCTTTATGTGACTTACTATTAGTTGCATTCTGTATTTTAATTCCAGTTCTATCTCCTTCACAAAATGATACGATGCTCATGATTTTTTACAAAAATCATTTTTAGGTTCACAATATGCTATTTTATCAAAAATCCAATGCAAGTTGAGCGAGGCTTTGTCAGATTCAAGTGTATACAAAAGATGCGGCATTTAAATATCCAATCAATTCAAAAATGTTAATACAAAATAAAATATGATTTGCTCTAATAAAATAGGGTTAGATTCCTTTTTAGATGCTTAATATTTCTTATGTTCAAAGTTTTAGGATTTGACAATTTATTTTTGTTTGAATTGAATAATCAAAATTTATATGTAAGTGTTTTAATCATTTTGGAAATTTTCATCTAAAGTAAATATAAAATGTTTTTACATGAATGGATAGATATTATTTTTCTGAAAATTATGATATATTATTCATATTTTTCTGAGTTGAAATGAATAAGATATGAATTTTCTAAATTCATATCCTATTTTTTGAATTATAAATGCCCCCACCCCTTTAAATAAATGCATGAAATAAATGCCCCCCCTTTAACACCGGTTCCAGCCACGAACCGGTGTTAAAGGGGGGGCGCATTTATTTCGTTTCACGCGTGCACAACCCCCCCCTTTAACACCGGTTCGTGGCTGGAACCGGTGTTAAAGGGGGGGTGCGGGCGCGAAACGAATTCCCCCCTTTAACACCGGTTCCAGCCACGAACCGGTGTTAAAGGCGGGGGTGTTATAATGAATTCCCCTTCCTTCTTCCCCCCAGCCAGATCGAAAGCGTCGTCTCCATAGCCCTCCTCCGGCCTCGCTCTCCGCCTTCGACGACCATCTCCGTCATCCGCGTCGTCTCCATAGCCCTCCTCCGGCCTCTCCGTCGCGCGCTACAGGGTGAGCTTCCGGTTCGAAGGGACCACCTTCTCATCCTCCTCCCGCTCTGTACCGAGCTCGCGTCGCGCGCCACTGCCCTTCGCCGTAGACCATCGTCATCGCTGCTGCTCCGGCGACCAAAAGCCAGTTGCGCCGCTAGTTTCTGGTTCGCTTGGATGTGCTCGCCCGAACGCACCACTTCACGCAGCCCCGCGCGCGCCCTCTGTCGCTGTCACCAGTGATAACCCGACGGTGGCCACTGCGATGACGTCACCGCGGCGTCACCCGACTTGGCCCGTGGGCCCGTTGACCGTTGACCGCCACGGTGGCATCCGATGTGGCCTCGGGCCCGTCCGTCTGTTGTAGTGGCTCGACCCAGCCCCGGTGAGAAACAACCTGTCCCCTCTGGTGACGTCAGTCCTACGTCATGCTGACACAATAAAAGGTTTTTAAATGGTTTAATAATTTCAGAAATTGGTTTAAATCTTATAAATTCAATAACTAATTATTTATAAGTTAGAAAAATATGTATAATATATCAAAATGTCCATAAAATTGAGATCTATTTGTTTAAGCTATAATCATGCATTGTTAAGCAACTTAAATGACAATTTTAATTAGAGAACTAAATCAGCCCCTCATAGGTGTTCCGGGGTTCTCCTGTTCTAGGGTTTGTACCCTTCGGACCCTGTTTAAAATGATCAAGCATGCCCTAGGGTTTCATTTAAGATCTATTTAACTTGTCATATCATCATACTTGCTTGATCATTGCAACGATGCCATGTGTTGATTGTTGTTCTCCCTTTCTTTCCGATGTTTGCTTCTTCCCAGTAGAATACGATACCGACTCCGAGATCGAAGACCGAGATCAACATCATCGAAGCTTGAAGAACAATACTTGATCAACTATAATCAATTCAAGCACAAGGCTTCCGAAGATCTATATCTGGGTATCAACAAACAAGGCAAGCATAGACTCACACATAAAAGAATCCTATGATTTTGAAAGTATTACATTCTTGCCATGATGCATACGATTCTACTATGGTATTTTATCGATGTATCCTATCCGTTGCATTATTCCCTATGAGCTTATATTACCCGATCCACTGCTCCTAGCATAACTAGGTTTGGCTTGTGTGCATTGCTAGAGCTTATATTTGTGTCTTGCTTAGCCATGCATAGCTATCAACTCCGGTTCATCCGGATGATGTATCAGATGCAAAGAATCTAGTATGACAGGAGAACGAGGTATACTGATGAGGTAAGAATCCAGCCACGAACCGGTGTTAAAGGGGGGGGGGGGCGCCATCCCGCGGGTCATCATCCAGCTAGTGTATTTAGTTTAGGGTTATTTAGTGTATTTTCTAGTTAGTATTAGTTTAGGGTCGTCACCTCGCTGCTCTGCAAGCGCCGCCGCTGGCCGTCGTCGTTAACGTCGCTCCAGTGACCCCTAGGTAGTGGCGCCGCCCGTTTTAGGTAGGCCGCATCACGCCGCTTTCTGGAGCATCCTCCGGTCAGCCACTGTAGCTAGCCCCTCTCATATGCATCCGGGATTTCTCCGAATTAGGGTTTGGACCCCTCGGAACTCATTTAAAATGATCAAGCATCCTTAGGGTTTTAATTTCATTTGTGTATTTTTGTATGAATAATATGTATATTTGTGTATGAATCCAAGTCCACTTGAATGTTTACTCTCTTACTCTAGATAATATTATTGTTTTAGAAACTATGGATCCACTTAGTAGAAACCTTGAGGAAGAAGAAATAATGGAGAACATTATCGATGAGGACACCTCACAATATCTGAACTTGGAGGGACATGATGATAGCTCAAGTAGTCATGGAGAAGATGAAGACTCCGGTGAACGCAATTTAGTGATTACAAAGTCCGGCGAGGTATATGTATTGATTAAGCCTCTGCTGACTTCCACCAACAATCTTCTTCTACATGTATTAATTAACGCTTCTTTCTTCTTTGAGCCCTCGGGATCGACCAGCCAGCAACCATCTTCTTCTACGAAAAAGAGCAAGCGAGGCGCGAGCCATCGGTTGAAAGATCGTGCAAAGTTCACGATCGAAGCAGTACGTGTTGATGGCAGGCCGATGGAGCCCAAGAAGGCCGCAGACAAATTTGTACGTCAGGCTGGAGTTCTTGTTAGGGACCAAATCCCAATCATAATTGAATATTGGAATAAGCCAAAGAAGGGCGATGGTACCTTTGTCGATGAAAGATCCAAAGAAACACTTTGGAATTCGCTGTTGGTAAATTTCACCCTTCCGCCAGAGGAGGATGAAAACAAACCGGTTATAAAGGAAAAGGTCAAAGAGTGGACTCTAAAGAAGATGGCTGACGCTTTCCGCAACTGGAAGACAAAATTGAACAAATTTGTCAAAGCTCGCGAGACTCCAGATTTTGAAGACGCATATTATGTGAAGATAAGACCTCACTGGCGCGAATTTGTGGCATACAAGGGAGGTGCTATAGCTACAAAGAGGTCAGAAACCAATACGCTAAATGCCCAGAAGAAGGAATATCACCAGAGGACAGGGTCAGGTGGCTACATATCTCAGAGGCCTAAGTGGGAGGAAGCTGAGAAGGCCCTGTGCGACAGAGGGATCACACCCCAGACACCTGGGTGGGACCTACGTGCAAAGACTTGGTTCTACGGAATCGGGGCAAGGTTGGACCCAGAAACAGGATTGTGTATCTTCCCAACCCTCCTTGCCAAACCCGTCACTGAACTCATCATGACATACGAGAAAACAGCCGCCAGGACCTTCCATCTCGACAGCGAGAATGACCATATCACACGCGCCATCGGTAAAAAAGAACACCCTGGACATGCACGAGGCACAGGGGGTATGACGTGGAAGGATGGGTTTGCCGAGTGGAGCGACTCTTACAGATGGCGCGGCAGAAAAGAAAAAGAGCGTACAGAGCGGATGACACAGATAGAACATGCACTTGTGGCGCTGCAGGCGCAAGTGAATGCACAACAGAGCCATCAAGCTACCGGCCCATCTCAGCGGCACGGAGAGCCTGCATTGGAATCTGCCAGCGGCCCAGACTCTGCGCGGAAAAGCAGTGTGGCTTCCACAGAGAACGTGCAGCCCACGCTTGAAACGGCGGGTCCTCGATACCCCGTGGATGAGATCACGGAGAGCGAACACGCTGAGCTGCATGTGAGATTAATGGGCTTATCCATTAAGGTGGCTGTCGGCTATGCCTTACCTCCTGTAGCTGGTGGAACTTACCACTGCCGACCGATTTCCAGATGGCTATGCTATTGTCGGGGTGGATGAGGTTGTGAAGGAATATGAGGAAGCACAGCTTGACCATGCTAGAGGTGAAGGGGAAACTCAACTTAAATTTGCAGTGAAAACAACCATTCTTTGGAAGAAGGAACACATCGTGCTTCCAAATTGGAGGCCACTGGCACCCCTGCCGTCTCCGCAGCGTCAGCAGTCTGAGCCGCTTCAGCCATCTCCTGTGCGGCAGCCATCTCCGGCGCTTCAGCCATCTTCGGCGCGCCAGCCATCTCCGGCGCGCCAGCCATCTCCTGCCCGTCAGCCATCTCCGGCGCTTCAGCCATCTCCTCAGCGTAAGCAGAAGAGCACTGCCACAAAGAGCATCACTAGCACTGCCACAAAGAAATCCGTAGGAAACCGTACGCCAAAGAGTTCAAAAAACTACGTCCCGCAGCCTTCCGCCAAGCCATTGCTGGTTTTACCGTGGAATCGCAGCGACGAGGAGACCAATAGGATCTCGGGAGAAGAGGTCAAGAAATTCTTTGCACCTGGACGGGCCAAGCCAAAGGAGAAAATCGATCCGGCGGTGGTGGAGAAGTTTTACAAAAATCTTTTGAAACCTGAAACCCCACTTGTGCCAGACTACGAGCGCCAGATTTTGAAGGCGGATGCAAGGCGCCATAGGGAGACTAAAAGTAGCAGTCGTGCGGCACCCCAGAAAACAGTTCCCATGCTCGGAGAGCAGGAAAACTAATCATGCGCCCCGCTCCAAGTGTTCGACACACGGGACGCTCCTCCCGTAAATGATTACGAGGCAGAGCTACAAAGAAAGGCCAATGAGATGGGGATGACTTACATTGCATACTTGAACATCATGGGAGACAACTTGCCGAAATGCGATGCCAACCCCATACAGCCATGGAAGTATGGGAAGAATCTCGTCAAGAAAGAGGAGCTCAAGAATCTACCAACAAAGATGCGAAGATTGCACAAGTGGTACCTTGATTTCTGCAAGACGAGAAAGGAAGAATGGATCAAGGCGCATATAATAGATGAGATTTTCTTGTGCGGAGACGACGAGATCGACTTCAACATTGAAGACTTGCATTTTCTATTCAATCAGAAGGAACTCGACAAAGCTGCCATCAGCCTTTATTGTGTGTAAGTACTATTTCTGTATTTTCTATCTTATCTCATTCACTTCATTAATTCCATGTATATATATATGCTCACCATATATGTATATACTATTATGCAGGAAAAAGGTTATGGAATGCATGAAAGGAGGACCTTTTGACATTGGGTTCATTGACCCAAATAGAGTTCATGAAGAAGTGGTAAGAACCAAACCCGGGAAAACAGAAGATTTATTGCTAAGGTCTTTATTGAGACAACAAACCAAAAGGGAAATACTATTGCCTTACAACTTCTCATGAGTACTGTTACCCTCTCTTGTACACATTCTGTTTCGGCTTACTCGATGTTAAGTGTAACTGATGATGAGTTATGCGTGCGTAGGTTCCACTTTATTCTGCTAGTCATTCAACCTGACTCAGGAAAAGTCCTTGTCATGGACTCATTAGCAAAAAAAAAGAGCTATGGGCAGACTTTAGAGAGATACTCCAGAGGTAATTTCAATCATATTATCGCACTAGATCGGCAACTTTCGTGACAATAAGTAATTAATTACTCCTTTATCCATTTCCTTTGCCGGACAGGGTTTAGAAAAGGTTCACGGGCAGGGCCGTGGGTGAATGGTCAGAAGAACTAAAATTTATAGACCAAAATGTAAGTAATACTAGCTAGCTAGGTCTGCGTATCTCTTTGATTCTGCTTCCAATTCCATTATATCATGCTTTATTGATTATTATTTTGATTGAACTCTCTATTCTCGTAAAGTGCGCGCATCAGGGACACGGCAATAACTTATGTGGGTACTATGTTTGCGAGTTCATTCGCAACACGATATGTGCGACGGGCCAAGCCGCACTAGAACAACTTAGAGTAAGTAAACAAAGTACACAACATTATTTTATTACCATCAATTGTGTTGAGTTTTATTCTTATATATATATTGACCTCATTCTTCATATATATTCAGATCGAACGGATGTGGGACCAACTCCTACCATTTGACCGCATACGATCCATTCAAGAGGAATTGGCGGGGTTCATACTTGATGAGGTCGTCACGCCTGGCGGAGAACTCTTTAGATATCCACCAAAATGAACGTTGTATATATGCTTGAACGTGTTTGTCTTGTACTTGATGCTTCAACGTTTACGGAGAATACCACACAATGACGATGTTGTGTATAATACTAGTTGCTTAATTATTCATGTACTCGTATGTACCGATGACGATGTATGTGTATACCACTCCCGATTGATTGCCCCTCCCCCCTTCCCGTCCCCGCCGCGCCGCAGAAATACGCCCAGAACGGGGCAGGGGCAGAACTCTGCCGCGGCAGAGATTTAGGCCGTTTTCCTGCCGTGGCAGAGATTTATCTCTTTTTCTTGCCGCGGCACAGAACCTTTAACACCGGTTCGTGTTACGAACAGGTGTTAAACGGGGGGGGGGGGGGGGGGGGGGGGCTGAGCCCTGCAGCAGCCCCACGTGCGCCACCCTTTAACACCGGTTCGTATAAGAACCGGTGTTAAAGGGGGGGCCCCTCTAACACCGAGCCCTCAACAGCGGTTCTACAACCGCTGTTAGAGGGCCCTCCAAACCGGTGTTAGAGGGGGGGTGCACTAGTGTAACCTACCAAATCCGTTCAAGGAAATCAATCGAATCTTGGATGTGGGCGATGTTAGAGGCGGCTGTTCGGCGACCTTTGAAGGACCAATAATGGTTGCGGCTGTTCGTGGGGGTTATTGGAGTTTCATCTGCACTGTCTCACCACTTAATGTCCTGGTGGGTAGCCTAATCGATTGACCTCATTTGTGCATCCTTAATCGAGCGTATAAATTTCTCTGTTACTTATACCTACTAAGGTTCCTCCTCTTTTTCCTGGATCGTTGATTTCTTTTGTTCTGATGAATCAGGAGGCTGGCTCACGGTGGCCCCGTCCCAACTACTTCTCCCCCGGTAACTCCTCGACGTATACCGCTGGCCGCCCCGATCTCCAAGCATGGATACCTTTCAGAGAATCGCCCTCCTTTTGGGTAATGTCTCATGATCTCATCACCCTTGCACTCTACGTTGTTGCGCTTCCCAACCGTGAGGGATTACAACCACCATGCTCGCCTTTATATGCTACGTACACAGCCAACCAGCAGATGCCTTGCAGTAGAGCGTTGTAGAGGGATTTCATGAAATTCAACTGATGGTGTGCTAATATGATACCCAGGCCCGTCAGTTTTATGTAGCGTTGCTTGCCGTTGGTTCTGACGGCTGTTTCGTTTTCTATGTACACGGCCAACTGGCAGATGCCTTGCAGTAGAGAGTTCTAGAGGGATTTCATGAAATTCAACTGATGGTGTGAATTTTGGGGCCCCAAATCTCCTGTCCACCCGCTGATTAGGTAGATAATCTACAGGACTAATCTCGACCAGGCGCAAGTTTGATGCTACACCCGCTGATTAGTTATAATAACGAATTGATGGGACTCGAGGGCTGAAAGCTCTGACCATGGCGAGGGGGATCTTCCAGTCCGCGGTAATCGTTTTTTCATGGCGGAGAGGAGATCTATGTACCGACTACAATAATGGGGCCAGGGTCACGGAGTCAAGCCCCGGAGGCTGCCGAACTCTCAGACTCATGGTGAGTTACTGGTTCGTCCTCGTCCTGATTGTTGGCTGTCAGTTTTATGTAGCGTTGCTTGCCGTTGGTTCTGACGGGCTGTTTCGTTTTCTAGTTGGAAATTAGGAACACCAAGGAGTAATTGTGGCTAGGTTATTCTGCCTTCCACGATCCATGCGTTTCTGATAATCTGGAGATGTAGTAGGTTTTGGGTACAGCAATCATGCAAGTACATAGTATATATGATGTATCTACTTTTTTTTGGTTTGCCAATAAAAGCTCTAAAATTAAACTGATCTATGAAATCAGTCCATTCTACCATTAGCTCCGAACACCCGGTCCTACCAAAGGCCTACTCTATTTCGATGTTCTGCGATCCTCCTTGCTCGCCCCGACGTCCGGTGTCAATTCCTAGAGGCCGAATCCATCCCGCCAGTTCCCAATTCGACATAGGAATAAAATCCGTCCATCAGCAAACGACATTAGCATCAATTATATTGGTTACATGGGTTTTTAATATTTTAAAGCCCCATTTGCATTTCGCACCGGGGCCCCAAATTTCTGGAGACGGCCTCGATGATACCAGTTCCAAATCAATTATACCCTCACGTATTTTATCCATCATGGATATTATGTCCAGTACAGTTGATCCAGTGTCCATGCAATACATGCAATACACACCGGTGACGACTAAACTTATCCTTTTGATATTAATATATTTCTTTTTATCGGGATATAGGAAGACCAATACCACTCACATAAATCATGTCACCATCTTGCTCTCAGGGACTGTAAAGGAGCAGAATAGGCCAACTATGGAGATGCTTGAGTCTATGAGCAGAACCGCCGAGGACATCTGGATGGGAATATATTCATGACAAAATGACCCTTTACAATTGTTGATACTATTTCAGACATGGATCTGTATGTGATTACCAAACTGTTAGGAGTTGGCTATATACTGATGGGTTTCATTCATCTAGCTAGCTTTGCATGCCGGTTACTTGCAGTGGCTCTCCCAATTTACCATGATCAAGCTCCAATTGTGAGTATTTAAATCCAATCACTATCTAAACTTCTTGCTAGCTAACCCTGTTAATATCTTGGAGGCCTCCCATAATTAACTTATTATTTTTGACACATAATGTGTACAAGAGAAACTCAACAACTAAATGGTTTGCTATTTCGAGTTTGGATTTTGCATAATGTATCCCGAATGAATACTGAGTTCAGTGACTAACCCTACACCTTCACTAGATGTATTTATGATTTTATGCATTCCACTATACTAATAAATACCACTGCTTTTTTTGTCATCCGCAAAGTCCACTATGTTGCCATATCAAACTCAAAGAAACTCATTTCTATTTCATCATAGCATATGTTTAGATAATTTAGTATTATTATATAAAAAAATAGATAGGGCACGAAAACACGCGCCATCAATGATCTAGTAGAAACATTGAATGTTGTGCACTTGCGGTGTCTAAGTCTAACAGCCGATGGTTGGAAGACATCAAAAAGGCAATCAATATTCAGGGTTTCATCCAAGTGCTTACACTTTGGGATGAGATCAGAAATATTCATATTTTGTTTTTGAAATAGAGGGTGCAACCCCCGGCCTCTGCATCGAAAAATGCATACGGTCTTTATTGCTTTATTATTGATGGATCAACAAAGGAACAACAAAGAATATACATCACCAAACCCGAAGCCACCACACAACACTTACACACTCGACAATGGAGGAAAATCGTGTCAACGGGGCCGCTCTGTACCCATCAATATTCATCTTACACCAGCTTTGAAGGACATTTGGAGCTGGCATTGGGAGCCTAATAGCGTGTTCTTGAAAAAATCAGTCTATCGGGCACACTTTGCCATCTCAATATCTTATGAAGCTGCTAAACCAATCTGGTGCTCGTGGGCACCCATGCACTGCAAATTGGTGGCATGGCTGTTTCTAAAAGTCAGGGCGTGGACTGCTGGCCGTCTTGCCAAACGTGGTCTACCACATCAGGAGCTATTTGTGGTCCTACAGCAAGAACAGCCATGGTGGAAACAAGATACATACTAGGTTGGCCTGCCAATGTTCCTCAAATCCATCTCCACCGTGCCATGTATGGTCTCTCTATCTTCTCTCCCTAAGATCTAAAGGACCAGGCCGGAGGGAGGGAGGTGGATGCTGCTAGCGGCCAAAAAACCCTAGGACAGGAGTAGATGGGGAAATGCATGGGGGTGGGGAGGGGGACTCACCAGAGACAAGCCGGAGGAGGTGCCCGTAGGTAGCTTCCCCAAGTTGATGTCGCGCTGCCTCCAGTCCGTGCCGCCACACCATCGCCAGTCCGCTCGCTTCCTTCCTCGCCAATACACGAGGGTGGACTCGCGTGTGAGAATACACGCACTCTATCCGTTTTGGGCCGGGATTATACTCGGAAAAACCCTTGAAGTAAACGGTCTCGCCGGTGTTTTCGGGGATTAGCGAGTGAGCCGAGAAAATACCCTCCAAACCCGGGAGAAACAGGAGAAGTAAATGAGGCCTCAGGTGGGAGTGCTCTGTAGTCTGTGGCACCTGTGGAGTGTGTTCCGCTGGTGTGGCCTCATGGCTTGATGAATTGTGTGATGCCCATGTCTACTCTAAGGAGGGAGTCTTTAGCGGGCACCTTGCCCTCAATGGCGATGGCAACCCCAGGTGGGGATGTGCTGACTCTAGTGCTAGATACATCGACATGCTCAGGACATGGTGTTGTGGCTGCTGCGTGGAACAAAGCGATCACGGGTGCAAGCGTACCAGGAGGGTATGTGTTGGCACCTGTGGTAGGCTAGGACGGAGCTTCGACGACATAGTGGCATTTGTGGGTATTCGAACGGTGAGGCGGCTGGGGTGCGATTGAGCGATCGCATCCATGCCTAGCTTAACGCCGATGACACACAGATGGTCAGGGAGATGCAGCTTAAGGCTCGTAATTATCAAGGTACAAATTTAAATCCGAAGTTTTCGATTTTGTCTTACTACCGAGGATATCATTCATAGGGCTAGTAAGTTGGGTGTTTCTTCAGGGAAGAAATCATCACAAGTTTTAGCTTCTGTTAATACGATTAAAGATAATGAATTGGACATAACGTTAACAATTTTTAGTAAAGGGGCTAGTACGGTGGAAAATAAGGATGACGGTCCTTATAAGCTTTTTGTGTCCAAAGCATCAAACCTCGGAGGATTTGGTTGATGAAAAACTTAAGGAACTAGAAGATCAAGTGGATAATCTAGTTGCTAAAAATAATATTCCTAAGGTTAGGAAAAATAGGGAGAACGTGTCTAATGTGCGAAGGACCACAAGGTTTAAATTAAAAAACAGAATTAATCATGCAAGGTTTAAAAGGTTTGATTTGGAATAGTGACTGGTTTGGAAACCCAACCAACCATAATTTTGTTAGCAAATCAATTAGGGAACAAAAGTTAGACTTTATTGCCTTGTTGGAGACATGAAGGTCTAATTTTTCATTTCCTTTTTCAAAACACCTAGCTGCCAGCAATGATTCTGCGAGGTTTTGTCTACCTCCTCACGACCATTCTGGTGGTATTTTGATTGGGTTTAATATTGCATCCTCCAAGTCACAAAGCTTGATACGGGAGAATTTACTGTTAAAATCTATATGAGGTGTCGAAACGATGGTTTCGAGGGGGTCCTGATTCTTGTCTATGGTGCAGCTCACGATGTACACAAGCCTCGATTTTTGGCGGAATTGGTTCGCATGTGTGAGTCCGAAACACTTCCTATGTTGGTAGGAGGTGATTCAATATTATTAGAAGAAAATAAGAGAAGAATAATGACAATTTTAATGGTAGATGGCCATTTGTCTTTAATGCGATTATTGAAAATATGGATCTAAGAGAATTTGTTCTCTCCGTAAGGCAATTCACATGGGAAAATCCTAAAGAGACGCCCACATATGAGAAACTAGATCGCATTCTTGCAAGCATAGAATGGGAACAGAAATTTCCAATGGTGACGGTGTGTGCTCTTACCTGGACAAGTTGGATCATACTCCTTTACTAATTTACTTAATGAATGATGATACAAATTTCCCCCATAAATACTTATGGAAGTGTTAAAGATTCTACTGAAGATTAAGATATTTATGTGGTTCTTGAGTAATAAAGTTTGGTTAACTAAATAAAATTTGGCAAACAGAAATTGGAGTGGATGTCAAAATTATTGCTTTTGTGATGGCAATGAAACTGTTGAACAATACACCAGCAACCAATGTAACTAGTATACTTGGAAACTGGTTGAATGTGATGGATAAAGAGAACAAAGGTAGTATATGTATTGGAGTATTAGCTTTATGTTGGACAATTTGAAATTGAAAAAATGATATGATCTTTAACAGAAAGAAGGCTCTATCATTTTTTTTGCAGATTATTCGTTTGGCTACACATTAGATCATCCATTGGTCCAATCTTCTCAGGGAGGATCAGCGAGAAAGTCTGGTTATTGGCTGCAATCGGTTGCTCCACTACCTGGCTATTGGGTGGCAATGCACTAATACAATCCAAGATGCTTAGCCTGTTTATGGCGTTGTTATCATATTTTTTAGATGGTTGATACATGTCTCAACTCTCTGTGTCCACAATTGTATCATACTAATGCTATGAACTATGTAATAAAAAAGGTTGTGTGCATCGTTATGTTGCATAGGCCGGGGCTATGATCCCCATTTAAAAAAAGCTATACCAGGGGAATTAAATTTATAATTTGAACAAAAGTACATAAATTCTTGTTGTATGGGTCATACTATGCACATACGTCGGTTACAGAACCCACACATGCTAGTACGATGGGGTCTAAAAAATCCATGCCCTGAACTGAACTCTTACCTGGCTCTGTATATATTGACACGCCTCGTCCATCCTTCTCATTGTGCACCTATTCTCAATGATTCGTCCATGGATCTAACTATCCTACCTTCGATAATCTCTCCATTTAGAAATATAAGACGATTTAGATTTGTGAATCGAATGCATCTAGACGTCTTTTAGTGTATAGGTTTATAGAGGTTTGTACTGAACCTATACATAAAAACGGCAATTGTTTTTAAATAATACGAATTATTTAATCAATATCATGAATAATACAGAAAATTAGAAATTTTAAAAAGTAGCGCGGTCTCGGTAGTTGAACCACCGACAAGTACTAGTCAGTAGTTGAGCCATCGACTGGCCAGCCAGTGGCGGCGCAGGGTGGCGCCCGCATGGCGAGAGCTTTTTCAAGTGCTTATCGGTGGTTCAACCACCGACTAGTACTTGTCGATCGGTAGTTCAACTACCGACGAGTTCTTGCCGGTGGTTCAAGTACCGAGGCCGCGCTACTTTTCAAAATTTCTATTTTTGTGTATTATTCGTGATACTGATTAAATATTTTGTATTATTTAAAAAAAACAAGCCTAAAAACGTCCAGATACATTCATTTCACAAAACTAAAATGTCTTATATTGCTAAATGGAGGAAGTATATCCTTAGTTACATACACATAATGCAACGGGAGTGTTGAGGCAAGGGGATCAATATTTTTAGTAGGCAATGGAACACCGCCACATCAGAGAGAGGGTAAAGTACATGGAAGATAACTCTGGCTTGGTCTTGGGAAGAAGCTGGGAAGGATAAGCAGTACCTGGTTGTTCACATGTATCGTGAAGACCACCACAAAGAATACCTGCGCAGCATGATCTTCGGTGGCGATCTCATGGAAGATAAACTTCTACACGAACCATCTTGAGAATGTTGAAACCCGTAAGTCGGGGACACAGACCGGAATACCCCGGAGCATGAGCAGTGACAGAGACAGACATCACCGGAAGAAAGTGTGATGTCAACTTTCGGCGGTAGTATATACTTCCTTCGTTTTAAAATATAAGGTTCCAGATACACTCGTTTTACAAAGCTAAAACACTTTATATTTTAAAACGGTATACGTTTATCTCTTTCGCATTCGCGTAGCATTTTATTTGCTTACAGCCAGCACAGAAATATCAGACGTACCTTTGTGAAATGAGTGTTGCTAAACCTCTTTTAGTGTATTTTCAAAATATAAGGTGTTTTAGCTTTGTAAAAAGATTCTAAAACACACCTTATATTTTGATACGGAGGCGGTAAAAATTTTCTCTTCCGCATTCACGTAGAATTTTTATTTGCTTACGGAGCACAGAAATCTCACACGTACCTTTTTTTCTTGAGGGCCTTTGATCTCTTTTTTTTCTTTTCAAATTTCGTACATTCCTAGCTACTACTTTTAGTGCCCTGTCTTAAGTGGAGAAGGGCTTCAACTTGTTCTATAATTATGTTGTCCCTGTCTAACTTAATTGTGCAGATATTTCCACTGTTAGATAAATATAATATATGTCCATTTCTTCTTGTTTTCCCATTCTTTATTTTTTTTTCGCAAAGGTGAATATGTACCTTTTCGGATATAGTACTCCCTCCGTCCAGAAATAAGTGACTTGCATTTATCTAGATTCAAATGTATCTACACATGTTTTAGTGTATAGATATATACAAATCTAGACATATTGAAGTCAGTTATTTGTGGACGGAGGGAGTACAAGCTTGGAATTATTCTGCATTACGCTTAGCAGTATAACTTAGACAAGTAAACCAAATTAAATAGGGCTGGATGGAAGATCAAAACAAGGAATTTTAATTTACCGGTTAATATAAAGGGAATAAACTACAATTTTCTCCTGAGCCTTTATTTCAATTACACTTCAGTAAAAAATGTATATATTAAATTGCCTACGATGCATGCATGCCAGCAGGCTAGTACTAGCATTTCGTAAGGAACTTTAAAAGCATGGTTGACGGCACGAGCATATAGCTAGTGGCCAACGCCGTCGCTCGGCGTAGACCAAAGCGTCCGGCTACGTCCAGCGCCGTCGGTGGCCGATGTATGATCAGCGGGCGGCAACGTCGTTGGCACATCTTGGCTGCCGATGTTGGCGTTGCTAGAATCCTCGCTGCCATGAGCCTGCCGACCATCCGGCGCCACCCGAGCATGAACATGAGGCGGCGAGGCCAGTAAGAGGACGAAGAAGAAGACCATCGCATGCGGCAGACGAGGCATGTACATGGTTGTTGGAAGCTAGATTCAGTGTTGCTGCCGGTTATGTTTGGATGTTGTTAGGAAGTTAAACTTACGACATATTTATAAGGGAAGGAAAGAAAGTATCCGGAATTCATCTCCAGAGAAAGACATGTGGTGCGGGTCAAGTACGGTTAGCAAAGTCAATCAACTTGGTCATTTCCCTCGGTTTGAGGCACAACTTATGATGATTTGAAGGGGTCATGTCGATTGCCCTTTTTTGGGATCGGATTGGCGCGCCGTATGTGTGCTGACATTTCGGAAGACATCCACCAGCAGACAGCACAGTAAAGCATGCAGTCGATATCATCTGATGTAGGAACGACTCAAGTCTCACACTAATCAAGTTGATGAAGCGGGAGACAACCATCAAGCCTAACGGGGCTAACGAAAGGCTAACTAGGACGCCCCGATCTCTCACCTATACTCACGTCATCTAAAACCGGAGACCTCATCAAAACCGTCAAACACCGAGCCAGGAGCATAAACTGGTCCATATGATCATCAGCGTACACCCATGTGCACGCTCAAACAGCTGTTGCCTCCGTCTTTCACTAACTAATCTTCAAAAAGATCAAAGTAGTGACCTTGTTAGGCCTGCCGTTGATGCCACCAGGACAATATACAGTGGCGGAGCTGCATGTACTTTATGTGGTCAAGTGACATCATAAAAGTTTCTAAGCACAGCTGAAACCAGCTAAGTACACCCATTTTGATCCCAAATGTACTGATTATAATGAAAACACTTGTCTCATATGTCCTTCGTTTTGAGATATTGACATCGCTTGCTGCCAATCTCAGCTCCGCCACTGATATACAGCACCACCAACTTGCACGCATCAATCAACACGCACGCGGGGTCGCCACTGACCCCTCGACACCATACCGTCGAGTCGCGTCATCTGACGCAGCTTGAAGCCTCTGGAAGATCCATCGTGCGTAGCATCTATGAACTAGGAATTACTAAGCATAGCACCTAGTGATCAGGCATGACTTGAAATCTCCACCGAAGATTCCGTGCAAGATGAAGCTGCTCCACCTTGTTTCCCTTAGACCAGCAGCTTCTCCAAGACGATGCCATCGGTAGGGAGAATGGCGTCGAACACCGTCATCATCTGTTTCGGGATACCCAGATCTAGGGTTTACCCCGGAGTATGTCAAGCGAAGATGCGAGAGTGACACAAAAACGCATCCCCACCAACTAATGCAACCGTCGAGAGGTCTTGACGTATCAGCACGACAAATGTGGTGCTACAGCTATATCATGCCCTAGCAAGCCCCGCCGCCACGCATACCATGGTTGTCGAGGCATCCTCAAAGCCCGTGCCTCCTATCGCCTTTGCCAAACCCGGAGATTGGAGCGCCGTCCTCCAAGAGATGCACACCGCCAGAGGACCATCCACCACGATGTCGCCGAAGTGGCCACACTATGGCCTTGTCCTGGCACAAGGTTACAATCGCGCGCCAACGATCATCGCACCAGTGGCGAGGAAGTCCCTCCGCAGGCGGTGCTGGCCAGGCTTCGCCCATTCGTGTCCTCTCACAGCAGCGGGGGAGCAGGAGGAGGGCGGGGGTTGCTGGCGGTGGAATACTAGGGTTCCTCTCGGCCGCCGCACGGGGGCGATGCGAGAGGAGAGAGAAGAGAGGTTTATCGTTGGACAGCAACAGTGTAACACTAAGTGACAACCTGTAGATAGTTTAAATTACTATATTTGTTTCATGCTTAATTACAAATATCACCAGAGTGTTTTATCGTTGGCCAGTAAAACTAATAACCTGTAGATAGTTGCACAGAGAATACATGGCGTGTGTCCCTCTCACAGTACTCTATCTAAAGACAGCTAGCTCGCAGTACGACATCACGTTGTTACTTCATAAAGCCTGAGCACAAGACATGAGTACTGAAATGGATGGGAGCATCAATATATAATCTACTAGCATGACCAGCCTGGATATTCGTAGCAACATCCTTGTCATTTGAAAATGGACCAAGTATTCAAGAGAAATTTCAAAGCTCTACTAATGTTTGATTCAGTATCCATACGTGAACCGAGCCTTCAGTTGTTAATTAGCAGGTCTATTACTAGGTCGAAATAGTCCAAATAAGAAAGTGTCAAAGAAAATTGCTGTCCAGCGGACATTCAGCTAGCAGGTCTACCCTGTGATGACGGCTATAACCGGTCCTTTTCTTTCTTTTCGTTTCTCAGTATGTGTTGTCGTACGTCATCTGGCGTAGTAACAGGTATTTTTTTTGGCAATGGCATAAGTCCATATATTATCTGAAACCAAACCCTTACAAGAACATCCTTACAAAAATAAATAAAACATAAGTTCTTAAAAAATTCAGCACCATCTTTCTTCTGCATCCCTTGATGCCGCGCAGTGAGCAAAGCTCGATGCCACCTCTGGGCCTCCGGCGTAGCAAAGCTCGTGTCGGAGAAATCTTGAAAAAACCCAGGCACTTGTATAAGCAGCGGCCGGGAAGTCGTCGAGATAGACTAGAAGATACCGACGACCATGATCTCAAGAGATCGTTGTCCTGGAGAAACTAGTACCGAGAAGGGCCGGGAGAGAATTCCCACTCCGGCCACACGGAGAAGGGGGACACCAGACTCATAAATTCCCTGACGAAGCCGTACCTAGCTGAGCTTCATCCGGCGGAGGCGGAACTTGGGACACCAATACGCTGCGACATCATCCTCTCCACTGAACATCTCTGCCGTAGACAAACCTTTAACATGCCAGGCCTAATGCCTAACGATCGACTCCAAACTCCATCCTGTCAACGCTCCTTCGGGAAAAAACACCGATTTGGGGCATGATGAAGAACCTTTATTCTCGCCGCTGCCGATGCCCTTACACCGGAGGCGAAGAACTCGAAGACCCTACGGAGACTAGTCATTCCATCCGAGGTCCCCCACCCTCCAGCCGCCGCAACGGACGGCGGAGGGCATGGGAATCAACGACAGTGGTGCCAGCATCCAAGGGCTATGTAGATCGGATCGCCTCTGTAGAGGGCCCCAGGAAAAAAAGGGTTCAGTAACAAGTATTTTTTATTCACCTTTCTATAAAACACACGAGTCCTTGATTTTTAAATAATAAATACATGATTTTGATTGCGGTTTTCGTTTTAAATGCAACTGTTTTTCATAAATTATGGAAATATTGCATAAATTTTTTAGAAAGATTTACCTGAAAAAATAAAGGTTTTACAAGATAAAACATATAAATATTTGCACTAGGCTAGCGCCAGAGGAGATTGGAGAGAACCGCCATCGGAATCGATGTCGGAGGCATCTCATCCTCCCCATCGACCCTATGCCACTAGTGGAAAAAGGCCTATCAGTGGCGCATCGAGAAAGGGGTCTGATAATACACCACTGATAATTTTCATCCGTGGCGCACTTGGGCATGGGCCACGGATAAGCCACTTATCCGTGGCGCACCTGGATATGGTGCGCCACTAATATCGATTTGAAAATTTGAAAAAAGGCGGTATATCTCAAAATTATCCGTGGTGCATGTGGGCATGGTGCGCCACAGATAAAATTTTCAATTTTTTTAAAAAAGTGAATCTAGATCTGTCGACCCGTCGCCAGGGGGAGCTCGAGGACGGAGGAGGCCAATGCGGTTGAAGGAGAGGAGAAGGAGGATGAGAGGATTCAGAGGAGGAGGAGAGGAGAGGAGAGGAAAGGAAAGGAAATGAGAGGAGTGGAGAAAGAGGAGTGGAAGAGGAGAGGATTCAGAGTAGGAGGAGCAGAGGAGAGGAGAGGAAAGGAGAGGAGAAGATTCAGAGGAGGAGGAGGAGAGGGGGAGGAGGAAGTGGAAGAGGAAGAAGAGATGGGGAGAAGAGAAGGAGGAGGGGGAAGAGGAAGAGGAGGGGAGAGGAGAGGAGGAGGAGGATAGGAGGAGGATGGGAGGGAAAAGAGGAGGTGAAGGAGAATATAAGGAGAAGGGGTAGGTGGGCGGGTTGGCGATTCAAATTCACATCCCGCCGAATTTATCCGTGGCACACCCTATTGTGGTACACCAAAGATAAGTTGCCTAAAAAATTGCAGGAAATTTTTTTATTTTTGAAATAACTTTTTACTCTTTTCGAATTTTGCGAGCGGATAGAAAATTTCGTGCTTGTCGTTTTGATATATTATACTTTTTTCGACGTCGTATGCAAAAGTTATACCCATTTTACTGTGCTATGACTTTTTTTGCAAAAAATGTCGAAATTCTTATTTCTTAATTTCCCTACAAACTAAACCACATAACCTACCTATATATGAAAGAATTCTATTTTTTAAGTGTTTTTCATTTTCTATAATTATTTTCAAAACAAAAAAGGTGATCCCGAGGGGTGAAGGTGATCCCGAGGGGTGAATGCAGATTTTTTGAAAATTATCTGTGGCACACCCCTATTTGGTATCAGTGGCGCACACCTATAAGGTACACTATTGATAAGTTTCCACCTTTTCAGATGTCTAGGCCCACCTACTCATGTGGCACACCAGATGGTCATGCGCCACTGATATCGCTATTATGCGTGACGCATACGTATCCCGTGTGCCACGGATATGCTGCCCATGGTCGGGGTCGGCCACCAGCACCGGGGCCCACATATGCATGGCGCACCGTTCTGAGCGTGCGCCATGGATAAGTGCAGGCCAGTGGCGCATCATTCCACGCGTGCACCATGAATAAATATTTGTGGACACCCTTTAGAGGTGCGCATATGACCCCTGTGGATAAGCCTTTTCCTATTAGTGTATCGATCTCCACGATGAATAGGGGTATTCACTCCCTCGACCATGATTTCGTGACAATGGCTTGATTATATTGCCATCACATATATAAATCCACGCACTCCTTATCCATGCAAGCATAGGTTGATAATCTCCCTTGATGTACGCATCTACAACATACCGGTGTTACTTAGTATGAAGCATTACCTTAAGAAAGGTGACATGAATTGAAATCGGTCTACAGCTCTAGCAGGCAAAAATATACATATCCTTTTTTTATCGTAGTGAGGTAGTTCTAGAAAGTACCGATGGACACGAGTGATTCTACTATGTTGTCACTGAGCTAATCACATGTCAGAGTAAATAAGAGTTATCGAAATATTCGGGTCATTTCGCTATCCACGTTCTGACCAAAATCAGAGAACAGTTCGACGGCGGTCTAGGAGGACACGTGTTGCCATCGCAACGGACCGCCCCCCCCCCCCCCCCCCCCCACACACACACATCCACATCCACACACACCCACACCCTCCTCCGACAGTGGTCCCGCGGCGTGTAACGTAGCCATATTCCCATCTCACATGACCCTTTTGCACGTGCATGTGTCCTATTTTGAGTACATGGACGGGTGAACCCAGCGCTCGCTCAGACTCCTAGGTCATCGGCTATGGGTACACTAATAGAAAACAGACCTTTTGGTCCAGGGGTATTAGCCCCGGTTTTGCTACAAACCGGGACTAATGCCCCGGTCCAACGGCTAGAACTGGTCCCAGGGGGTGGCAGACACTAGCCCCGGTTCGAACGGGACCTTTAGCCCCGGGTCGTGTAATAAACCGGGGCTAAAGGGTTTCAGGCAGGCCAGGTCGGGCGACAGACCCTTTAGTCCTGGTTTGTTATACGACCCGGGGCTAAAGGTGGAAATGACGAGGAAAGTCAAGCACTTTGCTCTTAAGAAGATGGCCGAACTATTCAAGGAATGGAAAAAAAGATTGTACCACAAGTATGTCTTGAAGGAAACAACTCCTCCATTCATTGGCCCACTAGAGTTGCAGCAGGATAACTGGGCCGCATTTGTGGAATACAAGACCTCGGCACAAACTAAGGCAATATCAGCAAAAAATAAGGTAAATGCAGCCAAAAAGAAATATCACCATCATATGCGCACAGGTGGCTATAGGAGTGCCATACCTAAGTGGGATAAAGCTGAGGCTGACCTAGAGGCTAAAGGGGTGACTCCAGCTACGTCTAGTTGGCACTTGAGGTTAAGAAATTGGGTATTCGGGCATGGGGCATCATTAGACCCAGAAATAGGCGAGATTGTTGCAGCCAAAGAAATTTCTTCACCCAAGAAAGAACTTGTTAAACTGATGAAAGAGGTTGAAGAGGGAACGTTTGTTCCCAACAGAGAGAACGATGAGCTGACAAAGGCTCTCGGGAATCCTGAAAAGGCTGGACGAACAAGAGGGTTCGGACCTTCTTATCCATGGGTTATCGGGTTTCCCGAGCACCGTGAGACTACAGAAGCCGATCGAGAAGAACAAAGCGGCAAAAAGAGGAGGATACGGAGCGGTTCGCGAGGTTTGAAGCCATATTGCAGGAGCATCGCCAAGAGCTTAATGAACTTAAAGGACTCCGACAGCAAGATCCTACACCAGACAGTATGGTTAGCCCATCGCAACGGAAAAGCAGCGTGGCTTCCACGGAGGGCCCGGTAATGATGCAACGATTGATGTGTACCCCGTGGATGCAATTAAGGAGAAGACTAGTTGTGAGCTGCATGTTGAACTGAAGAATATTTCCATGAAGGTGGCGGTCGGCTTTGCTTTACCTTCTGCACCGGGAGCGGCCTACCATTGCAATCCGATTCCAGCTGGCTATGCTCATGTCAGTGTGGATGAAATTCTACCTATGTGTCAGTCACTATAGCTTGACATCCCTGGAGGTGAAGGGGAGACGACACTGGGAGAAGTCACGAGTGGCTTCATTCTTTGGAAAAAAGAATACATCAAGTTTCCAGGCTCGACACCAAGGCCACCTTCTCCACCAAGGCAACAGTCTCCTCCCAGTGCATCGTCTCCTCCAAGTCCACCTCCAAGTGCACCATCTCCTCCCAGTAATAGTCCAATCCATGATCCCAACACGAGTCCATCTCAATCTACGCAGCCGCCTCCACCCACTAAGGGCCAAAAGCGGAAGAATACCACCGCTCCGTCGAGCGATAACCAATGCCCGAAGCGACAGTGGCGGCCCCTCCCAAGAGTACCGCCGGTTCCTGCCAAGAGGGCTTACGACCTGACCGATGAGGAGACCGATGCGGTCGTACGGGCCGAAGTGGATGCTCCTTTTAAAAAGAAACAACCTGAGCCAGAGGTCCAAATAAAACCGGAAACCAAGGAGAACTTTAGGAAATTACTAACGCAGCTATCCCAAGCTCAGTTAAATGCGCCAGATGACTATACACGATGTCTTTAGAAGACATTGAAACAGAAGAGATCAAGCGGTAGAAGAAGCATCAAAAAAGAGGTCCCCCAGCAGGGGGAACAAGCACAACAATCGAGTGGTAGCGTAAGCATCAGAACAGATGTCCCCCAGCTGGGGAAACAAGCAAAACAATCGAGTGGTAGTCGAAGAACCAAAAGAGATGTTCCCCAGCTGGGGAAACAAGCAAACCAATCGCTCCCCCACTCCAGGTGAACATACCCAAACCTCAACTATATGAGGAAGAACCTATGGATCTGGAAACGGCTAGGATATTGGCCGAGCAATGTGGTATGCCTATTCATGAAATTATTC
The DNA here is from genome assembly GCA_910589775.1 of Avena eriantha. NCBI lineage: Eukaryota > Viridiplantae > Streptophyta > Magnoliopsida > Poales > Poaceae > Avena > Avena eriantha. The sequence continues at coordinate 493,757,765 of OU342741.1, read as the reverse complement.
ACGGCGATATGTCCAAGGCTGAGGTAGAACCCAAATTTGTTAACGGGGAGGCTCTGGTCAGTTCTAAGAGGCTTCGGGATATGCCAGCACAAATGCGACGATTCCATGAATGGTACATGAAAGCATCAAAAGAACAACGAAATTGGCTCATACTGAAAGTTCGGAAATCGCATTACTTCATTGAAGACGAGGTCCCTATTGAATTTACATAATTATTTCAGTTATTCAATCTAAAGGAAATCGACAAAACTATCCTCAGTTTGTATTGTCTGTAAGTGATTACTTTATTTATGTAATTAGGTCTCTATCTCAGCTTGTTCAATTCATTGCCGGTAAGTATACTCACTATATTCTTTTGTACGCTATATATAATGATGCAGAATAAAGATGCTCGATTGTAAAAGAAAGCTATCAACGGATTTGGGTACATTGACCCACATGGAGTTCATGGAGCTATACTAAAGGATAAACCACTGGAGACCGAGCACAACTTGTTGCGGTTTCTCACGAAACAACATTTCTGTAACGAAATACTATTTCCTTACCATGACGGTAAGTGAGTTTTTGTACACATTAACTTTTGCTTACTCGATGTTCAGTGTAAATGATGAGTTACTGACGTATGTAAACCTTGCGTAGGTACCACTTGATTCTTCTAAGCATTTCACTTGACATGGGAAGAGTTCACATCATGGACTCACTAAACAAAGACATTGAAAACTACCGCATCATTATCGATGCGCTCCAGAGGTAATTTCAACCATTATAGCACTATATCGGTTTCTTTCGTTCATTTTCTGGGATATCAAGTAGTTATTAACTCATACATTAATTTTCTTCGTCGGCTAGGGTTTGGACACAGTTCAAGAAACATGTCCGCGGTCAATGGCGTGATGAGCTATTTTTAAAATCACTCTCGGTAAGTAGTACGAGCTAAGTCCGCGCATCTATTTAATTCTAGTTTATGTGTATTTATCATGCTAGCGTTATTATTTGATTGAATTATATTCTTGTAAAGTGCGCGAGGCAGCCACATGGAACTAATCTATGTGGATTCTACGTGTGCGAGTTCATTCGCATCAGTATTGAGAACCCCTCGGAAAATGTTCGAGTAAGTAAACAATATATTCACCCTTTATTTTTATTACAAAAAGTCGTGTTGAGTCTAATTCATACGATCTCTTTTTTACATAGTTGGACACGACGCGGGACAAGCTCCTACCAGAGGACCGCCTAATAGCAATCCAAGAGGAATTTGGTGCATTTTTTCTCTACGGGGTCATAGACCCACGCGGAGAATACTGTATAAGTAGACCCTAAAGCATCCATGTAATAATCTCCATGTAATCAAATAGGCATGCTCTGGACCCGGTTGGGACTCCATATATGCTTGTAAGAGTAATTATATTATATATTGCGTCAATGTGTACAAGTACTGTGTAGTAGCGTTCTGTATGTATACGAAAACTTGTTTCTAATGAAAACACAGAATGAAAAATAATTGAACACAAAGCACAAAATGAAAAGAAAACACAAAACCCTAAAACCCCATCCCCTGCCGCGGCAGCCAAATGGCCCAAAATGCTGCCGCGGCAGGGAACCTTTAGTCCCGGTTCGTAACACGACCCGGGGCTAAATGTCCTGCCGTCCAGCGCGCCTAGCAGGCCACGTGGTTGGACCTCTAGCCCCGGTTCATAACTGAACCGGGGCTAAAGCTTGGACCTTTAGTCCCGCTTTCGTAGCCCCGGTTCGAAATCCGGGGCTAAAGGCCCTTACGAACCGGGGCAAATTGCCCGGTGTCTACTAGTGGTAACAGCGTGTTGGGTGAGAGGCCCTTGGAGCACTGGAGAGCTCCGGTCCCGCCGACTGATGAGACCAGCGTGGTCCGAGCTGGCATCTCCAGGTCGTGAACATGCACAGGTCCTCGTGCTAGATTGTATGATGGATCTCCGTGTGGGAGAATCACTCTCACATACCATATATGTATGTGTGGATCCCCATGCCTCGCAAAAAACATGTGCTACAATCGACTAAAGATTGCATCTCTGAGAGATCATAAACATTACAAGGCTTTCTATTACGCCGCCACATGACGCACGTCTTTCTGCTACGCCTCGTGCGTTGTTTCTTCTCGGCTTTCACGTATAAAAATGGGCCTCATGATTTTAGGGCGTGTTTGGTTAGGCCGATCGCGGTTTCTCGCACGGGCGGAAAGAAATAAGCCCCTTTTGAGACCTGGGCTGCATGGAATCTTTGCATCGCACGGGTCTTAAAGCAGGCCAAACTTGGCCCCCTGGGAACGCCGATTTTGAGCGTTTCGACGAGGACGGGCTGGCTAGCAGCAAGTTCTTCCCCATGTGTAAAGCCTAGTCAGCAATACTTTGCTCAATAATCGTGGTTAACTTAATCTCCTCTGATCTACAAAATCATGGCCTGATTCAAAATAAGTTGTAGATGAAAAAGTTGCGGATCAACGATGCGAATCCATTCCGACGAACGGTTCCTACTTTCGTTGTCATTTTAGGGGTCTATTTCGTGTTCATGTTAATACATTTTTTAACGAAAATTGCCAAATTATTTATACACGGGTGATCATTTGAAATTTCCTTATGTAGGTTTGCCGCACCGAATCACACAACTTTCATGTTATGAGTTTTTCGTTTTGACTTTCATAACCATGTAGATCTAAATTGTCATATTATACATACGTACACGCAGATCTACGCGTATAGCAATGTCAAAATAGAAAACTTACAACATCAAAGTCGTGTGTAATGATGAACTGAATTTTCTCTTCAAAGGAAATTTCAAATGATCAACTGTGTATGATAAATTTGACAAAATTCGTTCAAAAAAGCTCAAAGGGAAAACAACGTTGCGTTTCAAACGCTCAATGAGATTACAAATTGTTCACCGCAATAGATTCGTAACATCGAGGAGCAACTTTTTCATGTACAACTTATCTCGAATGGAAGCATAGTTAGGTAGATTAGAGAGAATTAAGATCAAGTATATTAGATTAGAGGGTTAATATTTATTGCCTACCTGTGTGCAGCAAGAAACCAAACACTGGGCCGTTTTGAAGGAAAACGAGGATACATGGGACCAAACAAGATCCCAAAGTTGGTCCAAGTCAAATCTCCCACCATGCAGCATCTTGCGGGCCAAAATTGAAAAACAAGAAATTCGAGCCCGAGTAACCAAACACGCCCTTAGTTTATTTTGGAAATGGGCGCTTATTAGTTATAGTAACATTTAAACGCGCTATTTGTATAACTAAGATGCTTAGAGCTGACAACCATCCACTAGAAAATAAAAATAAAAACAACTAGACGAAAATTATACAATCCTCTGATAAACATGATACCTTCTCCATGCAGCGTGTTAGCTATTATTATCTCTCCCCCTTCCCCACCATACCACCGCCATGTTACGTTTCACTCGCGTGGTCAGATCCATGCGCTGCTCCAGTGCCCACACCCGGAGTTGTGTCGTACCTACCCACACTAAAATTCCATGTGTGCATTCCTCTCATTCTTCCTCCTCAATCTATCGTCATGCTATGTCTCGCTCCCATCTTCAGTCGTCGTCATACGTGCGGCGACCACACCCTGAATGGATAGGCACTAGTATAGAGTGACTCTAAGGGCACCCCCGGGGCAACAACAACATGATAGGCCACGGTTAAAAAATTACGCGTTTTGAAGGAGGCCTTCCTAACAGGATGGCCCACAGCCCGATCAGCATCAGCATCAAGCAAAGTTAAAGTTTTGTTTCCTTTTTATTTGGCAATGGATATTTCTTTCGACCGTGTGTGATGAATGCCTCAATGGCATGGGGGAAAGCCACGGACCGTTGGCAAACGTGTTCATGTATCCTCGTTTTCCATGTAACCGTGTTTATAAATTCTATTGTTGATTCTCATGTAGAACATTGTCATACTGATAAAATACGTGCAACTACTATAAAATTATCCTCGTACTCCAAATTACCGCACACAATCCTCATGCTCTCTCTCTCTTCCTACAACTTTCGAAAACACCAAAATTATACCTAAGGCTCCTCCATTCTAATAGCGCTCGTAGTTCCTAACTCACGATTGTACTTCTTTGAAGCGGAAGGCATGAACTTCAAGGTGGCGTTCACCCACCATGCAAAGCGCGTGGTGAGATGGACGTACAGTAAAGGAGAAGTTCTTCGACAACGCACATATCAAGGTTGTTTGTCTGAATTGCGAGTACCGACGCAATCTACGGCGTCAGTTAGAATTATCTTCCATACGAGCAGAGGAAAACACCGTTGTCCTATAACTTTTGGTGGCGTGTGAGTGTCTCGTCTTCCAATTTTTCTGTGTTGGTGGAGTGTCGGAGCTCCTCAAGCAATTCTCGAGGGATCAAACCATCAAGTCCTGCAGCGCTGCTCTCCAAAATGTGTTGGAAATATGCCCAAGAGGCAATAATAAAATTGTTGTCATCTTATGTCATTTTTATGATAAGCATTTATTATTCATGCTATAATTGTATTAACCTGAAAGTAAATACATGTGTGGATATATAAACAACATTGTGTCCCTAGTAAACCTCTAATGTACTAGTTAATGATCAAGTGATGCTTAAGGTTTTCTAACCATGGACATGTAATATCATTTGATAACGAGGTCATATCATTAGAAGAATGATGTGATGGTCAGACCTAATATTAACTCTAGCTTTTTAATCGTGTCACTAAGTTTAATTGATATAGCTTTCATGAATTTTAAATACCACTTTCTAGACCATGAGACCTTATTACTTCCTAGACATGGAAGAATACTTTATGGGGATCAACCATCACTTCATCATTGGGTGATCATAAAGGTATATCTTTTAGGTATCTTTGATGGTACTTGTTGAGTTGCATGAGTCAAGACTGGGATTTGTTACTCCATGTGACCGAGAGATATCTCTGGGGCCTCTCAGTAATATAACATCCTAAGTAGCTTGCAAGCATGTGACTAATGTGTTTAGACACGCAAATATAATATTATGGAACGAGTAAAGAGAACTTGATATTAACGAGATTGAACTAGGTATCGTGATACCAATGATCGAAGCTGGGGCAAGTAATCTATTGCTAGACAAAGCAAGGAATTGGATACGAATTAATTGAATCCTCGACATCGTGGTTCAGCCGATGAAAGAACTTTGTGGAACGTGTAGGAGCCATTATGGACATCCATGGTGTAACATCCCAGCATTAGAGCTTAGAAGTAAGATGAGATGAGGTGTGTGCATTGCATTCATGCATAGAAAATCTAGATAATTTTCGTGTTTTTAAATAAAACTTGTCAAAGTGATTGAAACTTCTCTTGACTTGGTGGAACGGAAGTAGACCATCAAGTTGACTGCGATAAGTTTCAATGTGACCTTTGCTAAAACATTATCTTTGGGTAATATAATTTGATCTATGGGTAGATCAAATAGAATCAAGCTAAAATCACAACACACGAAAAAGGATCTTATAGAGATCATATCATGGTATTCATTATAATCACTCTTGAATACTCAATCAAGTATATAACTCCAAGTAAAGAAACCCCATAACTAAATCTTGAAACACTTGTTTGCCATAGTTATTCCTACCATGGGTATCATGGTAGTTCTTAAACATTAACTCTTATCACAAATAGAGTAGAAAGGGAAGTCAAGCCAAGACCATTCATCCCATATCCTTAATATCATATTAACTGGTGACATATCTATTTAACCAAGTCCTAGTGTCAAGTGATCATCCAGGTTGAGTGATCAATCCCTGACCTAGAACTTATTGACTCTTATCCTTTGACCTATTGTATTGACCTCCAAAGACCTTAAGTAAATTAATAAGAAGAAGGAACAAGTTATGGCAGAGTGTGCCATCATCAATGGAATGAGATCCTTAGTGGATATTAAACCATCTGATGTTGGAGGAGTTAACTCACTCATGAGTTAACTAAAAGAAGCATATAAACCTAAGAGTTTAGATAGTAATTATGAAGGTATGAGAAAGCTAGTAGCAGTAGAGAATTCATTGATAATCTTGTTAAGCTAAGTAGATATAAACCTAAAGTAAGTTTCCTTAACAAGATAAACTTTATAAAGAGACTTGTACAAGTCTACTGTTTAGTGTTAATAAATCTTTATCAAACAATTAGAATCCTAAGATAAGCATGATCAAGGGTTGGTGGTCATGATTCTCAAGACACTTGAGAATAGATGACTAGGTGTTAAAGAAGAGTTGTGAGTATACCAAATTAGGCTAAACCCTAGTAAGCTAAATTATCTAGCTTGATCATGAGAAGTCAAGCTAGGGTATGAGGAAGTATATAACATAAGTTGTATGGAGTAATTGGAGGCATAGTAGTTTAACCAAGCTAATACAAGGACAAACTTGTATTATGGAGGGTAGTACCATACCTATTCCAGAGGATTGATACCACATGTGATCTGGAGAGAAGTGTAATCTTGCAAGCCTTGAAAGTAGATGCAAGACTAATATAAAGGAGTTTATGGATAGAGTTAGAAACAACTACATGGATGGATTCATCAAGGGTAGTTAAGAAGTGCAAGTTAGGCAATAAAGGGAGAATGCTAGGAGAATGGAATAATGAAGTTATAACTAACTAGATGAGTGACTTACTTAAGGGTAGTTTATAAATGGACGTGGTATATATATATACTAGGAGAAGAATGAAGGAATATTGTAGAAGTGACATGACCATGTCATCACATGATGATGGATATGGTGGAGCCAGATGACTAGATCAGTTAGACAGAAGAGATCTTACTGAAGCAGATGAGAGATTTAAATAGAGTATATTTAGAAAAGGGATTCCTTAACTATGATCCAAGCTTAGTGAAGTGTTGAGGATAGGAATTATGGAGAAATCTTTAATCAAGATCACAGTAAGAGGCTATATCAATATCTCACTCTGGGTTGAGACATCAACTATAATTACCTAGTTAGAAATAAACCTTAACCTTTGATCCTTAGGATTATAATATTCTCAGGTGAATAATTGATTTCACATTTAAAAATTTGAAACGTTTGAATAAGGTTAGAAAATTAGAGGTAATTAGTATTTATTTGAATTCCAAAAAGAATTAGTTATTATTATTGTATGAATATATCACATTTATAAAACAATAAAGGACATTGATAACAATATAAGAGTATAACTCAAATCGTACTTCTTAATTCTTTCCTTTATTCCACAAGTATTAAATAAATACAAATCTATTTGAAGTAAAAACATTACAGAGACATTCTCAAAGAAATAAAATCTTTATTTAATAAAGAATATATATTACATTGATCTTTACAAAGAGTAGAAATAACATATTACAAAAGAAAATAAAAGAAAGCCCTAAACTAATACTTATCGAATCCTAAACTAATCCTAAACTATTTTTCCCGATCACTTGGTCTTGTACCTACAAATAAGACAGAAGAAGAAATAAACAAAGAGAGGGTTAGAGTTAGTTTTGCTCTCAGTTTCTAACAGTGTAATGCGCTATTTTCCAAACATCACTGAGCCAGATCTTTTAAAGAAGGGACAAAACCCATCAAGTGTAGAGTCTCTTCTTTTCAAAGTTTAAGCCTCATCACAACATCATTGGACTGGGGCAAGCTTAACCATTTCAGCAGAGAAAAAATTAACAATTTGAGGATAATACCAAATGGGATTTGAACCAATCCATAGACAAATATCTGAACCATTGAAACTTGAGTCTAGTGGAGCCCACGAGTAAGCAGCTTGATCACTACACGCATGTTGTGTGTTTATAACACAATAGTAGCAACCCAATACACATAAAAGAGGTCATTGTAACACCCCAAATCTTTTAATCAACAGTATCAAGTTCTAATCACCCAATTTAGGGTTAACAAATTTTTTTATTAATAAGATGATTTTGAATGCATGTGTGTTTGAATTAGTATAGATTTGAGTGTATATGCCATGCTTGATTGTTGCCCATGTTGTGAAATAGTTTAAAGGTGAATGCCACATCATTTAGACCATTTACAAAAAAAATCCAAAGAGAAAGAAATCAAATAAGAATAAATAATGCAAATGGTCATTTTGACCATTTTTAACTACTAGTCCACTTTAGGTGTTCCGAGGAGAAAATTTCCAACAGAAACAATTCTATTTCTTTTCACCCCTTGCTAGACCAAGTAAAAGTGTATCAAGGCCCACTTTACAATTTACAAAAACATCTAGCAAATCAATTTAAAGGACATTTCAAAATTGAATCAAGTGTATGTGTTAAGATCACACTTTTTCAAAAACCTACCAAATCAATTCCCCTTGACCTCTCCAAGCAAACCTAGTCTCTCAAGCTTAATTCGAGTTCACTCAGAAAATTTGAATCAAAATTTCCAAAGTTTCTTTTATGCGGCCATTAACACAAACACTTGGCATGCACAGAATAATCTCTAGCCTAACTTCACTGTTTAAACAGTAATTAAATGACCAATTGATCTCCCTCTTATCCCCCTTGCCCCCTGAGTGTCTAGCAGCAGCAGACAAGCCCCCCTTCGCCGTGGAGAACAGTGGAGCGCCGCCCATTTATGGTCATCGCCAGCCGACCAAGGCCAGCTCGCTCCAGACAGCCCTGCGCCCATCCAGCATGTCCAGTAGCCTCGCCGCACCCTACCGCCACCCCATGTCCAGGCCACAGCCCGAGCCGAGCCGTGGACCACCCTAGTCGCGCAACGCACCACCTCTCTGCACCGTGTGAAGAGCGCGCCAGTGTGCCATGCCCGACCAGCCCCGCTAGCTCGCGCCTTGCCCTCACCATGCACACGCAGCCTCGCCATGATCACGCCACCCTGGCAGACACCCCCGTTCGCCGCCGCGTGACCCGCAGCTGCCGCACGCCGCCGCAAGCACCTCTGCTTCCGCGTAGAGTGTCGCACGCGTCCGACTGAACCAGACCGCCCCATGCCGCGTCATTAAGTCCGTGAGAACCGCCAGGAGGCAACACACCGTCCTACACCCGCGCCCATGCCGTTAGCCGCCTGTAGCGGCGCCACCGTCGACCTCACCGCTGCACTGCTTGATCCCCTCGCTGCGCTATGAAAGGAGGCCATCCCCGCCTCCATTCTTTAGATCACTCGACTCCCCTCTCCTCACTGACCTTCCCCACTTCTCCCCGGAGCAAGGCGAGCACCACCGCGCCGGAATTTCACCAGAGTCCACCGCTGCTGGAGGAGAAGGGCGCCAGCGATTCCGACCACACCGAGCCCTACCATGACCGCGCCTTGCCTCGTCGTCTACCAAGTCGTTTTCCCCCGTCACCGACCCTAGCTGGAGCCCAGGTGAGCCCCGAGAGACCCACACCACCGCACTAGGTCTGATTCCTCGCCGGAGCTATTCGTCGTCGACGACGACCCTCAGCCATCGATCTTGCTTCTAATCGTAGGGCTCAGGTTAAACGATACCGCTTCGTGTCGTTAGTCTCGCTGACGAGTGGACCCCCTCTGTCAGCCGCGCGTTGCGGTATGCTGTGCAGTTGGGCCGGCCCGTTTAGCTTTCCTTCCCAGGCCTGGAAAATTCAAATATGATTTTTCCTTTTTAGTTTAAACTAGCTTCTGTCCCTAGATTCAAAAATCAATTCAGAGAGTTTCACTTGACCAAATTGCATGATTCAAATTTTGATAGAAAGGTAATTAAAATATCTATCCAATCCCGTTGGATTTAAATCATTTGGCATTAGAGATAATATATAGTAAAAATGACAAGACAAAGACTTTTGGAATTTCAAACATTTTTCAAAAATCAACCATAATAGCTTTTGAGTTGATTCCAACTCTCAAAAATCACATTTGATAATATCTACCTAAATATGTAAAAATATTTAGGTTTTCTTGCAGTGACATTGGACTAGTACTAAAAGAATGCTATTAGGGGATTTCTAGTCACTTTAAATCTATTAAATAATAATCTTAAACTTTATAAAATGTGACCAACCCTTTAAATCACATTCCCATGTATTAGAATATGTGGTGATGACATGGGTCAACATGATCCCATATTTTAATTGGAGAATATTAAATATTAATTAATTTCAATGAGTAGAAATTACTTTTCTCAAATAAACTAAATAAAACTAGTCATTATTGCATGTGATGATGCTAGATCATCAAGTGTGAGCCTTAGTGTGCTAAATAGACTTAGTTAAGTATTGTTTGGTGATTGTGTACCCTGTATTTATTTATAGACGATAGTACCGACCAAGGATACGAGGAGGAGGAGTTCTACCCCGAAGAAGACGAAAAAAACTTCAATCACTGCACTAATCAAGGCAAGCCATCATTACTAAGCAAGCTAGAACTAAGAAAGTTAACACTTTCCCCTTGATAACTTAAGCAAATGCATTAGGCATGCTTTGGTTATATATTTTGATTTTTACCCATCCCAAGTTTTACTTGCAAGCTTTACTCTTTTGCTTTACCAAAGTTCTTTACTTTTAGTTAATGCTTTGTGAGTTTGGGAAGATAGTATAGATAGCATAAAGAGTATAAAACTAGGCCTATACTAGATGTCATTCTATGGCATGAGATTGAGATCAGCATCCCTCATTAGTGAACACTCTTAACTTAGTGGCTAGTGCTAAGCATAAAACATGATCACTTTAGATGGGAATACTTGGTAAAAATGATTATGAAAACCTTGGAATGATGAGTCATTCTATTGAAATATTTTGACACGTGTTGAGAACCAGAAATGGATTGATGATGAAAATGTTGAGGCATGAGCCTTAGCCCTTTATAAAACTGATGGTTGGGTTCGGATGCGATACCATTCCAATTTTACCGTACAACCACAATACATGAATTGGGTAAGGCTTAGCCAGAAGTTTATATGCATTAGTATGGGTTCCCTCTCGGAGGAGGTTTGAGCTGAGGCTACCTCTTGATGATGTCCACCTATGAAGTGCCCAGGATGGCAGATGGCCATGGCTAGGGGGCCAAGCTCATAGGGGAGGTGCTTATACTAGAGTGTGTAAAGGAAAGGTTATGATTGATTATCCGCATACTAAGTATGACGATTCAGGGTTATCCCTGACAGATGTATCGAATTTTGTGGTGAAAGTGTACCACCTCTTCAGAGTGTAAAACTATTCGAATAGCCACGTCCGGGTCATGGACAGTTGGAGTAGCCATACTGTTTCGTCGTCAGATGTTTTCAAAATGACTTGTGAAGTGATCTATGATTTTGACTTGACCACAACAGGGTTGTGAATATACAAACTAGGTTCCCAGCTTAAAGTGATTTAGAACTTTTACTTAGTTTTCTTTACTTCTGAACTCAGTTTAGATAAATCTGGCTTTTTGCATATAAACTTAGAGCTTAGGATTCCTACTAGAACTACCTTACTTGTTAGTGATAGTTTGTGAGTACTTAAAGAGTACTCATGGCTTTGTCCCTAGCTATTCCCGTGGCCAGACTTTGAGGAGGACTATCAGGAAGATGGACAGCAGGACAGCTACGACAACTAGGATCACCCCTCATCGTTAGCATTGCCTGTGACACTGAAGATGGAGCCCACTGCTACGCTTATTGTTCCGCTGCTTGTTTGTATTAAGACTGGATCATGAGATCCTTTATTTGTGTAAGACCTTATTATGGTTTGTAATGGATGATGTACTATGATATCAAATCTATTATGTCTTGCAAAAATGGTAATCATGGGATTGCGATGTATGGCATAACAAGCATCTGGGATTAAAAATCCGGGTGTTGACAAGTTGGTATCAGAGCCATCCTGACCATAGGAGACCCTGGTTAGAGTGGACGTCTGAACAAAAACTTACTTTCAAAACCAAAGAAGTAAGTATTTCTAAAAACATATTCCTACTATTATCCTTGATTCTTTCAGAAAAATACATGTTCCTAAAAAATTCTTACATTACTACATAAAATTTGACACACTTGATCACCTCACTAACTTACTCATCCTAAATTCTTATAGATGGAAGTTCAGTATTGCAAGTTCTACCAGTTGGGAAACGGAGGCCAACTGATCATTGAGAGGGATCTTGATACACTATCAGAGTACCTTGAGCGCCCGCATCCGGAATTCTTCGGAGCCCAACTCAAGGATTTCCCAGGAGATCTACAATGGCTGATAGTTACAAACCTCAGAGGCAAGATGGAAGCACCCCTTTCAGCGAAGATTTAATTCACCGTGAGAGAGAACAAATGGCTAGATGGATTAGCCAGGGCTATGCATGAAGCTCTTGCCCGTCTGTGTGGGAAAAACATCAACTTGATCCAGGGAACTCGCTTTGCTCACTATGCAAGGTGTGATTCTATGGGAATGCCATTGGAGATGCCAAGTCACCCAGAGATGAAGCGCTAAGGGGAGAATCTTGACTTCCTACTGTATGATAGGCAGAAGGAATTGGACAATGCTCGAGCCTACGCCAACCACAACCTTGCCATTGCCGCCAAGAAGGACCAGACTCTTGCCATGCTAGTCAAGGATCGCCAATCACTTTGTCGTCAACGCGAGAAGAAGGAGCGCACCATCGCCCGTCTTCGCAAGAAGGTGGGTGACCTCTAGAAGACCATCCATGAGCAAGAAGTCCAGCTTGAAGCAAAGGAAGAAGAAGAAGGTGAAGACAACTAGGGAGATATTCACTCGTACCTCAGTGATGAGAATGACTACCTGGAGGATGATGCCATGGATTTCTACACTGATGATGATGACTCCGACTTCATTGATGATGAGTAGATGCACTTGAGCACTACCGTGGGAGTGAGTTGTATCGGTCCCACTGTATCTTAGTTCATAGAATGGTTCTTAAAACCATCTGTTTTCCTTTTGTGTTGTGGTGTGTGTTTGTATTGTGTGCTTGAATGAATGAATGAGAAGAAGTTAGTTGCAAAACCTGAGTTCAAACTCAAAGTTTAAACCTTGTGAAAACAAAACCATGAACCTTAGAACTTTCCCTCTTACCCCTTTATCTACCTCAATCTTCAGATGACTCGTGGAAACCAAGGAGGAAGCAGCTTATCACAGGACCCGATGTTGCAGATTCTGCAGATGCTAGTTTCTGATCGTGAAGCTAGTAGAGCCGAGCGCCAAGCCAACCTAGCCACTCTTCAACAGATATCTCATATGTCCCACAATAATCAAGGCCAAGGAAATCAGTATCATCATGGATCCAAGCTTAAGAACTTTCAGAATACCAATCCCCCTATCTTTAACAAATCTGAGGATCCCTTAGATGCTGATGACTAGCTGCAAACAATGGAGAATAATCTGGAAGTCGTAGGAGTGGACGCCAACGAGAATGTACTGTTTGCCACCTACTATCTGGCAGGAGATGCAAGAGCCTGGTGGAATAGCACCCATACTATGAACCATGGTCAGATAATGACTTGGGAAGCTTTCAAGATCAAGTTCAACCGCACCCATGTGCCACAAGGTTTAGTCACCAGAATGAGAGATGAGTTCAGGGAACTAAATCAAGGGAGGATGATGGTAGTTGAGTATTGTGACAAATTTCTGTCCCTCGCTAGATATGCCCCTGATGAGATCAACACTAAAGCCAAGAAGTAAGAAAGATTCCTAAATGAATTGCATGATGAAATGCAGACGGTGTTAGTCAACATCCGTTTTGAAGATCTAGAAGAGTTAGTCGACTCTGCCATCCAGATGGAAGGGAAGATCAACCAAGCCAATGACAACCGCAAGCGCAGAATGATCCACCAGACTAGGTCCCACAATACCCAGAAGTATCGCCCCAACCCATCTGCAGGATATGCCCCAAGAAACAACCGACCCCCGATGTCTCATCCAAGCTACCCCAATCATAGCGGAGGAAACTTGAAGTATGGAGGAAACCACAACAACAACACCGGCAACTCCAACAACTTCAACTGTGCACCGCCCAAGTCCAACAACAACAACAACAATACTACCCCAAGGACTGGAAGAAATGTCGTGCCGGTTGCAGCCAAAGACAAGTCCCAGATTACTTGTTTTGAATGTGGAGTCAAGGGTCACTACTCCAACGAGTGTCCCAAGAAGCTCGCAGCCACCACCAATGTGAGTGCCCTAGCTCAGCAGCAACGCCATGTTCAGCCTGGAAGAAGATTTACCCCATGGAACTCTCTCAATCGCAATGGCCGTCTATTCGACATGAATTCCGAAGAATCCCAGGAAGCGCCTGATGTCGTGATGGGTATGTTTTATGTTAACTCAATACTTGCAAGAGTGTTGTTTGATTCTGGAGCATCGCACTCGTTTGTTACAGAAGAATTTGCATGCACTAGTAAGATTCAACCAACAAAATTGAAGCATGTTACGATAGTTCAAATACCTGGTTCAACCACCAAAGCTAGAAAAATTTGCAAGGCTGTACCTATCAGAATACATGTAATAGATTTTTATGCCAATCTAATAGTACTTGGAACCAAAGGTTTGGAAGTAGTACTAGGAATGGATTGGATGTCGAAACATAAAGGATTGATCGACTGTGCCAAGAAAGCCATAACCATGACCAGTAGCTCTAGAGTATCAGTAGAGCATGTATCTGAAACCTTGCCCTGTCAATTAAAATGCAACAAGAGACTAGCCCAACCATCCCTAGACCAAGTCAGAGTAGTCTGTGAATACCCCGATATATTCCCAGATGAATTGCCCGGTATTCCCCCAGATCGGGATATCGAGTTCATTATTGAACTAATTCCTAGAACTGGACCCATAGCCCAGAGACCTTATAGCATGAACCCATCAGAATTAGTGGAGCTAAAGAAGCAACTTGATGCTATGCTGGAGAAAGGTCTGATTCAACCAAGCGCATTGCCATGGAGATCACCTGTTTTGTTTGTCAACAAGAAAGATGCAGGTAACTGTTTGTGCACGGATTACCGAAAGCTGAATGATGTCACCATAAAGAACAAGTACCCACTGCCCAAGATAGAGGATCTGTTTTATCAGTTAACTAGTGCCAGAGTGTTTTCTAAGATTGATCTTAGAACTGGTTATCATCAACTCAAGATTCGTGCAATGGATATTCCAAAGACCGCCTTTACCACCAGATATGGATTGTATGAGTATACGGTCATGTATTTTGGATTAACCAATGCCCCCGCTTATTTCATGAATCTCATGAATAAGATTTTTATGAACTTTCTGGATAAGTTTGTTGTTGTTTTTATCGACGATATTCTAATCTATTCTAGGTTAGAAGAAGACCATGAGCAACATCTGAGAACCATCCTTGAAACCCTGAGAGAGCATCAGTCGTATCCCAAGTTTAGCAAATGTGAGTTTTGGCTGAAAGAAGTAGGATTCCTTGGACATATTGTGTCGGCAGGCGGAATCGCTGTTGATTCCGCTGATGACCCACAAGTATAGGGGTGTATCGCAGTATTTTCGAGGGAAGTCAAACACAATTTATTGATTCGACACAAGGGGAGCCAAAGAATATTTATCAGCCTTAACAACTGAGTTGTCAATTCAGCTGCACCTAGAAACAATCTTGCTCATAGCAGTTTATCAGTAGCAATAGTTTTGAAGTAGGAATAGTAAAGTAACAGCAGTAGTAACAAAAGCAGTAAACAGTGGGATTCGAGTGCGGTAGGCATAGGGATGGATGGACGGGCGTTGCATGGACAAGACAATTCACATAGCAATCAGAACATAGGGCAATTGCAGATAAATAAGATAAAGAACCCAAGTACTAGACAATCCTAGGCATGTGTTCCATATATAGTCATACGTGCTCGTAATGAGAACTTGGACAACATCTTTTGTCCTGCCAGCCCGTTTGCAGCAGGGCCTCAAGGGAACTATTGGCAATTAAGGTGCTCCTTTTAATAGAGCACCAGAGCAAAGCATTAACACTACGTGAACACATGCGATCCTCACATCAAAGCGTTTCCCTTCCGGTTATCCTAATTTCTGTCACTTCAGGGCCATAGGTTCTGGACAACAAAGTGTGTACACAACTTGCAGATAAGACCAAGAACAATACTATCATGATGAATCAATAATAAGTTCAGATCTGAAATCATGGCACTCGGGCCCTAGTGACAAGCATTAAGCACAAGAAGTTGCAACAAAGCCATAAAGCACTAATAAAAGATACTAGGCAGCATTCCCTAACAATCCGATGCAATTACATGAACGATCTCATCCAATCCCTACCATCCCCATAGCCTACAGCGGGGGATTACTCACTCATAGATGGGGGAAACATGGATGGTCGATGGAGAAGCGATGATGATTATGATGGCGATGATCTCCTCCAATTCCCCGTCCCGGCAGGGTGCCAGAATGGAGTTTCTGGTGCTGTTTCTTGGAATCTGGTGGTGGCGGCGGAGCGGAACTCCTTCTGGAAAAAGGTCGAACCCCGAAGTTTTTTGGTCAGAAGGCTCCTTATTAGCAAAGAGAGAGAGGCCGAGGGGGTGCCTGGGGGTCCCTTGCGCAACCTGGCCTGGCCCGTGCCACCAGGTGGTGTGGCCACCCCTAGGCTCTTCTCCGTCTCGTATTCTGGCTCCTGGAGTCTTCGGGGGAAATAGGATTTTTGGCATATTTTCCGGGATTTTTCCTGATAGTTGATTTTCTACACAAAAAGTAGACACCAAGGCAATTCTGCTGAAAACAGCATCAGTTCGCATTAGTTGCATCCAAATCACACAAGTATAGAGGAGAAACAATAGCAAAAGTGTTCGGGAAAGTAGATACGTTTTGGACGTATCAACTCCCCTCAAGCTTAGCTTATTGCTTGTCCTCAAGCAATTCAATTGAAAACTGAGTGTGATAAAATAACTTTCACGAACACATTTGCTTCATATGATGTAAATATTCTCAGCAATGTGATCAACTAGTTAGACAGTTCATAATAAAGAGTATGCAACTTAGTCTACTTAATAGTCATTGCAAGCTATGAAGACATTCCAACTCAAGAATAATAAGTAGCATAAAGCACGAACATAAGCAACATTACAATGCTCATAGAAAGGTATGATAGAGTGGTATCTCGCTTGCCTTTGATTATGAATGCCAAGGCACCTCTGAAGTTCAAGTGATGACTAGAAGTAAAGATATCAAGGATACAAGCATCAAAGTCATAACACAAATAATCAAGTAATGGAACAAACATAAAGAATGACAACTACGCTCTCAAGAAGGTGCTCAAAGAATAAGTGGAGACTCAACAAGTAGAAGAAAAAGGTTTTGAGAAATTTGAAAGGCTTCCAAATGCTGAAAGTATGGTACTCGCTAGCTTTGAGCTCTCATTGCCCCTATCATAAGCATCTTTAATGTGGTTATGTTGAAAGTGACACAACTAAGAGGATATGCTTGACAAGTTATAAATTGAAGTCTCATTCCCCTTACTTATGAAGACCGATCCTCATGCTACTCAACTTCAGTCACAAGTAAGCTCTTGTCATTGTAAGTATATACGTATCATAGAGAACCGCCAACGGGGTACCCCTTGCACATGACACGGGGGCTATCCCATGATCAAAATACAAGGCAAACACACAATGAGCATCTTGGCGATCTTTTTATTTACTATGTGCATAGATTTTTTATTGAGGATGCTTCATAGAATGCTCATTATGGTTATGCTGCAAGTTTCCACCATGATTAGGCATGGCTTAGGCTAGCGGCCCAGGCGTTTCTCTAACATACATACAAACTCCATGATCTTACAAGTTCCACTTTTATTTCACACCGCCGGGATCCATAAGTAAAAGAACATGATATCACCTAGGTACAAAGTACCTATGAAGCGTTGAAAGCGGTCCCCATGATACATGGTTCTGCTAACTTCAACTCATAAAGTGCAAGCATATGCACAACAAAGAAGGACGCAAAGGTTCAGGTTTATTAAGAGCAAGAAAATAAAGTGTGCCATCAAGTTCATGAGAGCTTTACTAACTAACTTTCTCATAACAAGCAAACATTTTATTCAGAAGAAAACAAGGCATATTGAATATGCACGGAGGTAGAAAATGATGCTAATGGGTAGGTATGGTGGACACTTTGGAAATATTTGGTTTAGGGAGTTGGAAACTTGAGTAAACACTCAGTGGAAGTGAAGGCTCGCAATAGTAAGGGAGTGACAAACGAGAGAGCAATAGCTGTCATTATCATGCTTGCAACAAAACAAGACTACTCATGGCATGAAAATGATTCAAGATCCTCAAGGCAAAATAATTCATCAAGGCTTAACTGATTATTATAGTCATGTGCATGCGTGAGCATGTGCCACGTCAATCAAATGAAACATTCAGAGGAGGATACCACGGTGTCATACCAATTTATGAATACATCAATGCAAGCAAAGATTCATGAGACATGCTACAAACTATTAGTGAGCTGGAGCTAATCATAAGAAAGCAAGAACTACTAAGCATCCATAGAGAACATACACTCTACATGAACGGACTAAGCATGCCCACAGTTATTTGTATATGTACAAAAATGAAAACAAATAGAGTTCGTTACCAGCCTCTTACCACGCCTCCAGTTGCCATTAATCCTCATTATTGCTCTTCACTTGTGTGGCTTGAATAATAACATGAAACCAATATTCCACTGAGAACTGCCGAACCCTGTAGCAAACTCGCAAAAACCAAAGAAGAACGACAAATATTTTTGGTGTTTTCGATTTTTAAACAAGAACCAAAAGAGAAAAACAAGCAAAGAAAATATTTTTGGGTTTTTGAATAGTTCAAACAAAGAAAAAAGGGAAAAGCAAACCAAGGCAAAAAGAAGAAGCAAACCAAAGAGAAACAACAAAAATATTTTTGGTCTTTTTGTATTTTAAGAAAGCAAAAGCAAAGAAAAACAAAAACTAAAAAGAGAACGAATACATGAATATACAAAGTACCGACGCAACATGATATGGAGATGAGTGCGGTGTCGGCGTACCTCCCCCCAAGCTTAGGCTTTTGGCCTAAGTGGGTATCAGTCTCAAGCTGGCCAGGATGAAGTATCACCTGGGTACGACGAGGAGGTACCCTCGTCCTGGTGCGAGAACGAGTACGCCCCTCCGTAATGTGTGGAGTAATCATAGGAGGGCACATCCTCCTGGTGCTGCTCGTGGAAACCCAACAAGCGAAGTTGCTCGTCCACATCCTCCTTGGAGCGCGACCACGGTCTCCTGTCAACACTAAACAAAGCAGGCTGTGGCAAAAGGATCTCCCTTTCATCCCCGTCAGTGAAAAGCATCCTATATACTAGATTGTTCAAATCAGATGTAGCAGTGACAAAGTGATGAGTTTTCATGGCAACAAGGTCGAGCCTCTGTGGTGCTAGCATAACATCATCGGGAGCCACTGAAAGATCTAATGCATTGACTACACGCGAGGCAATGATGCCCCCATAGATTTGCCCCCTAGCAGCTAGGCGGCGAGCAATAAGCGAGCCAAGATTGTACCGAGTATCATTGTTGAGCGCAGCAACAAGGAAAGCCAAGTGATAGTTGGAGATATTACTAGTGTTCTCCCTACCCAATACACTAGTGGCAAGATAGTATGCAAAGTATCTAAGAGCAAGGAGTTGGATATTTCTTATCTTTCTGCGCTGCGCCACGCGGTCATCATCATTGGTCACCCCTCGGTAAAAATCCAACAAATCAGCGGGTCGCCCTTGAACTTTCCTCACAGTCCCTGTCATACGCACAACTACAATACTGCAAAATCTCTCCAAAGGCATGGTGAAGGGCATATCATAGATTTTAAAAGAGACAGTGGATTGATAGGATGTGTTAGTAAATGATAAGCTCTCAACAAAAGTTTTGGTGAGCATAGCGTATTGTGCACTCTCATCTTGCATATAAGAGGTCAAGCCAACCCTCTCAATCAGTAGCAAGAAATCATCAAGAATACCTACGCCTTGCAAGAAAGTAAAACAAGGAAAAGAAGATGGGTGAGCGTCTCCATCATCCCTTTCACTGCCAATGCGTGTTGCAATGAGGTCTTCATTGTATGATGGCCTAGCTTGAGAGGCTGTTCTTGAGGGCCTCGACCTCCTAGGTGCATCACTCTCAAATATCTCTCCAAAAGTATGTTTGTTCATGCTTGGTATTCTGAAATTTAAACACCTATTAAACAAGTGATTGCAAAGTAAATATAATGGAGGATTCTACTCATAGGGACTTGCAAGAGGCCTAAACATGCATCAAAACTATATATCTAAGCATAAAACAAGCTTACAAGCTCTCATAACCAGTCACCTACAGCAGCAAAATACTCAACATATAATCCACTAAACACAAATCTACTTGGACAAGGGGAGGAGTCACATACCAAGGAACAATTGCTCTAAATTTCAGCAAGAAAGATGGGCTGAGCAAGGAGATCGAAGAAATCGAGAGCAACCAAAGAAAGAACGCGATTTTGAGCTATGAACTGGAGCTTACTCAGGAGAGAGGAGAAAGTGGCAGGTGAGAGAGGTAGTGGGGGGCCAGGGGTGGCCCACACCAGGGCATGGCGCCACCCAGGGCTGGCCGTGCCACCACATGGTGTGCCTGCCTGGTGGGCCCCCCTGGTACCTACCAGGTACTCCTCTGCCCCTTTTTTCACGTAAAAATTTAATATGAATTTTCTGGAATTTTTCGAGACACTCTATTTTTGGGCATTTTTCAGAAATAGAAGAATGATTTTTCTGACAGACTGATTTTTTTCTTTTGGAAACATGATGCAAGTACAAAACAAGGCTAGAACTACAGAAGTTATAACATGCAAGCAACTAACAACACAAGGAAAACTAAACGAAAACAAAAACTAAGATGCAAAGGATAGAAATAAACGGAGATAATCATAATGAAAACATTGTTTTGTTCAATGGAATTCTTTTGTTAGCAAGGTTGATCAAGTCTTGCTACCAAAACAATTTCATATGAGACAAAACTTTGTACTCCACTAATGATTATGTTACCTTAACCTTGATAGCAATGGTCCCAATCATAATAATTTCAAAATTTTCTCTTGGTATGGGACAATATATTTCTCCAACTTGAATGCCTTCAACATGTTCAATTGAATTCAGGCCATAAGTCCTTTCAATCTTCTTGGGGAAATAGACAGTATGTTCCTGGTCATTAACATTGAAGGTCACCTTTCCTTGATTACAATTAATAACAGCTCCTGCAGTATTAAGAAAAGGTCTCCCAAGAATAATAGACATATTATCATCTTCAGGCATTTCAAGCACAACAAAATCAGTTAATATCAAGCAATTGTGAGCCACCTGAACAGGTACATCCTCACATATACCCATAGGAATAGTGGTAGATTTATCAGCCATTTGCAAAGATATATCAGTTGGTATCAATTTTTCAAGCTGAAGCCTCTTATAGATAGAGAAAGGCATAACACTAAGTCCAGCTCCCAAATCACACAAAGCAGTTCTAACATAACTATTCTTAATAGAGCAAGGGATAGTTGGAATCCCTGGGTCTCCAAGTTTCTTAGGAACCTTACCACTGAAAGAATAATTAGCAAGAAAAGTAGAGATTTCTTCATTAGGGATCTTCCTTTTATTCGAGACAATATCCTTCATATATTTTGAGTAAGGAGGCAATTTAATAGCATCAGTCAATGGAATTTGCAAGAATAAAGGCTTCATCCACTCACAAAACTTATTATAGTGTTCATCTTCCTTTGACTTGTGTTTCTTATCAGGGAAAGGCATAGGTTTTTGGACCCAAGGTTCTCTTTCACTACCATGTTTCTTAGCAATAAAATCTTCTTTGGTGTATTTAGTATTCTTAGTGTGGTTTTCAGGTTCTTCTTCAACTTTTTCTTCATTAGGAACTTCATTTTCTTCATTACCACTTTCAGTTTCAGCATCAGAGATAGATATACTATTAGGATCTATAGCAGGTTCAGAGGGTTCTACAACAGTTTTATGTTTCTTTTTTCCTTTTCTTACGAGTAGAACCACTATTTTCAGCTTGTTGAGAATCCTGCTCAATTCTTTTAGGATGCCCCTCAGGATATAGAGGATCCTGGGTAGCAGCTCCACTTCTAGTTCTAATTTCATAAGCATGTTTTTCTTTAGCAGTATTAACTAGCAAGTCGTTTTGCACTTTAACAAGTTGATCTATTTGAGTTTGAACCATTTGAAAGTGTTTAACAATCATTTTAACATCATTAGAGGTTCTTTCCACAATATCTTTCAACTCAACAATAGCTCTAGTGTTTTCCATTAGATGATTTTGCACCCTTTTATTAACTTTATCTTGCTTAACAATAAAGATATCAAATTCTTCTAAGCATTGATCATGAGGTTTCAAGTAAGTGATATCACCTTCATCAAAGTGTTGGAGGGAGTGTACCTCAATAGTGGATGAGTAGGGAATAGGCTTACATAATTCTTCTATAGGAGGTAAATTCTTGACATCTGCAACTTTAATTCCCTTCTCCTTATGACATTTCTTAGCTTCCTTCATCACTTCATCATTTAATTCAATAACTCCCCTCTTCTTTGATGTTGGAATAGGCACGGGAATAGATGGTTTAGGTACAATTACTTCAGGTATAGCTTGTTTAGGAGGAGTCCAATCTTCATAATTCTTGCTTATTTTTGCCATTAATTCCTCAGCTTCCTTAGGAGTCCTATTCCTGAAAACACAATCAGCACAACTATCTAAGTATGGCCTAGATTCTTCGGTTAGTCCATTATAAAATATATCAAGAAGCTCATTCTTAGGTAATGGACTTCCAGCCTGTGCATGAATCAAAGTGCAAAACCTTGCCCAAGATTCGGGCAATACCTCTTTTTCTCCCTGTTTAAAATCAAAAAGTTCCTGCAAAATAGCATGTCTAGCACTGGGAGGAAAATATTTCTGCAGAAAAGTACTAATCAAGCACTCAGGGCTATCAATAGATCCAGGAGGTAAATTACTAAACCAAGTTTTAGTTTCTCCTTTCAGTGAAAAGGGAAAAATCTTAGCAACAAAATAAGTACGCATCTTAATATCATCAGAAAACAAGCCACTCATAGTAGAAAGTTCATTCATATGTGCTACCGCACTTTCATTCTTAGTCCCACAAAAAGGTTTTTTCTCGACAATAGCTATGTAAGATAGATCGAGAGAGAAATCATAATCTTCATCTATAATGTTTATGGGAGAAGCAGCAAACTTAGCATCAGGAGATAATTTGGGTCTAATAGTACGCCTCTCAAGGAGACTCTTAGCAGCGCTCCTATCATGGGTGTTCTTACATTCTTCAATAAACTCATCGGTCATCTCAACATAATCTTCCTCAGTATCATAACTCTCACTAAACTCAGGTGAGCTAACAGGTGTGGTAGTGTCTTCATTAGGAGTTTCGGTATTTCCAGCTAGAGTTCTAGCAATCGTAGCATCTAGGAAAGGACCTAATGAACCACTCTTATCAAGCACAGTAGAAGCAGCATCACAAGCATCAGAAGTTTCAGATTCAGCAGTAGTAGCAGTGTGTGTAGCATGTGTATGTGGTGGTGTAAGGAACTTACTCAAAACAGACGGTGAATCAAGAGCAGCACAGGTGTTCAGAATCATACCTCTTCTTGTAGTGGATGCTAAAATAGGAACCTTGCCATCACGAGACTTACCCATGATGGATGGATAGTAGCAAACAATAGAGAATCCAAGTGAACTTGATAAATAAAGCTATGCTCCCCGGCAACGGCCCCAGAAAATAGCCTTGATGACCCACAAGTATAGGGGGTGTATCGCAGTATTTTCGAGGGAAGTGAAACCCAATTTATTGATTCGACACAAGGGGAGCCAAAGAATATTTATCAGCCTTAACAACTGAGTTGTCCATTCAGCTGCACCTGGAAACAATCTTGCTCACAATAGTTTATCAGTAGCAACAGTTTTGTAGTAGGAATAGTAAAGTAACAACAATAGTAAAGCAAAGACAGTAGTAACAAAAGCAGTAAACAGTGGGATTCGAGTGCGGTAGGCATAGGGATGGATGGACGGGCATTGCATGGACAAGACAATTCACATAGAAATCAGAACATAGGGAAACTGAAGATAAATAAGATAAAGCACCCAAGTCCTAGAGAATCCTAGGCATGTGTTCCATATATAGTCATACGTGCTCGCAATGAGAACTTGCACAACATCTTTTGTCCTTCTAGCCCTTTTGCAGTGGGGCCTCAAGGGAACTACTGGCAATTAAGGTGCTCCTTTTAATAGAGCACCGGAGCAAAGCATTAACACTCCGTGAACACATGTGATCCTCACATCAAAGCCTTTCCCTTCCGGTTATCCCGATTTCTGTCACTTCGGGGCCATAGGTTCCGTACAACAACGTGTGTATACAACTTGCAGAAAAGACCTAGAACAATACTATCATGATGAATCAATAATAAGTTCAGATCTGAAATCATGTCACTCGGGCCCTAGTGACAAGCATTAAGCACAAAAAGTTGCAACAAAGCCATAAAGCACTAATAAAAGATATTAGGCACCATGCCCTAACAATCTGATGCCATTACATGAACGATCTCATCCAATCCCTACCATCCCCATAGCCTACAGCGGGGGATTACTCACTCATAGATGGCGAAACATCTATGGTCGATGGAGAAGCGATGGTGATGATGATGGCGATGATCTCCTCCAATTCCCCACCCCGGCAGGGTGCCAGAACGGAGTTTCTGGTGCTATTTCGTGGAATCTGGTGGTGGCGGCGGAGCGGAACTCCTTCTGGAAAAACGTCGAACCCCTAAGTTTTTAGGTCAGAAGGCTCCTTATAGGCGAAGAGAGAGGCCGAGGGGGTGCCTGGGGGCCCACACCACCCCCTGGCGCGGCCTGGCCTGGCCTGCGCCACCAGGTGCTGTGGCCACCCCAGGGTTCTTCTCCGTCTCTTATTCTGGCTCCTGGAGTCTTCGGGTGAAATAGGATTTTTGGCATATTTTCCGGTATTTTTCCTGATAGTTGATTTCTGCACAAAAAGTAGACACCAAGGCAATTCTGCTGAAAACAGCGTCAGTTCACATTAGTTGCATCCAAATCACACAAGTATAGAGGAGAAACAATAGCAAAAGTGTTCGGGAAAGTTGATACATTTTGGACGTATCACCCGCCAAGATCAAAGATGTTGAAGAATGGGAAGCCCCAACCACTCAAACCCAAGTCCGTGCATTTCTCGGATTAGCCGGATATTACCACAAGTTCGTTGAGGGATTTTCGAGCATCACAAGACCAATGACCCAATTGTTGAAGAAAGGCAAGAAGTTTGAATGGACCGACAAATGTGAAGAAAGTTTTCAAGAGCTCAAGATGAGATTGATTTCAGCCCCAATATTGATCATGCCAGATATCAAGAAGCCATTTGATGTGTGTTGATGCAAGCAGGCAAAGTCATATCATATCTTTCTAGACAACTGAAGCAACACGAGCAGAACTACCCTACTCATGATCTTGAACTAGCAGCTGTGGTTTTAGCTTTGAAGACATGGCGTCATTACCTTATGGGAAACCGTTGCAAGATTTATTCGGATCACAAGAGTCTGAAGTATATTTTCACTCAAAAGGAGTTGAATATGAGGCAAAGGAGATGGATAGAGTTAATCAATGATTATGACCTTGACATTCACTATCACCCCGGCAAAGCAAATGTGGTAGCGGATGCTCTTAGCAGATTTCCATGTAGGTTAAACACTCAGAAGAAGCCCAGCCAAGTTTGCATAGGAGTTGGAGCAGTTTAGAACTGAGCTCGTTAGCAAAGGATTTTTTAGCTAGCATTTAACTTCAACCCACGTTGATTAGTCCGATCAAGGAAGCCTAGAAGGGAAATGCAAGTATCGACGGAATCAAATATCATATTGGTACAGTAAAGGTACCTAGATTCACCGAAGATGAAGAAGGAGTTTTGTGGTACAAAGGACGTATCTGTGTGCCAGCAGATTCAGAGCTGAAGCAAGTTATCATGCGAAGGTCATGATACTCTTTATTCTATCCACCCCGGAGGAACGAAGATGTATCAAGATTTGAAGGAGCAATTTTGGTGACACAAGATGAAGAGAGAAATCGGAAGCTACATAGCCAAGTGTGATATCTGTCAGAGAGTCAAAGCGGAACATCAGAGACCTGCAGGGCTGTTGCAACCATTGTAGATTCCGGAATGGAAATGGGATTCCGTCGGAATGGACTTTAGCACCGTTTTGCCTACTTCTAGTAGGGGAAATGACTCTATTTCGGTCATAGTTGATAGACTGTCCAAGGTAGCCCATTTCATACCCGTAAAGATCACCTACCAGAGTTTGAAGCTAGCAGAGTTGTACATTGCTAGAATTGTCAGTTTGCATGGAACGCCCAAGACCATAGTGTCGGATCGAGGAACCCAATTTACCTCAAGATTTTGGCAGAAATTCCAAGAAGGATTAGGAACTAAGTTGAATTTCAGCACAACTTATCGCCCGCAGACCGATGGACAGACTGAAAGAGTCAACCAGATCTTAGAAGATATGTTGAGAGCTTGTGTGTTAGAGTATGGATCAAAATGGGAAGATTGTCTGCCTTTCGCAGAATTCTCATACAACATCAGTTATCAAGCCAGTTTGCAAATGGCCCCATTTGAGTTCTTATATGGAAGGAAGTGTCGTACCCCCTTGAATTGTTTGCAAGTAGGAGAAATTCAGATTTTCGGACCCGACATCCTACGAGAAGCCGAAGAAAAGGTTCAAAAAGTCTGTGAACACCTCCAGACCGCCCAATCTAGATAGAAGAATTATGTTGACAAGAGACGTAGAGACCCGACTTTCAATGTTGGAGATTTTGTGTATCTCAAAGTTTCACCGTTGAAGGTAATGCAGTGTTTTCAGCTGAAAGGAAAGTTAGCCCCCAGACATATTGGACCCTTCAAGATTCCGAATCGCTGAGGAGAAGTATATTATCAACTGGAGATACCGGAGGAGGTGTCAGCCATCCATAATGTGTTTCATATCTCGTTACTTCGCAAATGCCTAGAAGTGCCGGAGAAGACCGAAGTGTTCAAGAACATCGATCACCGAGCCATTGATATCAACAAGGATTTGACGTATCGTCAAGTACCCATCCGTATCTTGGAAGAAGCCTTCAGAACCACCAGGATCCGGAGTATCAAATTTCTCAAGATCTAATGGAGCAACCATACCGAAGAAGAAGCTACTTGGGAGCAATAAGATTACATTAGGACTGGGTTTCTAGATCTCTATAGTTCCTAGTTTTTCTTAAATCTCGGGACAAGATTTTTTTTAAGGAGGGAAGGTTTGTAACACCCCAAATCTTTTAATCAAGAGTATCAAGTTCTAATCACCCAATTTAGGGTTAACAAAAACTTTTGTTAATAAGATGATTATGAATGCATGTGTGTTTGCATTAGTATAGATTTGAGTGTATATGCCATGCTTGGTTGTTGCCCATGTTGTGAAATGGTTTAGAGGTGAATGCCACATCATCTAGACCATTTACAAACAAAATCCAAATAGAAAGAAATCAAATAAGAATAAATAATACAAATGGTCATTTTGACAATTTTCAACCACTAGTCCACTTTAGGTGTTCCTAGAATAAATTTTCCAACAGAAACAATTATATTTCTTTTCACCCCTTTCTAGACTAGGTAAAAGTGTATCAAGGTCCACTTTACAATTTACAAAAACATCTAGCAAATCAATTTAACGGACATTTCAAAATTGAATCAAGTGTATGTGTTAAGATCACACTTTTTCAAAAACCTACCAAATCAATTCCCCTTGACCTCTCCAAACAAACCTAGTCTCTCAAGCTTAATTCAAGTTCACTCAAAAAATTTGAATCAAAATTTCCAAAGTTTCTTTCATGCGGCCATTAACACAAATACTTGGCTTGGACAGAATAATCTCTAGCCTAACTTCACTGTTTAAATAGTAATTAAACGACCAATTGATCTCCCTCTTAACCCCCTTGTCCCCCTGAGTGTCTAGAAGCAGCAGACAAGCCCCCCTTCGCCGTGGAGAACAGTGGAGCTCCGCCCATTTATGGTCGTCGCTGGCCGAGCAAGTCCAGCTCGCTCCAGACAGCCCTGCGCCCATCCAGCATGTCCAGTAGCCTCGCCGCACCCTACCGCCACCCCCTGTCCAGGCCACAGCCCCAGCCGAGCCGTGGACCACCCTAGTCGCGTAGCACACCGCCTCTCTGCGCCGTGTCCAGAGCGCACCAGTGCGCCGTGCCCGACCAGCCCCGCCAGCTCACGCCTTGCCCTCACCATGCACACGCAGCCTCACCATGATCACGCCACCCTAGCAGACACCCCCATTCGCTGTCGCGCGACCCGCAACTGCTGCACGCCGCCGCACGCACCTCTGCCTCCGCGTAGAGCATCGCACACGCTCAACCAAACCAGACCGCCCCACCGCTTGCCATTAAGTTTGTGAGAACCGCGAGGAGGCACCACACCGTCCTACGCCCGCACCCATGTTGTTAGCCGGCTGTAGCGACGCCACCATCGAGATCACCGCCGCACCGCTCGGTCCCCTCGCTGTGCTATAAAAGGAGGCCACCCCCGCCTCCATTATTCACACCACTCCACTCCCCTCTCCTCACTGACCTTCCCCACTTCTCCTCGGAGCAAGGCGAGCACCACCGCGTTGGAATTTCACCGGAGTCCACCGCTGTTGGAGGAGAGGGGCGCTAGTGATTCTGACCACCCCGAGCCATGTCGTGACCGCGCCTCGCCTCGTCGTCGTCTACCAAGTCGTTTGCCCCTGTCACCGACCCTAGCTGGAGCACAGGTGAGCCCCGAGAGACCCCCACTGCCGCGCTAGGTCTGATTCCTCGCCGGAGCTATTCGTCGTCGACGACGACCCTGAGGCGTCGATCTTGCTTCTAATCATAGTGCTCAGGTTAAACGATACCGCTTCGCATCGTTAGTCTCGCTGACGAGTGGACCCCCTCTGTCAGCCGCACGCTACGCTGTGCTGTGCAGTTGGGCCGACGCATTTAGCTTTCCCGCCTAGGCCAGGAAATTCAAATATGATTTTCCTTTTTTAGTTTAAACAAGCTTCTGTCCCTAGATTCAAAAATCAATTCAGAGAGTTTCACTTAACCAAATTGCATGATTCAAATTTTGCAAGAAAGTTAATTAAAATATCTATCCAAGACCGTTGGATTTAAATCATTTGGAGTTAGAGTTAATCTATAGTAAAAATTACAAGACAGAGACTTTTGCAACTTCAAACATTTTTCAAAAATCAACCATAATAGCTTTTGAGTTGATTCCATCTCTCAAAAATCACATTTGATAATATCTATCTGAAAATGTAAAAATATTTAGGTTTGCATGCAGTGACATTGGACTAGTACCAAAATAATGCTATTATGGCATTTTTAGTCACTTTAAATCTATTAAATAATAATCTTCAACATTATAAAATGTGGCCAACCCTTTAAATCACATTCCCATGTATTAGAATATGTGGTGATGACATGTGTCAACATGATCCCATATTTTAATTGGAGAATATTAAATCTTAATTAATTTCAATGAGTAGAAATTACTTTTCTCAAATAAACTAAATAAAACTAGTCATTATTGCATGTGATGATTGTGATGATGCTAGATCATCAAGTGTGAGCCTTAGTATGCTAAATAGACTTACTTAAGTATTGTTTGGTGATTGTGTACCCCGTATTCATTTATAGACGATAGTACCGACCAAGGATACAAGGAGGAGGAGTTCTACCCCGAAGAAACGAAGAAAACTTCAATCACTGCACCAATCAAGGCAAGCCATCATTACTAAGCAAGCTAGAACTAAGCAAGTTAAAACTTGCCCCTAGATAACTTAAGCAAATGTATTAGGCATGCTTTTGTTATATATTTTGATTTTTACCCATCCCAAGTTTACTTGCAAGCTTTACTCTTTTGCTTTACCAAAGTTCTTTACTTTTAGTTAATGCTTTGTGAGTTTTGGAAGATAGTATAGATAGCATAAAGAGTATAATACTAGGCCTATACTAGATGTAATTCTATGACATGAGATTGAGATTAGCATCCCTCATTAGTGAACACTCTTAACTTAGTGGCTAGTGCTAAGCATAAAAATTGATCACTTTAGATGGGAATACTTGGTAAAAATGATTATGAAAACCTTGGAATGATGAGTCATTCTATTGAAATGTTTTCACATGTGTTGAGAAACACAAATGGATTTCATGATGAAAATGTTGAGGCATGAGCCTTAGCCCTTTATAAAACTGATGGTTGGGTTCGGATAAGATACCATTCCAATTTTACCGTACAACCACAATACCTGAATTTGGTAAGGCTTAGCCAGAAGTTTATATGCATTAGTATGGTTTCCCTCTCGGAGGAGGTTTGAGCTGAGGCTACCTCTTGATGATGTCCACCTATGTAGTGTCCAGGATGGCAGATGGCCATGGCTGGGAGGCCAAGCTCATAGGGGAGGTGCTTATACTATAGTGTGTAAAGGAAAGGTTATGATTGATTATCCGCATACTAAGTATGATAATTCAGGGTTATCCTTGACAGATGTATCGAATTTTGTGGTGAAAGTGTACCACCTCTGCAGATTGTAAAGCTATTCGAATAGCCGCGGTCATGGACAGTTGAGTGGCTATACTGTTCCGTCGTCAGATGTTTTCAAAATGACATGTGAAGTGATCTATGATTTTGACTTGACCACAACAGGGTTGTGAATATGAAAACTAGGTTCCCAACTTAAAGTGATTTGGATCTTTTACTTAGTTTTCTTTACTTCTGAACTCAATTTAGATAAATCTGGCTTTTTGCAAATAAACTTAGAGCTTAGGATTCCTACTAGAACTACCTTACTTGTTAGTGATAGTTTGTGAGTACTTAAAGAGTACTCATGGCTTTGTCCCTGGCTATTCCCATGGTCAGACTACGAGGAGGACTATTAGGAAGATGGATTGCAGGACAGCTATGACAACTAGGATCATCCCCCATCGTGAGCATTGCCTATGACACTGAAGATGGAGCCCACTTCTACGCTTATTGTTCCGCTGCTTGTTTGTATTAATACTGGATCATGAGATCCTTTATTTGTGTAAGACCTTATTATGGTTTGTAATGGATGATGTACTGTGATATCCAATCTGTTATGTCTCGCAAAAATGGTAATCCTAGGATTGCGATGTATGGCATAACAGGCATCTGGGATTAAAAATCCGGGTGTTGACAGTCACACAGCCGCAACACAGCTGCTAGCTTTTATCTCAGTCTCACATCATCACAAAATATCAAGAACACAACCAACATCACCTCAGATCTTGCCAGATCCCCAAGAGATAAACCAACCATTCACCATAGGAAAACCAATCAGATCATTAATAAGATGGTGACCTAGATGGGGGTGGCTTAGGAAGTGCAGAGCAAGGACAAGGAGGAGTAGCAATTCTAGAAGCTGATCTACATGCTCATCGGCAAGGCTAGGGCAAGGCAACAACCACATCTCTTCACCAATTACTAATAGGTTGGTGATTCATAAAGCACACATGCTTTGTACCTTTGCTTATCCATTCAGAAAGTAAAGATATGTTGGATAAGAAGAATCCTCAGAGATACACCCAAGTGGGGTGTATACTTCATCATGGGATATAATATATAGCCACTATAAAACATGTGTTCTTACATAGAGGGTTTCAGACCAGCATCATCAACCCTATCATCTAGTTTTAACTAGATTTATATGAGCCACAACTGCTAGGCTACAGGGCACATTCCCAGAGGGTAGCACTTCTGTATCTAGCAGATTTGATGTTGCTTGAGTACAAGCTCAAGTCTACCTTCTTAAACCCACATAATCATCTTCCTAAAATATTTAGGAATCGTTTACATAACTAACACATGGAACACATGGGAAGGGAGACCGCAAGTAAAAACATATGTTTTTACCTAGAAGTGCCTCAAACCAGTATCGTAGGCAAATATATTAAACAAGTAAACACTGTATTTGATAGAAGTTCTTCAAATGCTTACAATATAAGCCAATACAGAGCACAGTTTAGGAAAAACTTAGAATTAGATGGGTATTGGGTACCATTCAATGGAATGTGACAAAAGACCCATACTAACCAAGTAATCCAGATACATAGGCTCCATAGCCAAATCTTCTCAAGGAAATGCTTAATCATTTTCCTAAAAACAATAGCTAGGAATCAGTTCTGTCATCTACAAAATCATCAGATGACATTTACAACAGTTATCCAACTCTAATGCTGTCATCCCAAAGCATAGCAATCAAAACCAATGACTCACTCTTAATCCAGATGCTAACCATAGCCTCACCAAGTAGGTATAGGGAAGTAAGTAAAAGTTCAGACAATAGTTCACTAATAGAAACCACTGTCATCATTCACAACCTCAGTATAGCAAGGAGTGCTACACAACCTAGATTCAGTATGTAATCACATAAAACAACTTCGTCATCTAGAATGATTAATATACCAAGGGAAGGACCCTAGGACACAAGGATGAACCCTAATTAGGGTTCAGAATAAACAATCACATGGAGGGTAGCAAAGTGAGATAAAGAATAGATAGGGGAAAGGAAGGAAAACTCACCAGTGGTCCTCACAAGTTTTAGAAGAGGAAGTAGTGTGGCTCACGGTGGTGTTGACGGCAGCACGGGGAGCACCCGAAGGCGTTGCGACCTGCGCGAGGCCACAAACACGGCATCCACATGATCACGAAGGTGCTGGCAGCACCACATAGCCACTAGGGGACCAAAGCAGCACCATGGAAGCGGCGGGGCTCTAGATCACCGGTGACACCTGAACCCTAGGTGTCGGGGTGTAGGCGGTGTGGCCA
This sequence comes from Avena eriantha, assembly GCA_910589775.1. NCBI lineage: Eukaryota > Viridiplantae > Streptophyta > Magnoliopsida > Poales > Poaceae > Avena > Avena eriantha. Next base: position 493,724,944 of record OU342741.1, on the reverse strand, counting down.
GGGGAACACCCAGGCGCCAAATCGCATGGCAACAGTGGCGACACCACATCGCCATGGAGGGAAATGACCAAGGGGAGAACACGAGTGTGCGAGGAAGAGAGAGGGGTACTGGGCCGGTCTAGGCTAGTACCGGGTGAGCCAAAGGGGTTGACCCAAACTTAGATGGGTCGGGTTGACCGGTCTAACCCAGTGGGCTAGGTCCGTGATTTAAAAGGACTTATGTAAAATACATAATTACATATATACCCCTTGAACTAGATGATCTCTAGAATAATAAATAAAAATTCTAAAAATACAAATAATATATCTATGGAACGACAAAAATATCCTCTACCCAATAAAAATAATAAGTAATAGTTTTAAATAATTAAATTAAGATCTAGTATAGAAATTACGTATATTCCTACATAGAATTTTATAAAAATACTTAAAATTGAATAAAATTCACTTTTAAGATCCTAAATGGATATACTAAGTTATAAAAATACTAACTTGTATTTAAGTTGAGTAAAGTAAGTTTGCATAAAATAAAATCTTATTTCCTTCATAGAATTTTAAGAAAATATTAAGAAGAGCTAGAATTAAATAAAATTATTTTTTGAACTCCTAGAATATTTTGTTATCGCAAAAATATTAAATATAATAATTTTCTAAATTTAAGAAGTCTTTAGATACCAGTCCATACTTGAGTGCTTTAGTATTGTTTACTACTTATTGTATTTACATATTGTTTCACACACTCTCACAAGCCTTAATAGGAAGCACAAATGTGAAGCTGATATAAAACTTAAACACATTAATAATCCATTCCCAGTTTTCAAACCATAGATCAGATATGATTATTTCGGAAATTCACGTTTATCAAACTACATTACATTTATTATGCATAATTGCATCCTGCTTCTTTAAACATTATTCCTTACCGGACCAATGATGTTGTTTACAGAATTTGGATCTTCTAGTATCTTGAAGACCGTGAGTGCATAATCTTGCAATCACAAAAGGCAAGTTCACACTTGCTCATGTCCTTTGGTATTTTCTAGCAAATACTTGTAACTCAAATGTTGTCATCACCTGCATTTGAAAAAAAATCAGAAAACACTAATTTCAATAATAATGTAAAATATTGGTTACTGATCCAACATGATTAGCTAATCTATTAAGTCTAGCAATTGGGATACCATTGTCTAGAAATATATCATCTAGGACTGAACAACCAATGTTGCCAATGATTCTAGCGCATATTACGCATTAACCATGAGATTTGGAATGGGACGGAGAAGTCAGCTATATCTTCTTCCTCTCACATGTATCCGGATGTACAGGTCGTGGTTGTTATCCTCGTAGCGTGCATTAATTGGTAATTCATAGAGGATATGCAGCATATGGGTGGGAACCCACAACTTCCCATGATAGTTCTAGCATCTGAACTGTCTATACCAACCATTGCCGTAATTCAAGTTGTCGGCATGGCGTACACCAAGGGGTCGCGAAGGGGGCAGTGATTGGCTGGGATCACCTATGGTCCCCACATCACGGAATTGTGGACGGGAAAGTACGCCCGGTTGTTCAACAAGGAGAGTATATCTTATGGGTAAAGCAACGCACCTCTGTAGAGTGTAAGAACTGTGACATGTTACTCCCTGTTTCAGCAAGAGCTACGAACGCAGCAGAAAAGGAACTCCATGAAAGTTTTGGTAAGCTTGTGAAGGCTGTCGGACATAGTTTTCAGAATCAAAGCAACCTTTGAAGAAATGTTTATGAAATCCGGCATTGCCTACGACCTTTGGTCTGTGGCTATAGAGATAATGCATCATACACTTCTTTTTAGTGAACTTGCTGAGTACGCTCGTACTCAACCGTACCTTCTTAACCCTTGCTAGATTCTAAGCCGTTGAAGACGACGTCAACATCAATTTCTGCTCAAGAAACCATCATCGGTAGCTCAAGTTCTTCAATAAAGTCAACATATACATCAACCGAAGCAAAGGAGATCTTTATTAGACAGGAGTAGATACTCTAGCCATAACAACTACTTCCATAGAGCATTGCATTAGCAGCAATTACAAGCTAGATAGTTCAGATGCTAGTCTTATTAGCTAGATAGTTTTGAGTTTTTTATTTCTGGTTCTCCTTTATAAGAAGTTTCTTTCTTTCTCTTTAACCTATAGTGTTCTCTGGATATTTTGTAAGGAGTCGAGTTGTAATCTATAGTCATGTCATGGACCTACTGTGTTTCTGTTGTACCACTCTGAGGGATGTAATACTAGTGAACGGTGTTTTATTGGTGTTATGTCAATGACTATAGTGTACTACATCATGTAGTGGTATGTTGTGTAACCGCACATGGTCCCTCTATTGGTTATTAATCAGAGAGATGTCTCGATCATGTCCACATGTTCTCCAACATGTAGAGGCATAGACTTAACACTTTGATATCACTAGGGTGCGATGAGATAAATAGATGGTGTAATCTAATTGGATTCAGAGTCTTGGATGATATCCTAGATATCAGGAGGAGATTCAGAATGGTGCAGATATAAGGAAAAAGTATATGGAAGGTTGGTTTTGAGGTCTCGAAAAAGTCTGGGTTTTACCCGTATTATATCAGGAAGCTTTCGAGGGTCCACCGTGGGTCCCACCTGTTAGTGGGGACCACATGGGCCCATGAGTGGGCAGCCTGGCTAACATGGGCCACGGGCACAACCCCAAGTGGCCCATGCGGCTACTATAGGGAAACCGTAGCCTCAAGTTTGGGAGGGAAAACTTGGTGGCATGTCCTCCTTGCCGCCATCCCCTCTACTTGGAGGGGGCTAGGGCTGGTCACCCTCCTACACACCCCTATATAAGGAGGGTCAGATCTAGGTGCATCCCACCAACCTCCTAGCGCCACCTCACCTCTCCCTCCCGCACTCCTTCCTCCTATAGTCCAACTTAGCAAAGCGCTGCAGAACTTCTCCACCATATCCACCCAATGTTGTTGTGTTGCCTAGACCTCACCATCCTCTTCTCCACTCTTGTTGGATCAATGAGGAGGAGATGCCATCAAGACGTACGTGTGTGAATCTCGGAGGTGCTACTTGTGTGGCACTACATCGGATTGATCTGATATTTGTAAAACTACATCATCCATGATCTCTAGATTGTTAACACCTGCATTCTTAGAAGGTAAGTAGATCAGATGTCCCTCTCTACTAGCATCTCGTAGATCAGATCTTTGGTATTTCTCTTGCAGTTGGGAGAAAAGACAATGTGGAAAAAATCTACTGAATCATTAACGAGCATCGGTACGGGTGGACCATGTCTGTACCGCGCACCCGTACCACATGGTAGCCGCTTTGTCTTGTTAAATACGTTCACCACGCAAAAAATGATCTGAGATCTGACATTAAGAGCCACCAGAACACGTAGAAGCCTCATAGGAGGACAAGACATCATCATCAACCGCTACATCTACATCACCATCATCATTCCCATCTCTATTACTTCTCATCTTGTTATAATTCCAATTACCATATCGACTTGCACTTGTTATCATTCCCCTAGTCGTATTCAATTCATATACTCATGATGTTGTTGTTGATTGCCTCTATGTGTGAGTAGTTTACCTTGTTCTTGGGGAGATATGGATAAACCCTAGCAATCTTATGATGTAAAAATAAAGATGATATATAACTTAAGTTCATGATCATTTATTAGTTTTCTCTCTAGATATTATGTGAAGTGCACCATGTAATATTTTCCTGCGGGACTAGAGAGGGAACTATGATTGGTCAGATGGTAGTACTTATGGTGCTCAGTGACATAACATACTGATATGCTATTCATGTGGGTAATGGGGATAAGAAGAGATTTATTAAGCTTATATCAATATCCATGGGGAAACCCTTAATTGTGATGGATCGGAGTGGCTTGCTTACGATTGTTGCAGTGGTTATTAGGGATGAAACAACAGATGGCTTTCTATGATCATCTTATTATGGAGCTCTTCCCATACATGCATATGAAGTACGATATAGATATATCCTAATCATACATAGTACCAATGCTAGTGGTTGATCCTACACCTAGTGAGAACGCTTTAGCCCTCTTGCAGTTTCATAGAATTTTACACTATTTATATCTCTTATTTGCATCCTTTAGTTTTAATCTTTAATTATTCGCACACAAACACAACTCTCTCTAAATCACTTCAGACTTGGAATCAAAGACAACTTCCAAGTATCCTTTGGTAAGAAGGTAACGACAAGCATAAAGTGCTTTACCGATAGCTCCCCGTGATTCGATATTCTTATTTCAAAACTAGCTGCATAGTGCATGTGCTCTTGTAGTTATCACTTACCACCTGAGGCATGACCGAGATATCCCATGATGCAACATATTATCTCAACGGGGCCTAAGATCATCTCCATCGGAAGACCCCAAATCGTGACTAGCAACCCCGTCGACAGATGCTTTGGGAGCTCTCCCCCAATGTTGGGATTTTTGGGGCAGCTTCCCCCACTGGCGCCGCCCAAAAGTCAGCCCCCAAAATAAGATTTCTTTAGCATTATGACAAATTGGTTGTGGGACCAGCACCATCATCCACTCGCCAAGCAGCGACACACTTGCAGATTGCACCACAGGAACTCCGATCGCATGGTTTAGACTCAAAGATCAAGCTAGCCATCTGCGAGGTTAAATGCACTTACGCATGCTGCACCATGACCTACCTCGCATGCGCACTCCACATGCTAGGAACGCGTGTGTGGCACAAACAGGGGCCTCCGTCGGACCAAACCACGCCGCTGCAGCCAGACCAGATCACTCGCACAGGACACCCACACCACCATCTTCAAGCGGCCTATGATGTCTGCAAGTGCACAAATCGTTTGTAGCTATTTTCGAAGTATAGATATCAATCCCATAGGGAGCCCAAAGATAAGTGTTTATGGGTGAAGTCTCTGTCACACCCGAAGTTGTCACAGGTCTTCGAGTGAATTGACTACAAGTGTTGAAATAGGAATAGGTTTTGATTAAATGAGATCTATTTAAATAGAACTAAAATGTAAACTTCAGAAATATAAAGCATAAAAGTAAAGAATGACTTGGTTGTTTGTTGTTTCCTGCAGATGGCAAAAGAAGGCGCAGGGAGATTTAGTTCATGGTGATAGTGACTATGCCAAGTGGACGAATGTTAAATGTAACAATTATAATCTTATAAATATATGTGTAGGCGAGCAAATCATAATTATCCTGAACTCCTCTTGGTAGATTTCATCCCAACTTCAATAATCCTACTAGCCTGTTACCAAAACCATGGTCAGACACTAGACGATTAAGACCCTCCAGGTCGGTTAGCGATAAGCTCCTTGGATTGGACTAATGCAATAATCACAGTGGTTCCCTGTTATCCTCAAGTATACTAGTTTTACATTGATGTCCCTGTGTCACCCGGGGGTCGCAGGTCCACTAGTGAACAATATCTTATATTTGTAGAACAAAGCATCATGTTGTATGGGCCCTTAATTGGAAAACAAGCATTAGGCATCCCACAGACAGTCAAGCACACATAATATAGTAATTAAAATAAATCACAAAATAATGGGAAATATATTAAGGCACATCACATCTCACCAATCCCCTACATCTCCCACGCCCAAGGGATTACTCACACTTGAGAGAAGAACGGATCATCAATATAATCAAATAAAGGGAATTCGTCTTGGTATTATTGTGGAGATCCACAATAAGAATAGAAAATATCCAACACAATTCAAGATGGGAAGAAACAATCTCAAACCCTAGTCTTGAAAGGTCGAGATCCCTCTCTCTCTCAGGTACAAGTAGTGGCTATGGAGGTGTACTGGCTAGGAGGTTGAAGATCGTGGAGCGAGATGAAGAACGTCTTCCCCTTCTTCTCTGGATCTCTTCTTTTTTCCCTTCTGGATGGTGTGGCAGCTGCTGTGTTGTGTTTTCGTCCTCAGTCCCTTCACAGAAGTTGTCCCTTTTGACAAGACAGAGACGGTGGGAACTATATGGCCGGAAAAATATTCCCGCCGTATAGTTGCTCGTTAAAGCTTCTATAAGCTCCCCTCGAGTGCTTCCAAAGCGAGACTTCCTTGTTTTCTCCAGAATATTGTGTTTCTCTAGTTAAAACCTTCTGTTGACATTCATAACCTGAAACACACATTAAAACCCAACTTTTCTTCACTACCGAAGTATTAGTGTTAGGTAAGGTTAGAAAACGATCAAATCTGGAAGAAAACCATCAATAAAAGCCATCAAAAATATGTCAGATATCACAGCTATCAACTCCCCAAGCTTAGATGTTTCTCGCCCTCGAGTGACAAGGAAATAAGGAAGAATAGCAGAGTTTCCAGACTGAAAATAAAGGAACTCACAAGTTTGAATTGGTATTAAATTCTTTTCTTCATAATCCCTACAATCTTAAATGTGATCATACAAGTATTCACAAGATTGCACTGAGTCCACTTCCTAACCACGTATATCTTGTTAGCAAATAAACCATATGCCCAAGCAAGTGTCTAATGTTTTAGCTAGGAGAGTGAGACAAATTTTTTGGTGTCTCTCTTCGTTGAGAGATGAAAACTTTTGTTCTTGTTTGCTTAAGCAATTAAGAGTAATCAAGTTGGCATCAAGACATTTAATTTAAGAACAACTCATCTACTCCCAGATACGTCTTAAACGTATCTATAATTTTTGATGTTCCATGCTTGTTTAGTATCTACTTTGCTTTGCTTTGTCAACACTTTGAGGTATTTTTATATGTTTTCTGGGACTAACCTATTAACAAGATTCCACAGTGCTAGTTGCATGTTTTCTTTTGTTTTTGGTTCCAGAAAAGCTAGAAAATGAATATTCTCAGAATTGGACGGGACAAAAGCCAAAGTCAATTTTTTCACCGAGGGGAACACAGAGCCAGAAGACGAGACGGAGAAGGGCCTCAAGGGGGCCACACCCTTGGCCGCATGGCCGGGCCTGGCCCATGCCTGGGGGGTGCAGCTGCCTCGGGCACCCCCTCGGCCTCACCTTTCGCCTATAAGAAGCCTCCGATACAGAAAACCTAAATAATCCAAGAGAAAGCCACAAAAACCTCCACAGCGCCACCGCCACCGAAGGGGAGATTCGGGGGACAGAAAGTCTCTGTTCCGGCACCCTACCAGGATGGGGAAGTGCCCCCGGAGCCATCTCCATCGACTCCACCGCCATCTCCATCACCGTTGCGGATTCCCATGATGAGGAGGGAGTAGATCTCTCTCGAGACTAAGGGCTCTACTGGTAGCTATGTGTTCATCTCTCTCTCTCTCTATGCATGATCTTATTGAGATCATGAGCTTTGTAATCTATAGATCTATTCTGATACTCAAGTGCTTTAATGAATCTCTGTGTATCCCCACGTGTGTGAAGTTGACAGTGTGCACACCATGTGGCACTTTGGCGAAGGTTACATAAATACTTGTTATGAGTTATACTTGGAGTTGGATGTCTTTATGAAATTTTGGTGTTTGTTGGAACCATCTAGCGCTCAAGGTGACAGTGTGGGGTTATCTAGATGGGGAATGCGGACTTTGAGGTGTGTTGTTAGAGCCCTACCATGGATTAGAGTGTCCAGCCGGAGAGTAGTTCAGAGTAGTATCATGAAGAGAATATATTTATATGAGAGTGTTCACTAGTGAAACTATGATCCCTAGGAATTGTTTCTAAGCATTGAAACACCGTTTGCAACTAGATATGTTACATGTTTGCTTGCTTCCATCTTTATCTTAGATTTCTTTTAGTTTCTTCCTACCCGTCAAGATCTTTTCTGGCACCGTTACCACTTGTATTTCACTATCTCTTCGCCGTACTAGTGCACCTATACACCTGATAAGTGTATTGGGTGTGTTGAGGACACAAGAGACTTCTTGTATCTTGATTGCAGGGTTACTTGAGAGGGATAACTTTGACCACTTCCTCCCTAAGTTCGATAAACCTTGGGTAATCCACTTAAGGAAACTTGCTGTTGTTCTACAAACCTCTCCACTTGGAGGCCCAACAACTTTCTATAAGAATAGAAGTGCGTAGACATCAAGCTATTTTCTAGCGCCGTTGCCGGGGAGGTAAGGTAAAAGGTACTCATATCCTCTGGCTACTAAGCTATCTTCTAGTACTGTAGCTAGTGTGTGAGTGCTCGAAGTTATTTCCTTTAGATTCTGCAATTATATCTTTTTATTTCTTGTTTTTATTTTCACTAGTAAGGCTTAATGGAAAACAACAAGAAAATTAGAGAGCTTTATAGTATTTATCTTGAGTTAGGACATGAACTGTTTGAAGAGAAAATTAAAAAACCTATGGAACTTTATTTGCATGCTAATAGCAATGTTATTAGTATGAATTCTTTGAATACCATTATTGCTAATGCTATGGAAAAGTCTAAGCTTGGGGAAGCTGGTTTTGATGAGCATGATATTTTTAGTCCCCCAAGCATGGAGGAGAAAATTTACTTTGATGATGCTATGCCTCCAATATATGATGATTACAATGATAAATATGATATTTTTAGTCCACCTACTATTGAGGAGAAAATTTATTATGATTACAATATGCCTCCTATATTTGATGATTATGGTGATGAGAATAATAATGATAGCTATTTTGTTGAATTTGCTCCCACTACAATTAATAAGAATGACTATGTTTATGTGGAGAGTATTAATTCTTTTATGCATGTGCCTAATGATAAGAATGTTTTATGTGATAGTTATATTGTTAATTTTATTCATGATGCTACTGAAAGTTATTATGAGAGAGGTAAACATGGTTTTATGTATCTCAACAATATTAAGTTTCCCCTCTTTATGTTGAAAATTTTGAAGCTGCACTTGTTTTCCATTCCTATGCTTGTTGCTTTGTGCTTTCATGACTTGTTTTCTTTACAAGATTATTTTTCATAGGAAGTGGGTTAGACTTCAATGTGTTGTATATTTTCTTCTTGATGCTCTCTTTTACTTCAACTCAAATTTCTTATGTGAGCATCTTCTCAAACTATCATGCCTAACTTAAAGGAATTAAAGAAAAGTACTTCTTGCGAGATAACCCAATAGTTTTCTTGAGTCTTGGAAGTTATTACTTCTATAATAACCTCTCCTTATCTTTTTTTAATTTGATTTTTGTGCCAAGAATAACCTCTAATGAGAGGGAAGTAAGATTTGCAGAAGTGTTGTCCCGAAACAGATTTTTGTGCTTCACTGTAAAAATTCGTGAAAAATCTCTGTATTCCGGATTGAGCTGTAATTTTCTGAATAACTCCCCCAAGTTGTTAGATAACTTTAGTTAGATCAACACTTTTCTATTTGAGCAACAGAAGATTTTCTTAAAAATTGGTTTTCACCTGCTGGTCTGTTTTGACAGATTTCTGCCATTATTTGCATTTGCCTCTTTATCGATTTATTTTTGGGTTTTTTTGGTGAATTGAGCTTTTTGAGGGAATTGGTACAATATCTTGTGATTTAATGAAAGTTTTTCTGTTTTAAAACTAAAACCCAAAGGTTTATTATCTTTTGAATGCACTAATGTTGCTAATGAAGATTGTGTGAAGTTTTGTATGAAGGAAATTTTCAGGTGTAGGGAAAGAATGATGTAATGAGATGAATAATGGACAAAAGCTAAAGCTTGGGGATGCCACCCCGTTTCACCCCAAGAAATATTCAAGAGGTACAAGCGTCAAAGCTTGGGGATGCCCAAGGCATCCCCTTCTTCCTCAATAAAAATCTCAAGTCTTTCTAGACACTTCGTTTTTATTGTTTCATGCACTGTTGTGTTGTTCTTGGAGGGTCTTTGTTTTTGTTTTTAGTTTAGTTTTCTTGGTGTGCCGCAATAAGTTTGTTGGATCCCAACACTTCTTTTGGAGAGAGACACACTCTGCTTTCATTGTTTAGAACACTCTGGTTTTCATTCTTATTGTTTTGTGAGTGTTATATTTTGCTAGCACTGTGTTTAGCCTCAATTTTCTTGTGCTTTCAGCTTAGAACTTTTTATTTCTTCTTTGTGGATTTGTGAGACAAGCTCACTGATCTTTATTTATTATTATCTTTGTGAGTTGTTTCAAATAAGTCGATTGGTGTTGGAAGAGAGTAGAAAGCTTCATGCTTTGGTGGTACAAAAGGGAGCTTGTTTTGACTGTGGCTTAGACTTTATCATGTCTTGCTAGATGTTGCTTTGACCTTATGCTTAGTGATTATTGCTGTAGCATGACTTGTTCCAAACAATTGAGATTGCTTAATGTGCCTTGAAAGAATCATGTGTTGTTTTAGCATACAAAAGCATAATATTGTGGTATTCTCCTTTGATGCTTTGTTTGGGTTGACTTGGCACATGATCACACCATGTTATGACTATGAACCAGTCACCTTAGCCTCTATGATCATTTATTTTTTGACTTGTGGTACCACTTTATGCTTTGATTGATAATGTTTTGTCGCTCTACATGATTATGGCCATTATTGCTCTCTTAGTTGGTCGCTCCCAGTCTTTTGCTAGCCTCCACTTGTATTGAGTAAGCTCTACTCATGCATCCAACTCCCTAGAAATCAAGTTATTCCAAAGAGTCCACTATAAATTCCTATGCATGGTGTGTTGCACCATTCCAAGTATATTCTTGTTTTATCTATCTTGTGAATTAAACTTGTTATGTGAAAAAATTAGTGATTAAACCTCTCACGAACTTGATGGCACACTTTACTTTTCTTGACCCTAATAAACTTGAACCATTGTGTCATCTATGTTGTATATGCTTGCACTTATACGTTGGGATTAGCAGAACCATGCTGTCATGGGGAACGCTTTCAACATTGCACTTGTACATTGTACCCAGTTGATATCATGCTCTTTTGTTTATGGATGTCGTCGGTGTGAAATGAAAGGGGATCTTGTAAGTCCATGGAGTTATGTATGTGTGTTAGAGAAACGCATGGGCCGCTAGCCTAAGCCATGCCTAATCATGGTGGAAACTTGCAGCATCACCATAGTGAGCAATCTATGAAGCATTCTTCTTATAAAAAAAGAGATAGATATTGAGAAAAAGAAAAAAAGATGAGAAAAGAGGAAAGAGAGAACAACACCATTTTCCCATGGTAAATAAGAATATTGTTGAGATGCTCATTGTCTACTTGCCTTGTCATTTTGATTGTGGGATAGCTCTTGTATCATGTTCAAGGGGTACCCCGTTGGCGGTTCTCTATGATACACATGTACTTACTATGACACGAACTTACCGGTAACTAAACTTGAGTAGCATGAGGAGCGGCCCTCGTATTCAAGGGACATGAGCTTGCCAACTTATACTTTGGCAAGCATATACTCCATATTTTGTTCACTTTAACCTTAATCACTTCAAGATTCTTACGATAGGGGAAATGAGAGCTGAAAGCTAACAAGTACCATAATTTTTGGAAGCTCTTTATGAGACTTGAAATCCCTGCTTCCCTTTGAAGAGACTTTCTTCCACTTTTATATTGAGTCTCCACCTTCTATCTTTATGCACCAATTAAGAGAGCATAGTTTCCATTCTTAGTTCTATGTGCATTGTCCCAAAACTTATTGATTGATTCATAATGTTGATATTGCTTGTTCTTGAACTATTTGTATCTAGTCACCCTTATGAACTTTGAAGGTGTCCGATGCATTTATGTTTTGCTACTCCATGAGTGACAAGCTGAATGCCACTATGCTATGTTTTCTATATGTGAAACAAACAAACGTCTTTCAATGCATTGTCATTCATGATCTTTGTTTGTATCCTTTCATGTTGCATGCATAGTTACTATGTCTTATTGTTATAACTTCATATTTCATGCTCATGTTTAGAGTACTTTGATACCAACTTTCAATGCTTTCAAATGATTTGATCTTGATTGTGATGGTGCATGTCACCTAATTTTTTTTCTTTTTATCACTTACCTACTCGAGGACGAGCGGGAGTTAAGCTTGGGGATGCTTGATACGTTGTAAACATATCTAAAAATTTTGATGTTTCATGCTTGTTTAGTATTTACTTTGCTTTGTCAACACTTTGAGGTATTTTTATATGTTTTCTGGGACTAACCTATTAACAAGATGCCACAATGCTAGTTCCCTGTTTTCTTCTGTTTTTGGGTTCAGAAAAGCTAGAAAATGAATATTCTCGGAATTGGACGAGACAAAAGCCAAAGTTAATATTTCACCGAGGGGAACATGGAGCCAGAAGACGAGACGGAGAAGAGCCACCAGGGGGCCACACCCCTGGTCGTGCGGCCGCCACTGAAGTGGAGATTCGGGGGACATAAAGTCTTTGTTCCGACACCCTGCTGGGACGGGGAAGTGCCCCCGGAGCCATCTCCATTGACTCCACCTCCATCTCCATCACCATTGTTGATTCCCTTGATAAGGAGGGAGCAGATCAGTCTCGAGGCTAAGTGCTCTACAGGTAGCTATGTGTTCATCTCTCTCTCTCTACGCATGATCTTATTGAGATCATGAGCTTTGTAATCTATAGATCTATTCTGCTACTCAAGTGCTTTAATGAATCTCTGCTTATCCCCACGTGTGTAAAGTTGACAGTGTGCACACCATGTGGCACTTTGGCTAAGGTTACATAAATACTTGTTATGAGTTATATTTGGAGTTGGATGTCTCTATGAAATTGTGGTGTTTGTTGGAACCATCTAGCGCTCAAGGTGATAGGGTAGGGTTACCTAGATGGGGAATGCGGACTTTGAGGTGTGTTGTTATAGCCCTACCATGGATTAGAGTGTCCAACCGAAGAGTAGTTCAGAGTAGTATCATGAAGAGAAGATATTTATATGAGAGTGTACACTAGTGAAAGTATGATCCCTAGGCCTTGTTTCTAAGCATTAAAACAACATTTGCAACTAGATCTGTTACATGTTTGCTTGCTTCCATCTTTATTTCAGATTGCCTTTAGTCTCTTTCTACCCGTCAAGCACTTTTCTGGCACCGTTACCATTTATAATTATCCATACCACTTGTATTTCACTGTCTCTTCGCCGAACTAGTGCACCTATACACCTGACAAGTGTATTGGGTGTGTTGGGGACACAAGAGACTTCTTGTATCTTGATTGCAGGGTAGCTTGAGAGGGATACCTTTGACCACTTCCTCCTTGAGTTCGATAAACCTTGGGTAATCCACTTAAGGGAAACTTGCTGCTATTCTACAAACCTCTGCACTTGGAGGCCCAACAACTCTCTACAAGAATAGAAGTGCGTAGAAATCACTCCCATGTCAAAATTTCAAGGCTCTCAAAGCACCTTTTTCTTTCTTTTGTCTTTCAAAAACTTCAGCTCTTTCATAGAGAAATCATGCCACTGTTTTTAACATGTTAATTGGTATGTGTTGTGCACTCATGACCATGCCAATAAATGATTTTGAGAAATAATGGGCTAGAGGAGTACTACAACTTCACTTGGAACGTGAAACCATGAGGAGACTAAAAAATTTACACATCATAGTATTGCTGCTACAGACGTTTACATAACTCAATAGCCGAAATCAAGTGGTTTCCCATATTTAGATCGTTCATTGGCCAGCAGAGTTAATAGTTCCCCATGGAGCACGACAGAATTGTAATGACACGCGTAAAGCAATATCTTATGGTAATTATTAGAAAAAGTAGTGTGTATAATTTCTACTACTTTGAAGCATCCATTTAATCAAACAAATTCAATCAAGGGTACTATCGAATCTTTTTATATTAAGCTCAAATGGATGGAGTAGTTCTAAAATCAAATTCTTTGAGCTAAGCATGTACTCAAGTCATATTTCAGATGTTTTTTCTTGTTGTAAAAATGTAAGAATTTTTGTAACCAAGTTCATTTCTCATTGTTTCAAAGCTAAAAAGGAGACACTAGCAAAGGAATAGAATTTGTAGGATAACAAGCTAAGTGGGGAACGACTCCAGTGCAAGCAAGAAAATAATTGTAGGATCAATTTACGTTTGCAAAGAGTGTGATGAAAGGAATCTGATACCTCCTCTTGCTTTCTTCGTTCTTGTATTTGAGTCGAACCTCTCCTATATTTCCATATTGCCAAATCACTTAAAATTAAGCAATCTCTGAGAGAAACAAATAAACGAACTTCCAAATAAAGCTATAACTAATTTTTTTTATTTTTGGTTTAGGAATGCAAAACTAAAAATAAACATGCAAAATTCAAATAAAACAAATCAAAAGAAAAAGTAAAAAACATGAATGCAAAGTTTGGAGATTTTCAAACCTCCCCCAAGCTTAGGCTATTGCCAGGCTTAGTTGTTACCGTCATTTGGCGGCTGGTGCTGATACTTCTAGTAGTAGTCGGGGAAGTAGGTCATGAAGTGACTCTAGTTATGGGTCAAAGTATTCGCATCTTCATTTACTTCCTGAAGAGTATGGTCCATCTCCCCAACGCGTTGGTTGAGCTATTGGAATTCCTGATAGGGGACGTAGTCGTACCCCTATTGGAGCTGGTTGGGCCACGAGTCCTAGGCTCCCCCTGGCTACTGCTGCTGTTGTCCCTCCCAAGCAAGGCTATGTCCCTGCTATTCCTCCTTCTCCTGCTCCTACTCCTCCTTGTCCTATTGCCCACCTTCTTCACCTTCCTCTTCATCAGGCTGGAGCTCGGCCATGATCTCCATCACTTGGTCCTTGGTGAGGATCCAAGCATCCTTCTCCACAATCGAGAAGGCTTGGGGGCATGGAAACTGAACCTGCTTACCCTGTGCATCACCAAGATAACTGAATTGATATGCTCGGAGCCTCCAGTTAGCATGGTAGACACCAAGGAAGCCACAAGCAGCCAAACACTTGACGTCCATGAGTTTGGAGCCGTCAACAGGTTCCATAATAGGTAGTACAATATTTAATGCATGGGCAAGGTGGGTTACCAATCCACCAATGCGCATATCACCTTTGGTCTTGTTTCTCTGGTGGCAAAAGTGTTGGATGAGTAGAGCTGCAGGATTGGGGCTTTGCGGTGAAGCGGGGAAGAGAGCCTTAGTGATCATTGCCATGTCTGCATTGCCCATGGAACCGGTGTCACCTCTTCCCAGTAGTGTGTTGGCGAGGAACAAAGCATAGTAGCGGATGGTTGGGTTCTGAATGGTGGACATCTTCTTTTTGGTAAAATTGACTGCCACCATTAATAGAAATAACCTCCCAAGTCTATCCACTTGTGATGCTATAGAGGTTAGTAACAGTATGCTCCCCAACATGAGGGAAGTTTAAAGCATTGCAAAATTGTTCGAAATTTATTTCATAATGCTATCGGTTCATGGGGAAGCTTATCGTCCACATATTACCTTTCTCCCTATGGTCGTCGTAGAAGGAGGAAATGAACTCATCGGTAAGCTCTGTGTAGGTGTCGTGGCTTGCAAAGCCAAGTACCACCAACCCTGACCTGTTGCATGTCAGGTCGAAGTCCGACTTCAACCCTGCCGCGGTGAGAAAGTTGTGGTCGGCCTAACGTGTGGGCATCACCCTTCGCAATAAGACGATTTCCAACTTGGAGTTGCGCAAGGCTTGGGACCCCGACCTCGAGTCCTCACCCCGTTGGCGCTTGCTCGAACGGAAGAGGTTAACGATCTTGTTCATCGTGATGCACTAAAACATTTCACCATAAAACCTTAGGCATATAGTTTTTACATGATATATGAACGATCCTATTTGGAACAATTCAATCCTAACATTAGAAATTAATAGGTAAAACAAAATAAGCTTGAGTTCATCCATTAGATCAATGTGAGAGTTTCAACCATGGAAATCTGAAAATAAAGCATGGATAGGGAGAGAAACATACCGATCTATTGATTCCCTCACTCAAACAAACGAAATCCGCGAAGAATCAAGAGTTCTAGGTGGATTTTGAGAGGTTTGGAGAGAGAATATGAGAGAAATAATGAGGAGGGGAGGAAGACCTAGCCGCCCTAGTGCGAATTTGTGGTCACACCAAACTATACGGTCGGAACTATACGGGTGGGTGATGTTGCTCTGCCCATATAGTTGCAGCGGTGCCGCCGACTAGGGTTTCTTTATGCAGAAAACAACTATACGTATGCAACTATACGATCGGATCACCATGATCCCGCCGTATAGTTGGTCGTTAAACCGTCTGTCCCTTGAGATATATTTCTAAAACTAGCATCGATATCTATACGACCAGAGCTATACGGCCAGAATTTTTATTCCCGCCGTATAGTTGGTTGTTAAACTCTTGTACGAAGACATTGATATCTATACGACCGAAGCTATACGGCCGGAATTTTTATTCCCACCATATAGTTGATCGTTAAACTCTCTGTGCCTTCGAAGATAATTTTTTGATGGCAAAGATATCTATATGGCCGGAACTATACGGCCAGAATTTTATTTCCCGCTGTATAGTTGGTCATTAAACCTTCTGTAGTCATCAAAAAAATTCTATTTTTTCGAGAGTACCTTCTTATCCCAAAACTTAGCAAAATACCTTATTTTTGATAGAAAATTGATAGTATAAACTATCGACCAACATTGGCGTATTAAATGAAATTTTTTAGCTTCTGCAGATGAACAACTCAAACTTTTATTTTTATTCTTATTATTTACTCATTCAATCGATATTTCTATTACTTTTTGACAGTTGCATCTTCACGCGGGTGCTTCCGCAAGAATGTATGTGAAAAAGTGGTAGGAATGTAATGAGTCTTTTATTCTCTAATCGATTTTATTGACGAGATGGGTTAACTCCCATTAAGCTTTTATTAGAAATGGTTGAGTAACTCAACCTTTTTTCGGTTCTCGACTTCTTACCTTGGGTTGCCCCTTATCAAAGGCACTTACCTCATGAACTCGTTTTACCGGTGGAATATATCTTTCTTCTGCTTCTAGCTTCTTTGGAAAACACCGGATGATTTTAGCATCATAAACATTGAAGATTATCTTTCCTTCAGCACAATCTACTGATGCACCTGCAGTACTAAGGAAAGGTCTTCCAAGTATATGGTCATCTTCTGGCATTTCAAGAATAATAAAATCAGTGGGAATAACATGCTCATATATTCTAAGTAAAACATCCTCAATCATACCAACGGGTTGTTTTTAGTGGACTTGTCAGCCATCTGTAGAGTGATAGTAGTAGGAGAATACTCCCCTAATCCTAACCTTTTATAGAGGGAGTATCACATTACACTAACTCGTGCCCCTAGATCACACAAAGCATTGTGAATATCAGTTTTACCTATTGAGCATGAAATAGTTAGTATTCCAGGATCTCCAGACTTAGACAACAACTTCCCATTAGCGGGATAACTAGTTACCATGGCAACAGTTTCAGTTATTTCTTTCTTTCTACTAAGAATATCAAGGAGGAATTTGGTATAAGTAGGAACTTTGATTGCATTCGGAAATGGAATTTCTAGACGAAGGTCACTAAATGCCTTCGTAAAAGAATTATAAATTACCTGATCCGGTGCTTTGTTTTTTCGATCTGGATAAGGAAGCTTTTTCTCACCTGACTTACTCTTGTCTTTTACCTTTTGTGGGGGGTCAGGCTCTTTTGTTGCTTTCTTTTGTTGTTACTTATTGCTTTTCTTATTTTCTACTACAACAACTTCATCTTCCTTGCTTATTTCTTTATCTTATCTTGGATCAACCATCTCTGCATCAGAGTCATAATGGTCATCCTGTGCATCATTTTGGTCCTCCTTGGTTTGATCTTGTGTTTCACTCTCATCTTGTGGATCCACCAATGTATCATCTTCTTGGCTTGCTTCGAGCAAGGCCTTTTCCTTTCGCTCTTTTTCACCTTCATATTCCGGTGGTTCTATGGGTCATGTAACAACTGCACCCCTTCTTGTGACAACATTAGTAGAAACAGGAATATCTTTATCATCGCGAAGAAAAATTTGATAGCCAGATGTTATTTGTTCACACTGGGTTTCAATCATACTAAGATACTTGTGAAATAGTTTTATTTCTTGGCCAATCTCATCATAATTTTCAGTGAGTTTTTCCAAAATCTTTTTGTGTTTTTGGAAATGCTTATGCAAGTTATTATGAGATTTCACTTGTCGATGTTTTAATTCTTGAAAAACATTTCAAGTTTTATCTACTTCATTTAAAACCTATAACAAATCTACTTTGTTTTCCTTAGTAAGTTCATAAGGTATCCCTTTTTGTTTCATTGTTTTGCGTACCTCGGGCATAAGATCAGGAGTTATCCGAAGTATCCCTCTTTCCAGCTTAGTGCCAAAATCAGGGTTATATAAAGAATCATTTTTAGCCCTAGTAGACATCAATTCCAAACATTCCTTAATAGTTAGAGTATTTACAGACCCTCCTGCTAAGAGGTCAAGCAATTCTCTAGATTCAGTATTAAGACCGTGGTATGATAGTTGATTTAGAATAGCCATGATTAGGAATACTATTGATCATTCCAAAGAATCTTTCCCAGGCTTGTGGGTAGTTTCTCCCACATTCTGACTAAAGTTGCCTATATTCTTTCTTAGTTCAGTTACCTTTTTAAAAGGATTAAATCTGTTTATGAATTTAACAATGCAGTTTTCCCAACACTTAATGTAATGGCGAGGGAGAGAATATAACCAATCTAGAGCTTTACCTTTAAGAAACCATCGAAATAATTTAAGACGAGAAATGTCTCTCGACAAACCTTTTGGTCCAAGCGATGTTATCAGATCGTCGAACTCTCTAATGTGTCTTCATGGGTCTTCATCTTCCCTTCCACTGAAAGCTTTTTCCTGCAAAATTTTGATAATTCCACCATCAAATCGATATTCTCTAACTCTAGGATTAGGGAACTCTATTGGTTGTTTAAGAAATTCAGAACTTGGAGCACTGTATTCCTTGAGAGTTTTCTCAGGTTCCATAGGAGTTGTCATGTAAATAGACATGATTTCCATAATATCACTCAGGTTTTCAACTTCAACTTTATTTGATCTTAAAAGTTTTTCAATAATGTCTTCGCGCCTTTGAGCAGGCACGCGCTCAATATAATCTGGTAGATAGGTCCTACGAGAGCGTGTAAACCCTTTGTCTCCTAGGGAGAACATTTTGTAGTAGCAACACCTGAAATGTCAAAAGACAAACACTTAGCGCTTAGCTTCTTGGCAACGGTGCCAGAAAATAGCTTGATGTCTACAAATGCACAGATCGTTTGTAGCTAGTTTCAAAGTATAGATATCGATCCCATAGGGAGCCTAAAGGTAAGTGTTTATGGGTGAAGTCGCTGTCACACCCAAAGTTGACACGGGTCTTCGAGTGAATTGATTGTAAGTGTTGAAATAGGAATGGGTTTTTATTAAATGAGATTTATTTAAATAGAACTCAAATGTAAACTTCATAAATATAAAGCATAAAACTAAAGAATGACTTGGTTGTTTGTTGTTTCCTGTAGATGGCAAAACAAGGCATGGGGAGATTCAGTTCATGGTGATAGTGACTATGCCAAGTGGATGAATGCTAAATGTAACAATTATAATCTTATAAATAAAATTAGCCGGAACTCCTATTGGTAGATTTCATCCCAACTTCAATAATCCTACTAGCCTGTTACCAAAACCATGGTCAGACACTAGACGATTAAGACCCTTTAGGTTGCTTAGCAATTAAGCTCCTTGGATCAGACTAACGCAATAAGAACAGTGGTTCCCCGTTATCCTCAAGCCTACTAGTTTTCCATTGATATCCCCGTGTCACCCGGGGGTCACCGGTCCCCTAGCGAACAAGATCTTATCTATGTAGAACAAAGCATCATGCTGTCTGGGCCCTTAATTGGACAATAAGCATTAGGCATCCCATAGATAGTCAAGCACACATAATATAGTAATTAAAAGTAATCACAAAATAATGAGAAATATATTAAGGCACATCACATCTCACCAATCCCCTACATCTCCCACGCCCAAGGGAATTACTCACACATGAGAGAAGAACGGATCATCAATATAATCAAATAAAGGGAATTCGTCTTGGTATTACCATGGAGATCCACAATAAGAATAGAAAAATATCCAACACAATTCAAGATGGGAAGAAACAATCTCAAACCCTAGTCTTGCAAGGTGGAGACCCCTCTCTCTCATGTACAAGTAGTGGATATGGAGGTGTATTGGCTAGGAGCTTGAAGATCGTGGAGCGAGATGAAGAACGTCTTCCCCTTCTTCTCCAGATCTCTTCCTTTTCCCTTCTAGATGTTGTCGCGGCTGCTGCGTTGTGTTTTTGTCCTCGGTCCCTTCATGGAAGTTGTCCCTTTTGACAAGACAGAGGCGATGGCAAATATACGGCGGGAACTATATGGACGGAAAAATATTATTGCCGTATAGTTGCTCGTTAAAGCTTCTGTAAGCTCCCCTCGAGTGCTTCCAAAGCAAGACTTGCTTGTTTTCTCCAGAATATTGTGTTTCTCTAGTTAAAACCTTCTGTTAACATTTAGAACCTGAAACACACATTAAAAACCAAGTTTTCTTCGTTGCCGAAGTATTAGTGGTAGGTAAGGCTAGAAAACGATCAAATCCAGGAGAAAACCATCAATAAAAGCCATAAAATGTGTCGAATCTCACAGCTATCAACATACATGCTCACTGGACCATATGACGAGCCCAAGCGCGTCGACAGAGCAATGAACTCACGCATGTGGACAAGCTCACCCTCGCCATTGTAGATGTGTTCTAGATCGTCCTCGTCCTCGCCCAAACCAAGCTCCAGCTCTCGCACGTGGAGATGGCCATATCTGGTGGTGGTCATGACACTCGGCTAATAGGGCAGGAGGCAGGACGCTGCGTTCTGCTCAGCCAAGCACCGGGTAGGTAAGCTGTTGCTCCACTGCATGTGTGTTCTTGATGCGATAGGTGGGAACACTGGAGCAGACAAATTAAAATATGAGAGAGGAAAAGTTGGGTAGGTAGGGAACTTAGTGGCTAGCGGTGGGCCTATAGGGATGATGCCTAGGTGTAATTGTTTGTCGGTGGCCCCAAGATAGCCCCTAGTTACCAGGGTGGAGTAGGGCGTTGGACAATTTTTGGGCTAGATTGTTTTGCCGGCAGTGGTTGGGGGCCGCTGGTGCAGACTGATTTTTGGCCTCCACCCTCCAACCCGGTTGGGGCCCAGGTTAGGGGCACTAGTGAAGATGCTCCAAGCTAGAGGATCTAGGGCATGGGGCCACATATAGTTGGATGGCTACGCATGCCTCCTTGGGTTGCCATCTATGAAAATACGAGTCTCCCAAGGTGTCCATGTTCAATAGTTGTCATTTCTTTAGGGAATCACTAGTGAGGTCCAACTTTTGCATATATGGATGTTCCTACACATCACAAGGTAAAATCTTGTTTTGTTTCCAAACAGGCACCAATAATGTAATTTCTATACATTAGGATAAATAATTGAGGTAAATCAACAAGATATTAAGTACATACAATTTTGGTCACATTAGTTTCCAACTAGCTTGCCCCTATACACGGTATCCACTATATTCACTAATCGCATTGATGAGGACATCCCTACTGATACACCTGCTACTCCTATGACAACGTTACATGGATCTCTCACAAGATCTTATGCACAACTACTCAATTATCAGGTACTTCTATTTGTAGGAACTCTTCCTAATATAAATAAGAATATGATGTTGCCTAAATCAGAAGTGTTTATGTTATTTAGGAATGATGGACCTAGAAAGGACAGGAGGGACACGCAGTGGAGCATGGTCGTGCATGGAGATGCCCACAAGCATATGAGGATTAACGATAACGCTACGTGTTAAGATTTCAGAACTTTGAATCCACCATAACGCTTGAAAGCATGCTTGGACAAAGTTCACAAGATATTAACTCCTATTCTTCATCCAAGGCGTTATTTGGGGTTGTGACACCTTATTTGATGGGTCATACCCATGTATTTTCAAACTACGTCATCTATAGACTTAAGTATGGTCACATGTAAGCATTTTGAGGCCACATATCCCTACATGACACTTTCGTGTGGGTCCATTTTCCTATTATTCACATTGACATGTGGACTCGTGTGGTGCTCCTTCGCGCATGTGGTGGAGTACAGGTGTCTGCTTTACATGTCATTGTTTTCACTGCATCCTCTCTTTCTACTGTTATGGCGCAGCCAGCCCAATCCCCCTCTCTTTCGGCATAAATTGAGCAAAGATATGGTAACTATTTAGCCTAAGAAACAATGGTAGTTCAAAATCAAAAAATACGGAGGTGGTGTTGTGGCTCATGGGTGCAAATAAACCTATTATCAAAAATATAAAAAAGCAATTTTGAAATATCAAAAATTAAGAAAGAATTTTTTTTAAGTGTATATCTAGACATTTTGTGCTCTTACGCAACTTTTTAGGAAAAAGGACCATTTCATGTGACTTGTCATAAAAAGACAAAATTGTCCAAGAATACTCATGTTGGAGCATTTGAAATTGTGTTTCTTACTCACAACACAAATAATATTATTTTTTCCCAAGAAAGGTGTGTGTGAATATAGAACGTCTAAATATACATGCGAATACTCTTTCTAACTTCTTTTATGTTTCGAAATATACTTTTGAACAATCGATTTATTTGTAGTCATTGGCCAAATTGGGTTTCCAGACTTATTGTGCCTATAGTTTCTAAGTAGAACAAATAGCTATGGGTGTACCATCTATAGTGTCATAGAACAAAGCACCATGTGTGTGCCGCATATACCATGCATTCCCAGAACGCCATGCAGATGGCGCGACAAAGCACATCGATTCATCTAGGAATATAGGATGTTTCTGGAAACTGTTAGTGTGGAGGAAGGCCCATTAAGAGGTGTTTTTGGATGGCCCATTAGGGTTGGATGAAACTCCCCTCCCTTTCTCCATATAAACCCCCTTCCCGCTGTCATTAGAATTTGGATTTTGTTTAGACTAAAAGTTAGCTAATTGCTACAACTCTCGTGTACTTCGGTTCTGTCCAACGACTCGATCAAGACTGCCTATTCAGAATCCCACCATTATCATTAAATATTTCATATATATATTCGCAATATATTGATTGCATACTTAGTACTTGTTTTTCTCGATTGCTCGCAGGAATTAAGGACCTTCGTGGTCAGGCTGATCGTGCATCTGCAAGATTAATTAGTAACCTCTAGGAGATTGGTTTAGCGATTATATGGTCCAATGTTGTAGTCAGATTGTCAAGGTTAAAATCCACTAGATCGACGTATCATATCTCATCGAAAGATCGGGCACAATCCCCTATCAAGTGGCATCCTCGCCTGTCCACAGACAACCTCTACCCTCGGGCAAGGCCCAAATTTATTTTGGCTCTTTTAGGCTTCTACATGTTGTTGTTCCACGCCGTGACTACGTTGGTGTTCTAGGCTCGTGTCTCTATTATAGTCTATCCTAGGACCAACGGAATACTATTGTTGAGACTTTATTCAACTTGCATTGTTGTTTTGATCATTGATAATCCTTTTGTAAGCCTCATATAGCTCCACATATTTCTATATTGTGTCGTGTAACTTCTCCAAGAAATCTCTTTACTAACCTTCAGAGTTATTTGATATTGTTGGTTGCCGATCACCACCTGCTGCATGGTAACAAATTGTAAGAATGTTATTGTTGCAATTATGTGACCGATTTGTCACCACATCCTAGTAGTTGATAGGAAGATATACTTGTGATTTGTTTCTTGTTTTCTACTAATCATAATAGGCTGCGACTATGGCCGGAGATGTGATCTCGGCTACCGAAATACAACGACCACCGCCAGAGGCCGAGATACGGAAGAATGCACATGATCAGGTTACTGTTTCTATGACATCATTTAATGGTTGTTATAAACCTGATTTATATATTAAATGAGATTTCAAGATATTTTTTTTCCCATCATGCTTTTGAGCACATGAAAGTAAAAGCTACAATTAGTGTGTTCACTGAATTTTCTTCTATTTGGTGGAATGAATATTGTCAGTCATATCCTGATTATATACCTATTACTTGTCATGTTTTGAAACTTGCTATGCGACATAAATTTAATCCATTATGTTATACGCGTGACATGCTTAGGAAACTACAACAATTAAATCAAGGTAGTAACACTATGAGAGAATATAATGATGTTCTAGAAACTATCGCGTTGTGTTCCTTTATAGAGGAAAGTGAAGATGATTTTATGGATAGATTTTGGAGAGGTTTAAACCATGATATTCAGGATATACTTATGCATGAAGAATATTATTCTATCAAGTGTATGTTTCATCTTGCTTACAAAGGTGAACAGAAAATTAAGAGACATGTTCACGAGAGTAGAAAGTGTAATAATATGGTGAATTGTTATGATTCCCCATCTATGATTGAAGCCTCTCGTAATTATTATGCATCTTCACCAATAGTGCCTCCATCACCTGATCTGTACCTGGTACTACTTATGTTTTTTCACGTGATGACTGCTCGGTTGATTTAGATATATCATGTGTCGAGGTAACTGATGATTTGGTCACATCATCTATATTATAGGATGGTACAATTAATTTGCATGTACCATGTGGTCAAAAAAACCTAGATAAATGCTATTTTGAGTGTACCTATGAGTGATTTTTGTTCCTCCTTATTAAGATTGCCGCCACAAATTTTTGCTAATAAAAATGGACATGGTTTAGAGGATTGTGTACATGGGATACCTACTATTTTGAGTGATCCTCTTGTCGAAATTAGATCTTCTATGGCTTTGAGTGCACCCATTGAATTAAATATTAAGTATAAACCTTGTGAATCAATAGTTGAATCTGATTCTGATCATATAAACTTGGTTACGAATAGTGAAGTGTTGGATACACTATCTCAGAATACGAAATGTGTTCTAGAGTGTTGAGAATGGACCAAGTGACCTGGATATTACATATGATTTGGACAGAATATTGTTGGTTAGACATGATGAAGTGTTACATAAATTTTATGCTGCTATTTTTTTGTGGTCTATTACAATGGATCCTCCTATGTCCTTATCACATGCTAGAAATAGAATTACTAAAATCACATGTTTCAAGAGTGTTTACGTCCCTGATTATACTTTTTATTTGGTTGGAGATTATGACATGGATAATGTTTTTATGGTGCATAGGATTTTCATCACGTGTGATGAACTAGATTGTTTGCGAGAAGATAAATATATGCATATGCTAGATCATTTTGATATAACCTCATACATTAGTATGGATTTTGAGTTGAATAGCTTGTTGCATGAATGTTTATCTAAGAGCGATGTAGCTCGTGGTTTGGAAACAATGATTTTTCCAACGTTTGGATGGTTTAATGATGAGCATTGTAAATTACAAGATGCTATTATGTGCCTCACTTATATTTGCAAATTGGGTTGCAGTACTTGTTTTCGGACTATGAGTAATAATCTAATGAATTATTGTGTTGTCTGTTATTCTAGAACACTAAATATGAAGAAGGTGAGAGGAGTTAAAATAGATGATATATACATATACCATGTGTACAACTTGTCTCTTTTATTACCATGTTTACAGAATAAACATCACCGGGGATGGCATCATTTCAAGAAATTGAGGATGGCATGGACATGAATAGCCCGGATATAACCAAAACTATTACTTCTTGCCATGTTTTTTCAGGTAAATTCTCACTAGTAGGAAAATGCTTATCCACAGAGGTCATATCAGTGGGCACATCTAAAGGGTGCCCCATAGATATAGGTGCGCAATTGATCTACTTATAACTGTGGCACACGGCAAGAACGGTGCGCCACGCACACGTGGGCCCCACCTCTGGTGGTCGACACCATCTCCGGATAAGTTTGATGCATGCATATCGGTGGAGCACGGAAAGCGTGCGCTACTGAGTTTGGGCACTTAGCCGATAACACGCGTGCGCCCTGGCACGTTCCCCTTTGTCCTCTCATTCCCTTACTTCCTATGTCACGTTCCCCTTCCTCTCTCCCGAAGACGACACCAGCGCCACCGTCCTCTCATTCCTCCCCACCGGTGACATCGGTGAGAAGACCACCTGCCATAGAGAAGATGAATCTCACCACCGCCATCTCCTCTCGTTCCTTGCCAGTAGATCGAAGAAGACGAAGCCCACCACCGCCACCACCTGCCGCGTGCTGCCACCACCTGCTGTCGTCCACCACCACCTGCCTCCGTCCACCACCTACTAGGTCTGAGGCTCGCTCTCCCTCCCCTCCCCTCCCCTCCCCTCCCCTCTCCCCTCTCTTGCTAGGGTTAGGGTTCTAGGCTAGGGTTAGTGTTCGTAGCTAGGGTTAGGGTTCCTAGCTAGGGTTAGGTTTCCTGCTAGGAGCAGTACGGGTGGTAGCGTCGAGGCCAGTGATGATGCCATGGTGTACAACCTATACAAGTCCCTGGTAACCTCTGGGCTGGCATTCGGCGCGATGCGGTGGACATATGTTGATGCTGAAGCAGCAATGCGGGCGGCTGATGAGCACCATGTCCATTGTACCTGTTGGGGATATACTTTCTGGGTATCATCAATGTGCCTCGCTGACCAGGGTGGCTACTTCGGGTTAGAGCTTTGCTTCACGGGTGGCCCAGTCAGAGAGAAGAGACGGAGTCTAGTCCAGCTA
Organism: Avena eriantha; assembly: GCA_910589775.1. Lineage (NCBI taxonomy): Eukaryota > Viridiplantae > Streptophyta > Magnoliopsida > Poales > Poaceae > Avena > Avena eriantha. The sequence goes on along the minus strand of OU342741.1, from coordinate 493,698,354 downwards.
CGGGAAGGCCTAGAAGACTTACCGACATAGGTCTATAGTGTTACTTGTAGTTCAAGATGTACTCTGTAGCCGACTCTTAGTCGTAGCTGGATAGGTCTCTCCTGTAAAACCTGGGCCGGATATCTATATAAGCCGTCCTAGGGGCAAGCCTTTAGGCCACCCCCACAATAGTCTACAATCTCAACTCGCACAGGCGAAACCCTTGTAACCCATATTTCGGCTCTGCCGTATTACTGGATTGCTAGCAAGAGTAGGATTCGTCCACCGTCGGCACATTCGAACCTGGGTAAACTTGTGTGCTCACCATCCCAGAACACCATATGACTCACACCCCTCTCTTCCACACGCCTCGAGGACCCACTCATGGCGTACTTGTCCTCAATCTGACGACAATTGGTGCCCACTGTGGGGCAAGTGAGCTTCAGATCTACGTTCCGAGCAGAATCTGCAAGAATTGGAATCGGCGGGACAATCACTGTCGGTCGCATCCTCTACGACAACGATGTCCTTCTCATCATTATCGGTGAGACCCGGATTACGGTTAGGGAGGCCATAACTGCCTACACAATCATGTCTTTCGGTGAGATCGATGTTTACATTGATTTCATTGAACCTGCCCTACCCATGGGCTTGTTCGTCTGCGGTACCAAAGTTCGCAGGCCAGCGCACCGCGGTACCTAAGGTGCCTGGAATTGCCGCGTTTCGAAATGTTGGGCTGCCAACTACCGAGAGGGGCCATTTCGATGCAAACTCATCTCACCCCTGCCAAATTCAAACATTCCGTGAAACTGCCCCGTGAAGTAGACGGTCGGGACCCTCATGTCGGGCATCTATCCGTGACGCGAGCGCCAACGCGGCAACCTGTTAGGCAAATCGAGTAACTAAGTGGATTGGATGCGTTGACCAATTGCACAAATCCATTCCCACCTTTCCCCTAGCACCGGCGGCGTCGGAATCCACCCTCTAGGCAGGACGATCCCTTCAGACATTTGACTTCTAACGCCAAGTTACTACGCCAAGTTGCTGCGCCCAGTCGCTGATCTTGAGATCCAATGGCGCGTGCCGTAGCCGCCGTTGCGAGGCTCTAGCCCGCCTCCACTGCCGACGAGACGAGCAGCTCGGAGGATGGCACATCCTACTACCAAGGAAGAAGACGTTCTCGGTACAAGCGGGTGAGCTACCATTCTCTTTGCTATTCGCACTAATTATAACTGCTAGCTTGCTACTGAACCTAAAATTGTTTGTTAGCCCAATGCTGACAAACATATTTTGTCCACAGTTTTCTAACAATTAGGATCTCCGCGGACCACCCTTACCTGGTTACGGTAGTCCTCTTCAGGTACGACTCTAAGGGCAAGTGGTATGGACACCATTGTATCACGATGGAAGAAGCGCCTGTGCAGATCTGCACTATATCTGGTATGGTTGCTACTCTACGTAATCATGATGAATTATGGCCAAAGCAGACTGCAAAGTTCAGCTTCATGGATGAACGTGGCATCATGGTTCCTCTAACGTGTGACATTCAGCTAATTGAGTTGATGAAAAGGTATGCTTCGTCTTGTATGTTTGAGCTAAATTCTGATGTACTGTATGTGCAAGCTGCTACAACTGGGAGTCGCCCTTCTATTCTTGGAAATGTTGGTTGCTCGAACCCAATTAGCTCCTGGTAAGCAAAAGTCTCTTGAGGTTCGCATGTTTGTGCTGAATTGTAATTTTTGTTTTATTTACTCTGTAGATATTGGGCAGTTATGCAACATTCTTGTTTCTTTGACAGGAAGCGCCACAAGGTTAGAAAGATGACTGCCGGGTCAGTCATTTTGCTGCCCAAAAAAATTAAAAACAAGTGGAAAGATGATGCTAGACACGATTCTGGTGTCCATTATTCTGGCGATGCAGAGTACGTGAAGCTAAGAAAATTAGCACCGAGGAAGAGGAAGAAGGCATGAAATGATGAAGCCCGTGGACGTGAAGGCTTGGCACCCAGGCTGCGCAAGAAGGCTGCTGGCAATGAAGCTGCATAGTAATGTGTTGAACTTGAACCTATATATGTAATTCGGTTAAATTCTGGAGCTCTGTGTGTGGAACTTTGCTAGGCGAATCAATCTACCCACGTTCTCTGAGTAAAATGTACCGCGACTTAGGGTTTGGAAACACCCGAGTCAATAGTTGAATCCGAAATTGTGATTGTGCCACTACTATCTGAAAACACACAGCACCGATTCCATGATTACTGAGGGGCAGGAGGTCTCCAAATACAACGGAATGTAAGTGGCACAGAAATAAATTATTTAAGCTGCTACACTCCACGAACCAGTAACTTATTTCAGCTACTGCACACAACGACATGGCAACATAAACATCAATGACAACCGATAATGCCCAGATGAGGAGGAAATCGTTACCACTTTCTGGTCTAATCTTGAGCCCGTCTATCTCACCTCCTCTCTACTCCTGCATCCCCTGCATCTGGCGAAGATCCCGGATCTCCAGTAACCGAGTGTACGTGCTTCCACTTTATAAATTTTGGTTGTGTCATTTGCATGCAGCACAATCCACGTAGATTACGTTTAAACAAACCACCAATATCAGAATACACTAGTAGAAAAAGGGTCTTTGGTCCACAGTCACGTTCCCAATCTGGGACAGAGATCTAAATCGAGGCAGAAATTGATCTAAATCACAAATTCTTCCACAAATTAATTGAGACAGAGATCTAAATCAAAGCATTTCATTAATTTAACCACAAATTCTTCTAAACAAAAGTGTGATTTCACATCCTACATTAATTCAACCACTAGTCAACAATTTCACTTCCGCTGCCGCTGTCCTCCGATCTGCCGGCTTCCTCGTCGTCATCGAACGGAACCTCCACGATTTCCACATTGTTCGCGAGATGAAGCACCTCTTCGCAGCGAGCGGCGACGATGACAGTGTACTTGGTCCATCCAGGGATGGACCAGAACCTCTCCCGTCCTTCTCGGTTGCGGAGATCCCGGTGCACCATGCGCCCATAAACGATGTGGTTGCCAATCTTGGCCTTCTGCTCCTTCTTGAACAGCACCGTCCAGTACAGGCTGGCCGCCGCGCATCGGGGAAGCGCCCTATTCCACGCGGGCATCTGGCGGTGCTGCGTCGCGATTTCGCTCTCCATCCCGGCTCCACCGGGATGAGGAGCGGAGCCACCAGCACCCCCGCATAGCTGATGCGCCATCCGTGGGGCCCCGTCGTGGCCGGCAGCGTGAGGATGTCGAAGTGCGCAAACATCACCGCCTCTTAGAAGTTCAGCGCATGCATCTCCATGGCGGCGCGGTGGAGATTGGAGAGGGGGCGAGGGGATGGACGATGAAGCGACAGCGCAGTGGATTAGAGAGGGCGAGGGGATGGACCATGAAGCGACACGTTGTGGCGCCTCCTATTTGTACACGAGGACAACGAAGCGACGGGCAAAATATCCAAGTGGCATTGGTCAGACAAAAGAAAGTAATGCAGGGTTAAGACAGATTAACGGGCGACCATATTTTTTCCTCCCAGGACTCCGGGGCCAATAGTTCAGACCGCTAGGTCAACAAGTACAACTATTACAACTTAAAAAGGCAGAGAGCTCAAGCTAAATAGAACTAGTTATCACACATCTCCTTGATCTTCCTAATCTTAGCCCGATGCACATCTTCCTGTGAGAGCAAGGATCGAATCGTCTACTCCTTCCTTTTAGCATCTTCCTTGCACAACTTCAATTGTTTCTCTGCATTTTTCCTCATGCACTTGTCAATACTCATAGTTGTGAACTGCAGGACTTTGTCCTAGTGAAGATCATTCCTTGCTTGAGTCAGTTCTTTCTCTGCTTTAGCCTTCAGGGCTAACGCCGCGTCCCTCTCCTTCTCGACTTTGCTAACCTTGTCTTGCACCCACCTGAGATCTCGCTTATGCTTGGTCGTGTCAACTGGTTCCCATAGCTTCATCTCAACATTGTCAAGGAGTGAGCTGAATACGGATTCTTTCAACTCAACAGTCACTTCCCATAGTTTGTCTAGCGTTTTCTGTATCGATTTGAGCCACTCTGAATCTACCCATTTGACAACACCGCAAATTCCGCCTTGCATCATTGCACGATGTCCTTGACACCGTAGAAACTTCTTGCCTGCGTTTCGTCCTTCGAACATTATAAATTTAGCGGGCACATATCCATGTTTACATAGCAGAGGACTATATTCATCCGCTAAATCGTGATAGTCAGAGTCATACATCGTCTGGTTGGCCTAACACATCATATGCGCATGAGTAAACAGAGAAGATCTAGCTCAAAAAATAGATAACTGGCCACAGATGATAGAGATAGAGATGAGACGACTCACATCGAAATCACTGTCCCTATCGTCACGACGTGTTTCCTCGTCGTATCCCCTTGAACCCACTTTCTCCATTGGGATGGAGGTATCGTCGGCTTGCGGCTACGGCAAGATGGGAGTGAAGTGGGGAAAGTGGCTTCGAGGAGAAGGAAGAGAAGTACAGGTAGGAAGAGAAGTAATGGGGACGTGACACTGGGATATGGCCCACTGAACTCGTGAGTCGTGACACTCGCAATAGGGGAGCGCCCGGTGTTGCCAGTTTGTCCAGAGCAAGCATGGCCAATCATGCCGCAGAACAGCCTACTCGCGGATCGCTCTCACAAATACCATCCTAATCGTCCAAGCGCCCCGATCGAACGGTATGTAACAATCGTCAAGCAGAACAACTATGTTAGGGCGTGCCTTCTAGAAGACTCGGTCTAACGGCCACCCATTGGGGGGCTAAGGTTAGGGCTCTCCTAAGGTTAGGATCCATATGTGGTTTATGAAAAAAACACACATCCAATGACACTGGTGGATCCTTATGTGGTTTGTGAGAAGAACACACATGCAATCACACTGGGTGGATCCATATGTGGTTTATGAGAGGAACACACATGCAATGACACTGGTGATATGTGGTTTGTGAAAAGAACACACATGCAATGACTCTAACTGTGGTTAATGAAAAGACAAGACATTCAATGACACTAGTGGTCCATGTGTGGTTTGTGAGAAGAACACACATGCAATGACACTTGTTGTGGTTCATGAAAAGAACAGACATGCAATGACACCGGTGGATCCTTGTGTGGTTTGTGAGAAGAACAAACATGCAATGACTCTAGCTGTGGTTCATGAAAAGAACATACATGCAATGACACTGGTGGATCCATTTGTGGTTTTGAGAAGAACAGACATGCATGACTCTAGGGGTGACTTCTTTTGGGCTTCTGCATATACATAAGCCTGCTTATAGATTACAGTGGGAAGAAACTGTGGTGGGTAGAAGTGTGTAGAAATTCTCGGGAGACTTCTTTTGAGCTTATGTTGTTTTGGCTTATTTACTGCGATGAGTGGTGAGATGTCTGTTCTACCCCTAGACTTGATCTGGTCACTTAATAAAATAATATATACGTATGCTAGTTATAAGTAGAAATAGAGCTAAAAATGGTGTTGTACTCCCTCCGATCGTAATTAATTGACTTAGATTTGCCTAGATTCGAATGTATCTAGAATTGTTTTAGGTTAGATATCTCTGAATCTAGACAAAATCAAGTCAACTAATTTGAATCGGAGGTAGCAGTATATTTCAGGACATGCCAAAATAATTGGTATCCAGAGTCAACAGATAGTATTTTCCTTTACACATCAATCACAAAGCACGAGTTGATTATCCAACACCACTAACTGAAGTAGATGATGTGCTGATTACCGTCAGCACACATGCAAGCCTCCAGCCATGAGAGAAGATACAGATTATTTCTTCCATTTGCTGTCAAAGACACGAGCCAGCACAAGTCTGAGCTGCTGGTAGATCCGGTAGAAACTCCGGGCGGTGGACATAATTGTGCGGCCGAAGACAAGCTGACTGCGACACCGCGACCTGAGTGGGTGGAGAGGCGGGCGTAGGAGGTTGCTACAGGTGGATAGGCGAGGACGACACCGGCGAGCATCGAGGGTGGCGGCGGGGACGGCGGTGGGGTGGCGGCCGTGGGACAGCTAGGAACCTAGCGAGCCTCTATGGTCTCTATGCGAGAGGAGCTCGATTCGGCACGACGGACCGTTTTCTAGGTTTTTTCCCTTTCTATTATGGCTGAAGCGTTATCTCTGCCCGTGGCATCTGTTGTAAATTTAAATGAAAATAGGGGCACCTGGGTATACCGATTCGGGTTGTTGAGCCAGAAGTTCGAGAAAAACCTCTGGACCAGTTTCTCGATTTGTACTGCGATATCGCTTCTCGGTGGAAAAAAGCTAGACTTAAGTTGGAGAGTTCTTTTGGTCTTCACCGGTTTGGGACCTAGAAACTGCTCTATAAGCCCAAAAGAAGTCACCCTAGATGTGGTTCATGAGAAGAACACACATACAATGACATTGGTGGATCCATGTGTGGTCTGTGAGAAGAACACACATGCAATGACACTAGGTGTGGTTCACGAAAAGAACACATATCCAATGACACTGGTGGATCCTTATGTGGTTTGTGAGAAGAACAGACATGCATGACTCTAGATGTTGTTCATGATAAGAACACACATGCAATGACACTGGTGGATCCATGTGTGGCTTATGAGAGGAACAGACAAGCAATGACACTAGGTGTGGATCATGAAAAGAAGAGACATGTAATGACACTAGTGGATCCATGTGTGGTTTGTGAGAAGAACAAACATGCAATGACACTTGGTGGATCCATATGTGGTTCATGAGAAGAACACACATCCAATGACACTGGTGGATCCATGTGTACACTGTGAGAGGAACACACATGCAATGACATTGGGTGTGGTTCATGAGAAGAACACACATGCAATGACACTAGAGTATCCTTATGTGGTTTGTGAGAATAACACACATGCAATGACTCTAGTTGTGGTTCATGAGAAGAACACACATGCAATGACACTGGTGGATCCATGTGTGGTTTATGAGAAGAACAGACATGCAATGACACTTGATGTGGTTCATGAAAAGAACAGACATGCAATGACACTGGTGGATCCATGTGTGGTTTGTGAAAATAACAGACATGCAATCACTCTAGCTCTGTTTTGTGAGAATAACAGACATGCAATGACTCTAGCTGTGGTTCATGAGAAGAACACACATGCAATGACTCTAACAGTGGTTAATGAAAAGAGTAGACATGCAATGACACTGGTGGATCCATGTGTGGTTTGTGAAAAGAACACACATGCAATGACTATAACAGTGGTTAATGAAAAGAGAAGACATGCAATGACACTGGTGTATCCATGTGTGGTTTATGAGAGGAACACACATGGAATGACTCTGGGTGTGGTTCATGAAAAGAACACACATGCAATGACACTGGTGATATGTGGTTTGTGAAAAGAACACACATGCGATGATACTGGTGGATCCATATGTGGTTTGTGAAAAGAACAGACATGTAATCACATTGGGTGGATCCATGTGTGGTTCATGAGAAGAACACACATGCAATGACACTGGTGATATGTGGTTTGTGAAAAAAACAGACATGCAATGACTCTAACTGTGGTAATGAAAAGAGCAGACATGCAATGACACTAGTGGATCCATGTATGGTTTGTGAGAAGAACACACATCCAATGACACTGGTGGATCCTTATATCGTTTGTGAGAAGAACAGACATGCAATGACTCTAGTTGTGGTTCATGAGAAGAACACACATGCAATGACAAGGTGTATCCTTCTGTGGTTTGTGAGAAGAACACACATGCAATGACACTGGCTGTGGTTCATGAAAAGAACAAACATGCAATGACACCGGTGGATCCTTGTGTGGTTTGTGAGAAGAATAGACATGCAATGACTATAGCTGTGGTTCATGAAAAGAACAGACATGCAATGACACTGGTGGATCCATGTGTGGTTTGTGAGAAGAAAAGACATGCAATGACTCTAGATGTGGTTGATGAGAAGAACACACATGCAATGACACTGGTGGATCCATGTGTGGTCTGTGAGAAGAACACACATGCAATGACACTAGTAGATCCATGTGTGGTTTATGAGAGGATCAGACATGCAATGACACTTGGTGTGGTTCATGAAAAGAAGAAACATGCAATGACACAGGTGGATCCATATGTGGTTTGTGAAAATAACAGACATGCAATCACACTGGGTGGATCCAAATGTGGTTCATGAGAAGAACACACATCCAATGACAATGGTGGATCCATGTGTACACTATGAGAGGAACACACATGCAATGACACTAGGTGTGGTTCATGAGAAGAACACACATGCAATGACACTAGTGTATCCTTATGTGGTTTGTTAGAATAATAGACATGCAATGACTCTAGCTGTGGTTCATGAGAAAAACACACATGCAATGTCACTGGTGGATCCATGTGTGGTTTATGAGAAGAGCAGACATGCAAGGGCACTAGGTGTGGTTCATGAAAAGAACAGACATGCAATGACACTAGTGGATCCATATGTGGTTTGTGAAAAGAACAGACATGCAATCACTCTAGTTGTGGTTTTTGAGAATAACAAACATGCAATGACTCTAGCTGTGGTTCATGAGAAGAACACACATGCAATGACTCTAACTATGGTTAATGAAAAGAGCAGACATGCAATGAAACTGGTGGATCCATGTGTGGTTTGTGAAAAGAACTACACATGCAATGACTCTAACTATGGTTATTGAAAATCGCAGACATGCAATGACACTGTTGTATCCATGTGTGGTTTATGAGAGGAACACACATGGAATGACTTTGGGTGTGGTTCATGAAAAGAACACACATGCAATGACACTGGTGATATGTGGTTTGTGAAAAGAACACACATGCAATGACACTGGTGGATCCATATGTAGTTTGTGAAAAGAACAGACATGCAATCACACTACATGGATCCATCTGTGGTTCATGAGAAGAACTCACATGCAATGACACTAGTGATATGTGGTTTGTGAAAAGAATATACATGCAATGGCACAGGTGTATCCTTCTATGGTTTGTGAGAAGAACACACATGCAATGACACTGGCTGTGGTTCATGAAAAGAACAAACATGCAATGACACCGGTGGATCCTTGTGTGGTTTGTGAGAAGAATAGACATGCAATGACTATAGCTGTGGTTCATGAAAAGAACAGACATGCAATGACACTGGTGGATCCATGTGTGGTTTGTGAGAAGAACAGACATGCAATGACTCTAGATGTGGTTCATGAGAAGAACACACATACAATGACACTGGTGGATCCATGTGTGGTCTGTGAGAAGAACACACATGCAATGACACTAGTAGATCCATGTGTGGTTTATGAGAGGATCAGACATGCAATGACACTTGGTGTGGTTCATGAAAAGAAGAGACATGCAATGACACAGGTGGATCCATATGTGGTTTGTGAAAATAACAGACATGCAATCACACTGGGTGGATCCATATGTGGTTCATGAGAAGAACACACATCCAATGACAATGGTGGATCCATGTGTACACTGTGAGAGGAACACACATGCAATGACACTAGGTGTGGTTCATGAGAAGAACACACATGCAATGACACTGGTGTATCCTTATGTGGTTTGTGAGAATAATAAACATGCAATGACTCTAGCTGTGGTTCATGAGAAAAACACACAGGCAATGTCACTGGTGGATCCATGTGTGGTTTATGAGAAGAACAGACATGCAAGGACACTAGGTGTGGTTCATGAAAAGAACAGACATGCAATGACACTGGTGGATCCATATGTGGTTTGTGAAAAGAACAGACATGCAATCACTCTAGTTGTGGTTTTTGAGAATAACAAACATGCAATGACTCTAGCTGTGGTTCATTAGAAGAACACACATGCAATGACTCTAACTGTGGTTAATGAAAAGAGCAGACATGCAATGAAACTGGTGGATCCATGTGTGGTTTGTGAAAAGAACTACACATGCAATGACTCTAACTATGGTTAATGAAAATCGCAGACATGCAATGACACTGTTATATCCATGTGTGGTTTATGAGAGGAACACACATGCAATGACTTTGGGTGTGGTTCATGAAAAGAACACACATGCAATGACATTGGTGATATGTGGTTTGTGAAAAGAACACACATGCAATGACACTGGTGGATCCATATGTAGTTTGTGAAAAGAACAGACATGCAATCACACTAGGTGGATCCATGTGTGGTTCATGAGAAGAACTCACATGCAATGACACTGGTGATATGTGGTTTGTGAAAAGAACAGACATGCAATGGCTCTAACTGTGGTTGATGAAAAGAGTAGACATGCAATGACATTGGTGGATCCATGTGTGGTTTGTGAGAAGAACACACATCCAATCACACAGGTGGATCCTTATGTGGTTTGTGAGAAGAATAGACATGCAATGACTCTAGTCGTGGTTCATGAGAAGAACACA